>JAWNGG020000035.1:987500-1505567 GCA_036937485.2 Tetragonisca angustula | reverse complement strand
ACGTATTTTGTTCGATCCAACTGACAACTGAATTACTTCAGAATCTCTCATTTTGTTCGTGTTCATCTTTTCTCGATGGCAAACTCGTGGAACGTACGTGACAATTGTTCGTGCGTAATTGAATTGAACGAAATTTCACGAGAAATATACGCACGTTTATAGAGAGTGAATTTTCTTCAGCGTGTGATAAATTCGAAATCTCCACGTGTCGATTCGAACGTTCTAGACGAAGAATACACAATACTCGCCGCGCATTGTAGCTTTTATTTTTCTATCACCGCGGTAAGCTGTCCAATTGCGGACCGTTAAATCCCTGCGGCATTTCGCTTTGCGCGATTCGCCGGCTGTTAGCCGCGGACAAACGACGAGGCTGGGGGAGCTTTGCCCCCTTCCTACCGGAGGTCGGCTAATTCTCGGTCTCTCCTCTCTTTGTTCGTGGAAATAAGGCAAATTAACCGGCGTCAAGCGGCGTGGTGGCGCGATAAAAGAAGCGCGACGCCCGTGACAATGCCGTCGTTTGCACGGTCAAATCGTCGCGTTGTTACGCGCTCGAAGCGGGGCCAGGATTAACGAGGCTAATCCTAACAGTTCCAGTGAGATCGCTGGTTCTGCGATCTGTGGCGAAAGAAGCGTGTGTCTGTGAAAGGATCCGCTACATCATTTAATATGTTTGGTCATTATTTAAATAAGACGCAACCGTGAAAAATGTTTACGTCGTTGGATGAAGAGTGTCGGGGGAAAAATAAAATGGACTGAAATCCATTCGACTTGGTTGACTTTGTTTTAGTCATCGATAATCGTCATTCTTCGTCTCCAACTTGCCTAAATCGAGTCTCTCACAAGATGAAAAAATCGTTTGGGAAAACAAGATTCTTTCACAAATACGTCCATTTTTCTGCACACCGTGCTCCGTCGTGGCATTTTATTCGAGGCATCGATTTCGTCTCGTATTCTCGCGTGAACGAAATTGTTTCATAATCGACTCGCTCGCGTTGGTCCTCAGTCGCTTATTAGCCGAAGGTACGATTACAAGATTCGCGGTTGGGAAGACACATCTCGCGAGATCACCGGTAATTGAACGAACAATCGGTTTCTCTTCTCTCGTTATCGTCGGCGAAGTGGCTGTTTTGTGTTTGCTTGTCTATCGTCGATGTCGGCTTTTTCATGGCCGCGGGGAAAAAATAGACGGCGGAGCGATCCGGTCTCGTTTATGCACGTCGACAGCAGGAGAATTGTACAATTACTCGATTTAAGTTGCCGCTTTCCTGGCGGCTAGCCCCGTCGTGCATGCTTCTCGTTAAGGAATGACATATCGCGTGGCTGATTAACAGCAAAGCGACACGTATATTAAGATGAAAGTCTGAGATACAGACGGCGAAATAGCCGAGGCGTTGATACGCCGATATTCCGAAAGTAATGCAAATTAACTGCGCGATGCCGCGTTCACGTGGCGTGCTCGCGACCGAAAGATAAAAGGATCCGGGATTACATCGCATTACATCGTAATCCATTACCCGTGGGATCACCTTGTGTGTGCTTTACCTGCCAGCGTGTCCCGCGTTTCCACGAACGAAATTAGCCTCTAGATTGCCAACACACGCCCCATCCTGTCCTCTTCCTCCTTTCATCGATCGTCGATCTCCGCGTCGATGTCCACTCTCCGCCGTGTCCACGTCGCTGGCCACGAATCGAGGAAACTCGACAGTGTGGCGTGAGACACGCCACCTCGGACGCCGTTCGTTTATCGCTTTTGCTACTTACAATTAAAGGAGCTGTTCCACGGACTGATTTACCGGCGGGTTGCTCTAGATTTTCCAGCGTGAAAAGGCACGGGGATACGGCGGCCGTAAAAGCTCGCGAGATGGTAGATAGGGGACGAACAATCACGCGGAAAGAGGAAGTCGAAAACGAAATGGCGGCCACGGACGAGCAGGTGTCTCGGTTTTATCGTCCCAGACAGATAGACCGCGGCGTAATCGCGTCCGGAAGGGTGTCTGCTCGTTTACAGAGCGAAATTATTAGGACGACCCCGCGTATCGGTGTTTCAAGTCCATTTAGAACGTTTGCAAAATGAAATTAACGTCGCGCTACAATGTAATCCGTGACCCGGAATCGCCGTGCCGCATTAGGCAGCGCCTAGCACGTGTCCTATTCCGGCAGCGTATGTTTGCAAAACGATATTAGCATTACGACTGTCCCCGCTATCCGCGGTTACAATTTGGAGCTGGATTCCTCGCGCGCTCCTCGCACGACCCTCCAACTTTACCGACGTCTATCTTACGCCGTGTAACCGCTGCTGTTTCATACCGCCGGCCGGGACTTTCCTCTCGCTCGTTCTCGTCGAGGAGCACGCAGCCGAGTTCCTTCGTTACTCGATTAAACAAAGTGGCTCGATTAAAAGGAAGAAAAGTTGCCCACGGTGGTAGCACGGAGCGGCGGCCACCCTCTATTTGGTTGCGTGATCGACCGCTAATAAACCATAGCGCTCCTTCGATCGACAAATAATAACATTGGGACGACGATCTCCAAGGGGGACGGCAGGCGTTCTATAGAATATTCTGGGGAATGGTTCTACGTAGAAGTCGGAAAATAGTCCATTAACCTTCGGTGTAACGACGGTTCAACGATTTTGCCCCGAGCTCCGTTAAGGGTCACGTGACTGACCGTGTATTTTATCATTTACGCGAGCCTCTGGTTGGCAGCAATTGTTACGCCGAGCCGCAAAAAATTTTTTATTATTTGCGCGTAATGTATTAATGCTCGATGTAAAGTGCGTTTTTTCACGCTGGAATTTATTATTATGCAATATATCTCGGGAGAGTGTAAAATATTTTCTCATTTTCGATCGATTTGTATTTCTCTATCGTTGGAACACGAACAAAATGTGGAGAAATTCTCTCGTTAAGCATCTTACAAACCATTTGCGTTTGTTAAACCAAGGATTGAAATATGAACATTTGAAGATCGAAAATTTGAAGGCCGTCCAAGGGTTAGATACTTTGGTACAAAGAGCTAGTGCTTACGCGGATGATAGTGCGAAGAATGTCGAAGAAACGTCATATAAACGCGAGAACTAACACCAGAAGCTTGGTATCGCGTTAACCACGCCATTTCCACGGAACACGTGCTTTCTATTACAGCTTTTAAGAAGGTATTCCTCTAATTCCTCGCACGCCTCACGGAATCTGCCCGACGGAGAAAAGGAGAAAAAAAAAAAAACAAAATCACCCTCGATCTCGCGGCAATTCCCTTCTGTTTCTCACCGTGAAGGGAGAATCAATGAATCCTCGGCTGGGGAAAGAAAAAAAAGAAAAAGAAAAAAAAGAAAGAGGAAAGGTGGCCACGGAAACTTATCCACGGCTCTCCACCCGTAGCTCGTGCTTTCGTAGCTTTTAAACGAAATACCGCGCGAAACTACGGGGTCCGGGGGCGGAAGTGGTAAGGGCAGGCAAGAGAGAAGTAATGGCTGGAGAGACGCTCGAACGCGCACGCCGGCAGACTCTTTGAAAATTTCGAGAATGCCGGAACGCTTCGGCTGTCGTTCCGGACTCTCGCCACGTTCCCTTCGCGTTTTAATTCTCTCTCTCTCTCTCTCTCTCTCTCTCTTCCTGCAGCGCGAGCGCTCCTTCTCACCCTCGCGCGCGCTCGCCACACTCCTCCCACACACACCCGCGTTGTACTTTATTTCTTCATCCCTCCTTGGAATTTTTAACTTTCTCGCAGCGCTCGCTCCGCACGAAAGCACGGATCGCATTCTCTCCGCTTTAAGAACTCCCTGTTACGTTTCCAATGGACAAGAACACGCCCGCCCGAACAAACGATCGCGAGCTTTAATTGCGCCACTGGTTTGAATTCCGAGATGGTTCGAAGGGAACGGAGAGGACCCGCTTCGTTCGTTTCATATTGTCGATTGATCTCCAACGTAGGAGTGCTTGGTAATTTTTTTTAGATTTCCATCCCTGAGTGCTACCTTCCTAGAATCTATAATCTCGAGCCACCTTTTTCCTCTGGTCTTTTTGTAATATAATACTCATTCGTGGTAAAATTTGATAAAGTATGCCCTCTCGTTCTATCTCTACCTCTTTTCATCTTATTAGCAAAGACGTAATCGCTGCAAAATTTCTTTAAAATAGTTCTCGAAGTCTTTTTGCTCGTAGCGTCAGTCTTGTCAGGTAAAAAATGTTGCAACGATCGAAACAGGTGATAATCCTGAGGGTGCAACATCTGGAGGGTATGGCGGATACGATAAAATTTCCCAACCAAATTCACGTAACTTCTTTTGCACATTTTGCGCCACATGTGGCCTAGCATTATCGTGATGAAAAGTCACGTTTTCTCGATTTGCGAGTCGGCCGCTATTGCGTTCCGTTGCTATTGCATCTCTCAGTTAATATTTCCGCGAATTTATTGTTTGATTACCCGGAAGCAACTCCCGCCCCAGAGCAAAACTTTACAGTTGCGTAGATCTTTAACAAGTTCGTTTTCTTCCGGAGAATGTTTGTGAGAACAAAATTTCAAACGTTGCAGCTGTTCTTTCGCATTGCGAGCGAGCAACGGTACGCAGGGTTCTCACGCGGCCCATACTTTCAATTGAACATTTAGAACTTTCGACATTTCTTGAACCGATTAGTCTTTTCTTTTCGAATCACATCAGATGGACGAACTTGTGGGATGACCTCTAGTGGAACGCGTCTCTGAAACGTCGTTTCAACCATAGACTCTCGCGCACAAGCGTGAGCAAATAGTACGAACGAAGAGAGTGAAGAAACGGAGGAGAAGGAGGAGGAGGAGGAGGAGGAGGAGGAGGAGAAGGTTAAGTGGGCGCCCGATTGCAGAGAAAAGCGAGGGTCGTGATACGGTGAAAGCCGAGAGGTGGATGCATCCTCTTCGAACAGCGTTTTAATAAGGGGGCCAACGAATGCGCAACTACTTAGAGGCAGTAACAGCCATCGAGTTACCCCGGCGTTGTACGCGGTGCTTGGTTAAACAGAGCTTGGGCTAAGGGGTTGCGGCCGACTGCTTAAGTTATCCGGCGGGGTATGGCCGGGGCTCTAACGGCTTTGTAGCCGTAAGTAGGAAGTCAGGAAGGTCGTACGTCAGGGCCGGGCTCGTCTTCCTGCCGCGTTCTAGTTTATCGTTCGCCACGTTGGCCAATCTTCTCCTTCGGCCGGCCATACCTCTGCAAGTTAACGACGCGCGTGCTGCCGCCGTTATTATGCTCGTCGGGTTTCCGTCGGTTGGCTCCGGGTCTTGTCTACCGATCTGTCAAAACGTAGAGAATTTGAATAATTTTCCTTCTCCTCTTCTGGGGATGACCGTCCGGCCTGAATGGTAGATTCCGCGTCGCGATAAGTCGAAAATGGTAAACTACGACGACGATGGGACGCGTGTTGATCGGAGAACAGACCGCGAATGAATCAAGGCGGTGGAAGTACGTGGTACCGGCGACAATGCGCGGTTGACGTAACGGATGCTTGTTGATAAGCTTCCAGGCGAGAATGTAATTGGGACATCGGCGACGGTGAATCGGAAGAAAGTTGGGCCAAGTTTTAATTAACAAAAGACCCGCGCGGAAACGGCGAGAGTCAACTCGATGTAGGGTGTGGGACAGTAGTTATTTCGCCGAGTTGTGCCGGACAAAGAGCATTATGTTTTATCGCTAAGCGCTTGGATACGGCCGTTCCGCGAAACTAGGACGACTCGGAGTCGATGGATATTTCGAAAACCATACGGAGAATTTTTGATCGGCTGATTGTCAGTTCCTTTCCCTTGTCGATCGTTCAATCACTTCTGGTCACTGTCAAAAATCCTCCACTCTCTATGAGAAATCAGCAGGCATCTGGAATCGAAGCCGTGCTACATTCCGCGAATACTACTTGAAGCTATTGGAGCGGTTTGAGACTGGAGGAGGAAACTCGACGACAGTGTCAACGTCTTGAACAGCTGGGCGCGTTTAAAGTTCTTGGGAGGGTGGCGGACGTCCAGTTCCGAAGGAGCCGGGATCTCAGAATGCCATCGACGACATTATGGCACGGTTATTATTCGAAGCGTCGTCCGTCGATCCGAGATCGCTCGGAACGTGTCGGAAACGATGTCGAAAATGTCGATCATCCGTCGGTCCCTCGGACGCCGAGGCAGGATCCTCGAAGGGCATTTCGGAATTGATACGCCGCCGTTGATCTTCTCTGTCGTCCGTTTGAACTTCGTCTCTCCATTTCTCGTCCCTCTCGATTCCCAATTAGACGCGAATATCCGTTTTGAGAGAGCTAGAAACACCACCGGCACGGTCGAAACGATCAAATTCATTCGTGGTAAATTCTCCGAATTTACAACGACGCGTCCTCGACGATTCGAGATAATTTCTCGCAAAGTGTTTATCTTTTTGTCGTATTTCTCCACTGTATTTTTTTTCCATTCCTTCGACGTACATAGTTGTGTCTCAGTTCTAAGCTAGTCAAAAGTTTGCCCTTCCTTTTCGTTTTTCTAAACGCGATCGATGACGACGATTTCTTTCAGAGAAATTCCAAGCGGAGCTTGGTAGACGTTTGGCTATTCACCGCTAAATTGAACCTCGAATCCCTGGGTTTTTTTGCCGGTTACGGTATTGCCAGGCCGGCGGACATGTTTCTTTGCCGCGTGCCACGGATTTTAGGTAGAAATCTCTGGCGGCGTTCGAGCGAGGTGGTCCAGGCCGCGGCGAATTCGGGGCTGATTAGTTCGTAGGAGAGGCCCGCACGCCGGCACGGCGCCAATTTCTATTCGGTTGAAAACACGACGAGATCTCGCGCACCGGCTGACGCGCGTTTCTCTTCCCGATTTGATACAAGTTGTTGACAATTCGTCTCTCGTCTGGCAAGCGTTCCTCTTTCGTGCAACAGTCGACGCGAATAACACGACGGCTGAACGATATTGTTGGACATTGTTGGCCAAGTTGGCTCGTGAGATATGATCTTAATATTTGTCACGTTTCATGAAACTGGCGATCTTTCCGAGCACGCGTTTCCCCTTACATTTCATTGTTCTTCATGGTCACGGTTATTTCGTCAAATTGTATCTTAAGACACGCGTAGCGAATCTCAGTTTCGAAGCGATTCGAAAAGGTTTGATTGGTTTCCTAGTTGGTCTCGAACCTTGAAAATCCCAAAGATTTTGATAAATCGAATGACGAGTGTTCGGTATTTTACAAGCGTCTAGTATAAAAACGAATAACGTGTGTAAATGTAGGTACATTCCATGTCTCAAACTCTTTTTTAATACATTGTATTAGTGGTGTGTCGAGTTTGAAATGTTTTGTAAAATATCAAGAGTTTGTCAAGGTTTTCAAGACTTTGAAATAAATTTTCTATAAAACAGAATGGATAACTCTTATTCGTGTTTCTTTTCGATTCGGATTTTTTGACGAAAATCTTCGTGAAAGATACTCTCCAGACTCGTTTCAGGGTTTGATTAATTCAGCAAAGTGCCTCAATTTGATTTGCCGCGACGAGGATCCGGGAGGACACAAAGTCCAACTGTTTACCTCGTACGCTACGTACATAAGTATGTCGCAAATACAGCCGGATTTCCGTTCGTCGAACAAGGGATCCCCTTGTGCGTGGCACGATCCACGTGGATTGCGCAGCGTCGTCGTCCTTTGGTTTCCGAAATGAAACGATGCCTAGCGTACTTTGCGATTCAGACGAGTCGAAAGAGGATAAATTTCTTCTTGCTTGTTCAACGTCGAATTAAAATTAACGAATTAGTAGCAAATAAAATCAAATGGCAAAAGATGTTGAAACTTTGGAGACGTGACAGTTTCACTTATTGTTATCTACTTAGGTTCCATGCGCCAAGTACCACAGCAGTTCAGTGTAAAATTTATGATATTAGATGTTTTTTTTCACTCTAGCGTGAAATTTACGATATATCGGCGTCACTCGGTTCTCGATGCTGGCTATAATATTAAAAAATAAAAAATAAAAAGTATCGGATATAGCGACTGCATTTCTCAAGTGGTCTTACTAGCATTCCACGAATTATACCGAATAGATTAACTAGACAGTCCCAGCCAAAATACAGGCTATTGTGCCAAACCTCTCGTGCCGCCACATGTAAATATGCGGATTCTGTTAAGCAGCTCTCGAGTCGTACAGTACAATGCGTCATACTCGAGCATATCCCCGGTGCTCGCGATATTAATTAGTCTTAAGAGCGGATCGAACGGCATTCCGGTTGTAGGTGCACGTGGAGTACAGAGTTGTGTCGTCGACGCTTCTTGTACCGTCGTTCAACGGGGGGCTGCTCGTCGAGGCGCAACCCCATTCGAAACGCTCGTGACGCCGATACGCAACGACGGAAAAATAGACGTCGTCGATTCGACGCTGTTCCGTCATCGATATTCCGAGGACGTTCCGAGGACGTCGTCGACCTCACAAAGGATATCTCGAGGGTTCAAGAGCCGAGTCTCGACGATAGTAGGTGACATTCGATAGCGTCGTCGAAAGCCTACTCCCCCCTTGGCAGAAAGAACTCGTGCCACGAACGTCGAGCGTTATGAAAATGCGACGTCTACGAGGGTTAACAACGAGGGTTCTGGCGAAAATAATTACGTTTCGGCGATAACGGCGAGCTTGCGCCACGGCCAGGAAAGACGGCACAGCGAATAAAGGGAGGAGCGAGTGCAAGCGGCTTTTCAAGCGTCGATGGTCGAGCGTGTGAAAGAATGGCGAAGAAATTGAAATTCGTGGCGTATACGATGGAACGTCGATGAAAAAGAAACACGAGGTGTTGCGAGGGTATTGTCTTGTTGCTTTCTTCTCCTCTTTCTGCTTTTTTTTTTCTTTTTTCTTTTTCTTCACGGATCTATACTCTAACGCCGTGGGATGAAGTTTCACGAGCGACAAAACATCTGCAATTACCGGTTCGCCATTGTGTCGGCGAATCGTCGAGTTTGCGTGATTTTTAATGAAACTGACGATCGACACGGTGGTCCCAGCTTTCTAAGTCGCCGATAATAATTACGATCCAGCAATGACGAATAACGGGGAACGTTGTCTAGCTGGAAAGGTGGTTGGTTCTCTCATTCAGGGAAGCCGTGTAAAAAATTAACGACCTGGGGCTCACCTCGTCTTGCCCGGGCTCTGTGCCTTAATGCATTCGCGAGCATTTGCATTTTCCTCGTGGACAGCGTGCGCTTGCCTTCGCCTCCCTCGCGTCGTCTGTACACTTTTCCATCCCTGCTGATGTGTACACAGCATCTCGCCTGCCTTTCAATTTCAATTACCACGATCGAATTGTTTGAACTATTATATTTCCGTCTTATTATCAGAGGACGTTCTATCGCGCAGAGAAAAACAAAAAAATAAAAAAGAATAAAAAAAAAGAGGAGAAAGAAGTAACAGTACGTTAATGGGACACCGAGAACCGGTGGTGTGTCGGTAGGGTCGGTGGTCTTGACAGCGAAGCTTTCATCGATCCTCTCCGCCTAGTAAATTCTATAAACTTTCCCTCGGACGTCGCGCGGCTTGCTAAGGGCGGGCTCGTTTTCGGCAGCGCCCTGTTCGCCACGTTCGGGAACGTACGCTGCCCGCGGAGCGTATGCTAAATTATCGAGTAGTCCTCTGGGTTTAATTACTTTTGTCTCGCCGCTGACGAAACTTGGGAACATCATTTTCTCGTTCCGATGGGACCTGGCGGTGGTGTTAATTCGCAGTCTGCCACACGGTCTCTATGGATGGTGATAGCCGGATGGCGAACGAGCGGGGCGTGGAAGAGAGGAGAGGAAAGGAGTACATGTGGACGGAGAGAAATAGAGAAGAAGAGAGAGAGAGAGAGACAAGAAGAAGAGTTGGACCGCGTCGTTCTCCGATTTTCCTACGCAAATAGAATCGTATTAGGGAAATACGGTTTCGGATGATAGGACACCGCGGCTGGTCAATGATATTCGGGACACGTCCGGGACTTGGACGGGATGTGGCCCGCGGGATAATCAAATAAATGTGTACTTTATCAACGTCGCCGGCCTGTAATTCCGATCGTGAGGACCGAAAGGCTTACGAGCCCTGATCGATTCGTTTCGTTACGTTCTTGGCGATCTTATCGCGCCCAGCTGTCGCTGTCTCAACGAACTCTGCCACTTTACCCCCCCTTTGCCCAACGTGGCTGATCACGAAAACCACTCTCTGTTGTTGATCGAATTCGAATTAGCCGTGATCGCGCTCGGTGGCCTCGAGCTGACCGACCACGACGAAAGTTTTCGCCGAGGTTTGACGAATGAGTGACAGTCGAACGATTTTACACGCATTTTTGTGAAATTTTACGTATAGATCGTATCACGCGAGGAAGCATCAAACGTTGTCTTCTTCTCGCGGTGAAATGTACATGTATCTACCCACGTTCGCGTGCTGATTGTGAATGATGGACTGCTCGCGAGAGGACTAACGAAATTTACTAATGAGAGGGTTGACGAATCGCGAACGAACAACGATACCTCCGAACTCGAGACTGAGCTGTTTCCCTATTAACCCGATTGATGATTCATGACGCACATTAATTTCGATCGCGTATTGACAGTTCGATCGATGGAAATGAAGTCGCTGCCGTCGTTGGCGAACTGGGTCGAGGCAACGTTGCACCTCGAAACACCAGGACTCTGGTTGCTGGCACCGAATTATTATCAATGAACACGAACAGCGTGGGTGAGTGCCCTGCACTCGGCGGGGTGGGTAGGGGGTGGGGCGGTCAGGCGTTGGCATAATCGGCCGAGATGTAAAGTAAACACGAGCCTGTAGGAACAAGCCTGTAGAACCTCGGTTACGATATTCTGCCCGAAAGTTACGTGCCCGGCCACCGTGGCCAGCGCGAATATTCCTGTGAAAGTTTGAAAATTTACGTCCGCCGCTCGTAACGGAACCGGTATCAAAATGATGAATGCGCGTATCACGCCGCGAGTCAGAGATGAATATTTTCGCGCTGAGCAAAAAAGAAAAAGAGAGAGAGAGAGAGAGAGAGAGAGAGTGAGAGAGGAAGAGAAATAGGATCAAAAAAAGAAAAAAATGGAAAAAAGCGGCCAAATAATTTAAGCGTCGGCAGCTACGATAAAAATTACCGTGAAACACGGGGATGGCGGGTTGGCACGGTTCGGTCGAGCGCCGCCACGCGTCGCGTCGTGTCCCACGGTCACGGAGATCTCCAACCCGGCTTGCAATTAATCCGATAAAATTCTCCGGGAATCTAGCTAGCGCGACGCTGAATATTTCCTTCGCGCGACGGACAAAAATGTCGACTGAACGGGACAGAGATCGACGGCCATCCGGATTATATCGCGGTTTTTATCGCGAAATTATTGCCAGCGTTTTTTAATCGATTTCCCCCCTCTTCGTTTGTCTCGCTTTCCTCGCTCACCACCGACGATGTAAGTAGGAGGAATGATGAAATTAGGACGTATCGCGAGACGGTGATTTAACGTTGTCGCTTGAACTGCAGTTCGTCGTTTACTCGCCGCGATAAGCCCATCTGTTGTCGCGAGCGATTCCAACCCATCGTTGAACTCTCGGTGAATTATCAAGATCGGATGGTGAGACAAAGAACTTTGCACTTTGTCACTGTCGATGTTACGGCTCCCTGATCCACATTTTCTCGATTGCACGCTCTCGCGCGTGAAAATCGATGCCTCTTGACACGTGTTAATCTTTTCAGCTTCATTTTCTGATTTTCGATCAAACATTAGGTCATGTTTGGTTCGAGCAAAGGAGTTGATTTAATTAGGTAAAATCTCCCGAGAATGGAACGTTGAAGTGAAAAATTGTAGAGTAATTTCGAAACTCGTGCGAATATTTTTTGAAAATTCCGAAACAAAGGTTTCGTTAGCCAATTGGAACACGTGTGTGATCTATCAAGATTGAAAGGATAAATTGTAATAATTAATGTAATAATTCGTGCCTCTTAAAAACATTAACACAGATATTTTATTTTGAATATTTCACGCTTTCTTGTATATATCTGTACCATCGGCGACTAAAATTTACGTCAGAGAAGCGAATAATACGAGGCAGTGGGAAAAAAATTTATAACAAATTAGAAAGTGCAAGCTTTCGTTTATATATTCCATGAAAAGTTATTCAAATCAAGTTGGTTAATCCTCCGCACGATTTTCCATGGAAAATTACGAATTGCTGATTTCGACTAGCTCGCCATAGATGCGGTCCAATTATAACAAGCCCAGGCTGCATGATCCACTTTTCGGAGTGGAAACTTTTTCGCCGGCGTGAAATATTAATCAAGGTTAGCGACGCACCTCGTGGAATATCGACCGAACAGAATTTAATATTTATTTCTCAGCGAGACGCTTTACATCTCCTCTCTCTGGTACGGCTCATCGAGATTGAAGGCGTTAATTTCGTCAAACTGGGGGAAACAAGCGGGAAAGTTGTCACGTACAAATTGCCGCCTGGCG
Organism: Tetragonisca angustula; assembly: GCA_036937485.2. Classification (NCBI taxonomy): domain Eukaryota; kingdom Metazoa; phylum Arthropoda; class Insecta; order Hymenoptera; family Apidae; genus Tetragonisca; species Tetragonisca angustula. The sequence goes on along the minus strand of JAWNGG020000035.1, from coordinate 1,493,134 downwards.
CGACGCTGTTACACACAGCTTTTTCCACGGAATAAGGCTAAAAGTTAATGCGCGCGACACTGGGGGTGATATCGTCCGAGTTTGTTCGAAATGTCAAGTTTCTCACCGAGACGCCAAGCTCTGCGTTTTAAGAATGTCGCTCCTTTGAAAATATAATATATACGTACCCGTTTGACGCGGGCCAAAAAAAAAAAAAGAAGAAAAAAAACGTGGAAAACATACAACTTCGGAAAGCGAAACCTAGCACGTAGCTGGAAACAATACCGGGTACGATATTATTAACAAGACGATCCATCTTCTGTAAAAACAATACTCGCTTGTTTAACAAAGGGTGGGGAAAAAAAGATGGGGAAGCTTTCAGTCCTCCGGCTGTTACAATACCGAGGCATTTACGTACGCGTTTTCATAGTTTGTTGCTTTTGGTTTTTGTTTCTGCTCGATTTCCGTTCCGTTGCATAGTCCCCTTTTTTTCTTTTTTTGTTTGTTTTTTTCTTCTTCTTCGATCAGTTTTACACGAAAAATGGAAAAAGAGGAGCGAGTAATTGTCGACGATCGTGGAAAATAAATGTATACATCGTGCTAGCTTCGAGTTGATCAGAAATCAGTGTTTTAAAAGGTTGATCGTCGCGATGTAATTTTGTAGAATAATTAAAATACGGCGAATTTTGTCGAGTAAATGGATCTTCAACGACGCGAACAGTTTGGATATTGCACCTGAACGCAATATTTTGCAAAAATACAGCGCAATATTTTGCAAAAATTAAATTACGTCGTGATATGGTATAGCGTGATCTATCCTGACCCCTAAGGCAAAATACATAAAACTTGCGCGTTAACGTGTTACCTGCCACGCGAAATTTATACGTTCCGCTTACGGAACGAAATATTAATTTTTTTTAATAAAACACTGTATTGCAATGAAACTGCAATAAAACACTTTATAATATTACCCGGCTATTTGATATTATTTAATAAATGTTTTTTTGTTTTATCAGCGATGTTCGTTGCCAAATATTTTGCAGAAATAGAGACACTATTGATCACCGTGTTAGTGGCCGAAGTTCTACCGCGAGCGATTTGCAAACCTGTCTTTGTAAAAGAGGGAAACGGCAAAATCTCGGGGTTGTTTCGCAGGTATTTTCATCGCGTTGCAGGACTGAAACATCGCGGAATCCTCGCGGGATGCTCCGACATACTTTATTCTCCGTAGCGTGCAGCGATTTGAATACGTTTCCCCGAGAGCTGCCCCCGGGGCGGGAAAAACTTGAAGAAAGAGTCGATATCGTCGCGTTCGAGAAAAACTTCGACGTAATACCGGTTACTTAATGGATAACGAACGAACCAAAGATCTCGCAGTTCCCATTAAATGCATCGACATTCTGCGAAACGTGTTTGACGCAAAGAGGATTGAGTATCGCGATATCAAGTATAAACAGTATGCAGTTATGCTTTCATTGCTGCTGGGATATGCAGATCTCGAAGAATTTTTCAAATATCGTTTCAACGAACGTGATATATTTTATTAGTTTTCAACGAAAATTCTTCCCTGGCCTTTCAAATTGTCGGAGATGCGTTTTCCTCAAAATGATGGGATATCGCTACGAAGAAATATATATATCCTGCTCAACTCCGACCCAGCATCATTGATTGAAAAGTCGTCTCAAGAGTATTAGAAATGAAGAAACAAACGGCCAGAGTTGGTCGAGCAGGTTGATCCTGATAGTTTCTGCGTAAAGAGAGACAGTTTATTTCTGATCCAATGGTCGGAGCAAATGGTTTATCGGGCAATTGGGAAGTTTGTTTCGCTGTTTGCCAGCGAGCGCCCCGAGCGAAAGTCGGCGAAGGAAAATTATTTTGAAAGTTGCGCTCGATATCGGGAAGAGAATCGGAACTACGTCACCTTGCTCCTCGCTACCTCCTCCCATCACTTTCCGAGCTTTTTCCATTGCGTCGCGTAGCGGTGTGGGAAAACTCACGAGGAGAGAAACCCCCGTCTGGGTGTACGAATCAGCTGGAGACGCTCGGGAGGAGTGAGGGAACTGAGTCGTCGGAAAACTTTGGCCCACTCGAATCTCGACGATGTAACTTATCCGCGCCGATAGAATGGTCGGATAACGAGCGGCCCTCGTCTCGAAATTCGCCTCGGAATTGCGTTTTACGCTATCGCGCGGACCCACCAGCACCTGGATCCGACGATAACGCTCGGCGAGGGTACGCGTGAATGGAATCTCGGAAGATTTGGAACGTCGTGCACGACGAGATCCGCAAAGGGTCTGATATCTGTTAGCAAGGGGTAGTTGCCTCTCGTAGGACGACTTGCTCGAACGTATTGAAAAGTCGTTTGGAGAACCGTGGAGGAGGAAGTTTCTCCGGTAGCGGGGAGGCACTTAACGTTTTCTTTCGGCGGATGAAATAAAATACCTTGGTATCTGTTCTCTCTTTTTGTTTTCTATTCCGCGTCAAGTACGAATTACCAACGACGGAAGTCAAACGTTGTCGCAACATGGAAATTGAATCAACGTGAGTTTGAAAATAACTAATTGAGTAATGCAGTCACACGGACGCCTTGTCGGCTATGAAAATCTGACAGACGTAATAATCTGATCAACGTGATAACTGAATGCAACGATCGATCGCTTGCTCGCGCACAGGCACGACTGCTTCGAGGAAATTGGTTTCAATGTCTGCTTGTTTTCCTTTCGTTCGCTTTCAATTTGTAACATACATTTCAATTTTCGAGAAACTTCGTCGGCTATGACGCTCGATATTTCCAAACGGAGAAAAAACGAAGCGGTGTTCTTTAAACACCTGTCCATGGCTAGGTAAAATGGCAGCCGCGCGTTGCTTTCGCAGTTGACCTCAATTTTGACCAGCAGTCCCATTCTTGCCTGATCAACTCGATTTACCGATTGGCGCATAATGACAGAGCGTCGAGTCCGTTTTACAAAGGGCGGAGTTGGGTGGCGGCTCGCGAACGCGCACGAACGCGGCGGATAATTGCTCCTGGACGAAAAATTACAATCGGTGGCGCGCGCGCGAACGCGTCCTGCGGAGAGCACCATTGTTAACCGGCGTATCGAATTATGTCGTTTGACCGTAGCACGAAACGCGAGACGAGCATCCAAATATCGGATAATGAATATTTAACTAATGGGCTGGCCTCGTTTGAAAACGCCTGCCTGGTCGCGCTTGCCACGCGCGCGCCACTCTATTTGATATTTCCTACTATTAAATATCGTTTGGATAAATTACATTTGACCAGTCGACATCCGTCCCGCGACAACGCTATCGATTGTTCCGTAATATTCTATTTACACGCGGACAGAGCTCCGGCTGTAACTTGCAATCTCTCTCTCTCTCTCACACACACACACACACGCACGCACGCACGCACGCACGCACATACACGTGCATACACCGGTGGCCACTCTCACCAAGACTGATTAATGTAATTATAAATTAAGCCGGACTCGCGCGTCGCCACACTCCCGTTTACTCGTTCGTTTACCCACGCCGGTAAATTTATTTATTTGCCGACGATATTACGCCGATGATTGCGCCGCGGAATGAAATCTGCTTTTCCAATACTATCCATCAGAGCCACTCGACTTTTCAAACGCCGTGCAGCATTATACCGGCAGCGGCTGGCTAAGTTTCGTGGAATTTCATCGGTAACCTGACAGTTCCCCCACGTTCGAGGGGAAATTGCCGCCAATAGAACGTGGCCGTCAACGGTGCGGACGTTTGATCGTCTCCTCGTTCTGATCATCTCTAGAAACGATGTCTGGCCGCAGAGGAGAATCCGAATAAATTGCGGAACGAGCTGAGAAAGCAAGACGGTGTGGAAGGTTCGCGGCGAGGGAGGCCTAGCCTCTGTCGAGCATTTTTCCGAGGCTGAAATTCGATGTACGTCGAGAGAGAGAGAGAGAGAGAGAGAGAGAGATCCGTCGAAACGACTGGGCCAGATATGGAAGAGAGGGTGTGGAGGAACTCTCTCCTTAGCGCTTTAGCAGCTTTACACGCTCCGCGGAGTTCGAGAAGCGGCGAAATATGCGGCGCTTCGCGGAACCGAGAAATTGAATTTGCAAACTTGTACGGTGGCGGTGTGGAGCTGAAGCTTCAGTGGGGGGGGGGGGGAAGGGGGAGGGAGAAAGGGAGGGCCAGTCGTCGTTTCGTACGCCGTCACGATTTTCCACGGCCCTTGCAAGGAGAGATCTCGATCGTTCCCCGTCGTTGACGAGACTCACCTTCGTCAGTGCGAGGCTGACGAACCGTGGCCAGACCAGTGACAACTCGGCGAGACGTCGTTCGATTTTTAATAACCGATCTCACCGCTGGCAGACAGCACCGGGAAGAACCTGTCGCGACGAAACCGCGAGCCTCGTCCATCCATTTTTCTCTTCGCGAAACTCTTTCGAGGACAAATGTCGAGTTGTTCCGCCGCCCTGTGAAGTTGGCGGAGAGAACCCGAAAGAAGACCTATAAATAAGCGGAGGAGGGTAGGACGAGGACGGGGGGAGAACTCGAGCGACGTAACGACGGTGAGAAATTGAATTTACATAGGGCGGTCTTGCAGGATTTAAGGAAAATCCGGGGAACTCGAACGAAGCGAAAGGGAAAAAGTAAAAGGCGTGGGGGCGGGTGGAGGTGGAAGAGTCGGAGAGCGCGGAAATCCGGCTGGTGGTGGTTGGCAGAGTCGATCGAACGAGCAGAGAAAGGGAATCGTTGGTTGGTTTTCTGCTTCGTGCCGTATGGGTCGCTCGACTAAGTTTTAAGGGATTGAAAACAGACGCGGGTCGAATAGATAAACGCACGTTCCCTCCCTGCGGAATCCGTGGATTTCATCGACATTCCGTGGAAGCGCGACCGCTCGAGAGATCAGGAACGTGCGGGGCCAATCCCCTATCGAGGTGTCTCGAGTCTCGACCAGCAGCTGCTTCCATTAAAACTGACAGGCATCGAGAAGATTTCTCTTGTTTGACGTCGATTCTCCGTTCTCATTCTCATCGTTCCATCTTCTGCTCCTTCGATCGACGAATATACGCATTATTTCACTGATTTAGCTAGTCTAGAGTCTCTCTCGACACTCGCCGCCGTAGCCTTTGGTATTGTCGTTGGAGTGTTTCAATTTTTTCGAGATGTTTCCGTGCGTACTGTCGTTAATCCGATTCCAGCTAGAATTTGGCTCAATTATTCGGGCTTCGTATCGCGGTAGCTACGTTCGTACAATAGAAGATACACGACGTGAATTTCTATGGCTGTATGGGCTTTTCTATTCGCGCAAGATGCCACAATTACGAGAATGTTTTGTTAAAGCTCAACCTCCTATCCTCGGGGCAAAGGCACGCGTTCTCAACAATCTGATCGACTGTTGAAAGATACTATTTCTGTTCAAATTTTACGCTCCACCCAAGACACCCTTTTCTTTGCTTAGATCTATCGTACGTTTCATACGATCAATATCGTTATCCGCCTTTACGTTAATTCTATCTGCATCAACATTTTCACGCGTTTTTAACAATTTACTGTTGAAAGATGCTATTTCTGTTCAAATTTTACGCTCCACCCAAGACACCCTTTTCTTTGCTTAGATCTATCGTCCGTTTCATACGATCAATATCGTTAACCGCCTTTACGTTAACTCTATCTGCATCAACATTTTCACGCGTTTTTAACAATCTACTGTTGAAAGATGCTATTTCTGTTCAAATTTTACGCTCCACCCAAGACACCCTTTTCTTTGCTTAGATCTATCGTCCGTTTCATACGATCAATATCGTTAACCGCCTTTACGTTAACTCTATCTGCATCAATATTTTCACGCGTTTTTAACAATCTACTGTTGAAAGATGCTATTTCTATTTCAATTTTACGCTCTACCTAGGACGACTTTATTACATGGTCAATGTAGTTGCACCAACCGCCTTTACTTCAACTCCAATCGTTAACTTTTTCCAATCGAAGATCCAATAGAAAAGCGATCATCGCGAACTCTGTCTCGCTGTCGTCGATAATTCGTCAACTTTTCTATATATCGATGTCGCCCGAAACAACAGCTAACCGGAAAAATCGAAGGATTTCTTATTCAAATTCGCAAGCATTAACCAGCCAAGTAGAGGCAGAAGGTTCCGTCGGAATGGAACGATATCGTACGGCGTATGCGACATTATTTTGAGCCGGTGTGCCGGTGTGACTCTCACAGCGTGAGAGAAAGAGAGAGAGAGAAAGAGAGTAAGAAAGAAACACAGAGAGAGAGAGAGAGAGAGAGAGAGAGAGAGAGAGAGAGAGAGAGAGCCCGGCTGCTGGCTCAGGCTCCTTTTGTTTTTCTACGGACGGCTCGCGATGTATTTGGTAGCCGATTCGTCCATATAAAGCGACAAATGTCCTTTTACGGTCCGCCTCGCCATCCAGGGACCGCGTGCCGGCTGGAGGATCCAGTTGGGGATCTTATGCCAGAACTTTCCTAGTAGCCAGACGTCGTTCCCCGTGGCCACGGGCGTTTGATTAAAATCCTTAATGGACCGCCGCGACGGGGCTCGGCGATTCCTCCTCCTCTCCTCGCGTGCCGTCTTCTCCTCTTCTACCGCCGTCTCTCGTGCCGCCGTCTTCCGCGTATAATCCTTTTATCCCAACTTTTCCGATGGAGGATAGTTGGACGGTCGATCGGAACGCGTTGTTTACTCGCCGTCCTTTGTCCGCCGCCTCGGCGAATGAAATTTTCCCTCGAGCGCCGGGTTATTAAGAGGATCGGCAATAATTGGTTTACGAGCAAGTTTGATCGACTTGACAGACTGCGGGAGGGGAGGAGGGGGAGAGGAGAGGGGGCGGTGGGACCGCTCGAGTAGCCTCGACCGCAACTTCGTTCTTCGCGAGCCGCCTGTATTCTTCTTTCTTCCGATGTTAACGCGCGGAAAATTCCGGTGCTTGGCTTGGCAGGATTGTTGCACGGATTATGAAGCGACAACGGGTGGAAAATGAAGGGGGCGGGAAAAATTCAAGCGGAGGAGTCGATCTCAAGATCCACGTAAATGAAATTCGAGTGACGTGCAAACACTTTTTTGCCCCGCGCGGAGATTAACTTGCGTTAATTGTCGGAACAGTTTATCGGAGAGATCGGAACGTAGTCGGAAATATCCATTCCAAAACCGTTGCGGCGACCTTCTCGAAAGCAGCAGCCACAGTGTTTCACCTTCTCTCTCTCTCTCTCTCCTCATTGATTTTTTCAAACTCTTTAGCTCTTAGGTTCGCGGCGCGCCGTATCGATGTACCGATGCACGTATCGTCTTTAATTCCTAATGGAAACGGAGGAAACGCTACGACGAGTCACATGCGATCCCACCCCTCCTCCCCCTCGGCTTCCCGTTTCCACGCGAATCTCGTTGGTTCGTCGTCGGACGCTGGTAGACTCTCGTTAAACCTGTTCAAAGGGAAAAATAAATGAAGAAGCCGATAGAAATCGAGCGCTCGATGCTCTCCTCCACGAAATGGCACTTTGAACAAATGGGAACCCTCCTTAATCCCCGTGTCCCGGCTGTTTCCGGGCAAACTGCGTTCTAACCTTTTAACCCATCTGCCGATAGATCGTAAATAATGGAGCTCCGCTAAAATCGGAGCTTTGCGAAAAGGGCCGGGCTCTGCCTGCTGGGGCAGAGGAAAGAGAGAGGAGAGAGAGAGAGAGAGAGAGGAGGAGGAAACAAAAACGCGCTTCCGCCGACCTCCTCTACGACGAAAAGGCTCCGGGGCCATTAATTTCTTCTCGCGGCGAAGAGGTGTTCCCCGCGTAATGCAGCTCGTTTCGCTGCAGAGACAATCGTTAAACGCTGCAACGAACTTGTTCCTCTCGATCGTTAATATTTCCGTTGGTGGCAGCCGGCGACGGTAGCTAGGCAAAATGGCGTGGAATTAAGTACCTACGTATTTAAGTCAGGTTGCTCCGTTGCCGGTGTTTCTCTCGACCGACGAGAGAGAGAGAGAGAGAGAGAGAGAGGATCTCGCGCGTTTTACACGGTTTCGTCGTTCATTGGCAGCTCGTTGCCTCTTCTTTCGTCGGGGTCTAGTCTCGCGCCTGCACGGGAACGTTCCAATTATTAATGCTCGCTGCGCTTCCATGGTTCCTTAACGATACGGAGCTATAATTCTTATTCGTTGCGCGAGCTACCGTCCCCGGTATTCCCAGGTATTTCCTCTCCTGGTCTCCAGACGCTTCGAACGATATTCGCTCTCGAACTACCGATAGGTTAAAGTGAAATCCTTTGCGTCTATGTGTACGTCCATCTGGCGGTCCGTCGTTCGACGAATCTAGATTTCAATCCGCGTAATTTTTAATACACGAGGATTCGTTTTAGAACAAAATTTGCTTCAAGCCAGTGCCATTGTATCTCCTTTGTCGTCGACCGATCAGAAAACCTCTGTCACACTAAAAATCATTCACTTGTAACGCTCGAGAGTTTGCCGTCAATTGTAAATATAGTTGCGTATTGCCTCGTTTTTTAACGATGAATTATCGGCGAGAATGCATCAGAATGTAAATTCTCAAGCGATTCGCCGGTGATCTCGAATTTTTCTTAATCACGCGGGCTGTCGCGACGTTGCTCGCGTGTAGCGAGCTTAATAGCCCGGCGGTCGTATTAATTGCTTCATTAACGTAACGATGCGTCGGTTATCGAGAGATTCGGTATTAAAAGACGAACGCTTATCGCGAGCCGATCGCGCAAACGAGGGGGGGGGGGCCCGACGTACTATTACGTCGTACGAGGGACATTAATGCCTGAAACGTTGGCCACCGGTGCTTATTGCCCGGCTGAAGATAATCGGCAACGTCCACTATCGGAATGCTTAATTCCTGCAATTTATCCGTACCGGGGGCCCCCGTGCGTTCTTCTTCTTGGCGGCGGCGGGCGCGCACGCTCGCGCTCTCGCGCTCGGAGAAAAAGCGAGCTGCGGACGGATCGGTGGCGTGTGGAAGCGTGTCCGAGCATTCGTCCTTGATAAGATAGCCGCGGAACCTACCGCCGCGGTGTCTACGCAGATAGCCGGCGTGTAACCGGGAACCGGTAACCGCGAGCCGCATTCCCGAGGCCTCGAGAACTCGCCATTCGTCTCGCCTAACGCGTCGAGGACGCTTCCTAGCTTATCTAGCTTCCGGTTGAACGTCACCTCGATCTCCGCTCTCCCTTCTTTTCTCGTCGCGCAACTGCCGTTGCAGTTGCTATCGCTATCGGTGTCGAATGAATTCCGACCACGCGGAACGATCGTTCGATAGACCTCTCTCTCTCTGTCTCTCTCACGTTGCGTACAGTTTCCGAAAATTCCTGCCATTTCGGAGATTGCCGGCACGTCTCATTAAACGGGGCAAGTACGGGGGCGTCGTCACGAGGCGTGTTTGCATCCGGATGCACCCTTGCTCGCGGAGGGGAATTCAACCGCGTTTCCAGAGGCGCCGACCGAGTGGACTTAATCACGCATTCACGGAATACAATCGGCCGTTCGCGTTATGCATGCCGAGGATCTCTCCGAGTGGTAGGAGAGACGGGGCTCAAAGGGAGATAACTGGTCATCGAAGCAATATCCCAACGTATATCGATCGATACCAGAGACCTCCCTCGTTGTCGCGATAACCTCAAAGCGCTATAATTGTCCGATGAGATCTCTGCCGAGAGTCTGCCTGGTGGGAAGGGAAACGAGGCGAGGCCGAGATGCGGCCTCTGTCTCGGGTGACGCAAACTGCTGGCTGGATAAGGAGAGCTGGCTCGGAGGAAAGAATTCCCGCGACGAAATCTATTCGCGATTACGCTTCTCCTTACGATCGATGCACGGTGTTATTATCGGTGGCTGCAGTCAGTGGCAACGAAATTAATTGATACGATTTCGACGTTCTCTCCACTTTTGCTCGGAACTTCTTTGACTATTTCTCGTTTACTCTGTACCGGATTCAAACGAATTTCAGCGTTTTCACGGTGGAAACGAATTTTCGAATTCGAAGCGGGGCGTCGAATTTTTAATCCTCCGAACGAGCGAGTCGTAACATTTTATTTACGCGTTGGAATCATCGACGTTTGAATGTATGAAACCTTCACTTGGTAAATAATGCAGGAAATCGAAATTAACAGATCGTATCAATTATCTGTAAACTTGAGTTTAATTTCCCGAAAATATGGGTTAGAAAACATCGCAAGTAAATATACCACGCGAGATGTCGGAAAAAAGAAAAATATCAGACAGTTTTTAACCCGCTTCGAAAAGTTGACGTTTCAAACGCGATACACACGTTCGTTTCTCTCGTTCCTCCCGTCGACGACCCGTGGGAATTTGGTCAAGTTAATTTCGTCGGAAGCTCTCGATTGGTAGAGGACGCGAGATAATACGCGTTAAACGCGGCATGTCTGGAAACAATTGGAGCGAATGCAGCGAAAATCCTTGCGCGAATCTCGTGAGAGAGAACGAGCTGCACGGACGATTTGCCAGCTGCGATTTGCTGACGCGCGGAGGATCGATTTTACGCGGCGATAATTTTTTCCCGACGAGGTTAATCGATCTTCATACGCCGACGGATCCGTCATTGTTCCAAGAAGCAGCACCGTGAAATCATTATGGTTATCGATATCCGTAGCAGGTACGGTTAAATCGTCGTGCGTGCGGTCACGACTGACGGCTGCGTTCAAGTAACGTTACTGTGCCATCCGGAGACAGAGAGAGAGAGAGAGAGAGAGAGAGAGAGAGAGAGAGAGAGAGAGAGAGAGAGAGAGAGAGGGAGAGAGAGACTGAGAGGGAGAGAGAGAAGGTTAAACGAGGAAGGTCTCGAGACGATCTCGAAAATAGAGACAGTCAGATCGTGGACCGATCGTCCGTCCAGTCTGTTTCTTTCGTGCTTTCTCTCATCATTTGTTGTCGCGTCTGAAGTAGCGATCTTCAAACTGGCGAGTTTTCGAATTCTATCCGTGATCGTCTCTGTTTTATTCCCACGTAAATGCACGCGCACTTGTTGATTTATGACACATCTTAGTGTTCGTAACAAAAATTCAATCAACGATCTAGATATACAAAGTATTTCATTGTCCGTCGAAAATTCTCGGTTTGATCTTTCTTACGTTCACGATTGTCTTTACCGTTTGCCCGAGATGATGGAACGTACATACGTACGTGCGTACGTAGAATGGAGAAAGTAGTCGGTGAATGCTTTGATCGGGTTGGATTCAGCGATCGGGTGGGTCGGCCGGTAAATCGGGGTTGACGTTTTCTCTTACCGTTTCGCTGCCTTCCCTTCGGTGGAAGCTCGTCGTGGTCCGTTCCGTCGCGAATTCTCCGAGTCGGGCACGGTCGCAGTCGTTTCCCACGAGCAGCGAAACGCTCCGGACAGTATTCCTACTAACTGGCCTTCCCTTTCCACGGTTTCCTCCAACCTGAGGCGGAGAACGGAGAACCTCGGACGTGGCAGTGACTAATTATTTAGGGTTGCATCGACGATCTCTCCCTCGTGGCCGGTAGCGTCGATCCTCCCCTCCACCCACCGCGTGTATCTCCTCGCGGCATCCCGTTCCTCTCTTTTCTCTCTCCCTCTCTCTCTCTTCTCTCTTCTTTTCTCCTCCTCCTCCTCCTCCTCCTTTTCCTCTTCCTCCCTGTGGCTCGTTTATTTTTCCCCTCGGACGGCATTTCTGCGGAGCCAAACGGGACACTTATATGGACTTCGTCACCGGCGTTCGTTTTGCCGCTCTGGGTATACCGCTATACGCGGGACCATTGTTTTGCACCGGTTAGGCCGAACTCGAGGACTCGCGCATCGTCCTTATTAGCAATTCAAATTGGCGGCAATTTTTTGAGCGCATTTTTGACCTCCTGTATCGGGCCGGTCCAGCGTCCCCGCGGCTTTTGTGTCCCCGGCGAACGTATACGCCGAAACTCCCTCCCTTATTAAGGCCGCCCTCGCCATATTAAGGGCCGGGCTCCGCGTCAAGCCTCTCTCTCTCTCTTTCTTCTTTTCTTTCTCTTTCGTTTCGTTAATAATTGCTCTCTCTCTCTCTCTCTCTCTCTCTCTTTCCCTTTCTCTCCACCCTCTTTCGCTTCTTCCTCCTCGAAATCGACAATCCTCCCGATCCTTCCCCCGTCACTCTCCAGCTGTTTAATTTAAGAGCAAAGCTTGCACGAACGAGTCGGCGAGCTTTCCCCTTCGAGGAATTCCTCAAAGAATTGCGCGCTGTTCTATTATCGATCGATATGACCGTCGCGCTCTCCGCGTTCCGTTTAATCCGGCGATCCTAAGCGGTAATTCTACTCGCCTCGACTACTTTTCCCCCGAAAGCTGCCGAGCTCCTTCTGCTTGTTCGTCAAAGGGAGGAGGGAATATCGCGACGACCGAGGAAAGTTTCCTCGCTTCCTTGCCCCCTCTTCCCGGACTGGGGAAGTGGCTCGCGTCCTCATCAACGATTCACATCGCGAATTAAGCCGGGTTCGCGAATTAAAAAGCCGGAACGCGAGGAACGACGACCGAGACGGTTTCTTTGTCGCGCTCGCGCAAGAAGAAAATTCACCGGGAGCTCTCAGGCCGTTCGTTCCTCTTACATTACCTCGCTGCGAGTTACGCTGATTTATTTATTTAAGTCGCCGCGAAGGAGAGTCTCTCGGCGAGTGGGCGAGAGAGAGAGAGAGAGAGAGAGAAAGGGAGAAGCGAAAGAGAAGGAAGAAAAGAGGAAAAGAGAGGCGACGGCGATCCCTGTCACGACCATCGAACCGTTCCACCGTGTCGAAGTTTTGTTCGACGACGCGGCTGCCGCGCCCCCCTCGGAATTACACACCGTTCCCGCTCGCCGTTTTCTCGGTTTTCCATCGCCGTCGTTCGCGGTCTACTCTTTTTTTCCACTCGGAATGATCAACGGGGAAAAATCAACGAGCCCCGCCGAGTGTATTATGCATGCGCCATTGCGTTTTCCTTTTAAAATTACCATTAGACGATTTCTCCGCGAGGATATCGGAAATTGAAAGGACGAAGAATGGAAACGGGCGCTGGTACCCGATTACCGCGCCCGCGCATTCTTACTGACAGAAAGCCACCACCCTCTCTCTCTCTCTCTCTCTCTCTCTCTCTTTCTTTATGTATCTGGATCCCCTATCACTCCCTCTCCTCCTTTTCTACATTTATCGCTTCGAAGTTAGTTAAAATTTTCATCGCGTAGAATCGAAGCGCGAGACGCGTTCGCAGATTACGTTATCGCCGCGTTCCCTTTCTCCCAAATGATCGTTACCGATCATGGCTGGGTCGTCCTTGCCGAATATCGGGAGAAAAACACCTCGATGACTGGAATCGAATCTAACTCGTTCGGGATTCGTTCGTCGAACGACTCTTGCTCGCCTCTTGTCGTTTGCAGACAGCTGCCTTCAGTATTCGCGATTCGATCTGAATGATTTTTCGGAACGTCACTGTTCTGGTATCGCTTGTCGAGCAAGACATGTTCCCAATCGCGAAACGGCCCCGAAATTATACGTATACTCTCGTCGGTCAACGCGACCCGTAACTTCACACGTTTCTCGGTACTCGTTTGATTGCTACACCGCCAAATTGGACTCGCGTCCATGCGTGGCCCGCGATTACCACCGCGCGTTCCCTTCCTCGAATCCGTTCTCTCCCGGATAAATTCCTCTCGAGCGCGTCCTCGATAACGTTATCACCGCGACGAGGCAAACGCGTTTCTCGAAGGAGAAACTCGAGGAGGAGGCAGAGCAAGCGAGCGCTGCCAAACGTCGATATAAAGTTCCACGTTTCCCCCATGAACGTCCCGACAGCGGTCGTCGCTCGAGATACAGGTCGGTATAAATCCGCCTCGAACGGGTCCCCGTCTTTTGTCGACCCTCATCGTCCGGCCCCCGAACGAAGAAATTCCCTCTGCAGATCTGAATGTTGGACGAAGGTGTCCCCGGACGGGTCTCAGGTGCGCGACGACGGCTGTCGATGACAGGGACATTTGTTACGATTTTCCTCGTGAAAACGACGAGCGAATGGAAACGATCCTGTTGATTGGTTGGTCGGTCGGGAGACGAACGCTTGCGCCGTGGCGATGACAGACGCGTTCGAGCATTCTTGTTCTTATTATTGTTTTGTACCACTTGTTGGGCAACAAACTGCGTACGTACTTAACCGTGGTACGGATAACATTGTCACGAAAAATGGCCACGAAAACGCGTAACCGAAAAGTGTAAAGTGATCTCTTGTGATTCCTGTTTCACGTGTATTTAAATATATTTGGAATTCAGAGTTTATACTCTTGTCAAAATCAAATGATCGAAGAAGCAGGACTTGGACAACTATAACTGTTCCGTACGAGAATTCCAAGGCGGAATTTACTGACCACGGCGTTAGTATCACTTTGCACTAGAATGCCAACTAGTTTAAATGTTCGTCTCTTTGTCTTAGGAGGGTTGCCTCTTTTTAATACTATTATACTATTGTCTATATTATTATATTTTTTTTATTAGCGATATATTTAATAAATCAAGTGTGTAACGTTGTTGTCTCGAAAGACTCCCTTTTACGACTGACTCTCTCGAATCTTTCAAACGTTGTCGACTGTCTTTTAACTTGGAATCTAGTGTGCGTGCGTGTGTGTGTGAGATGTAAGCGAGGCGAGTGTAGTTGTGAGGCGTGGATGATGGTGTGCCGTAGTGCGTGAGACGGAACAATAACAGATACTGTATTTTGGATACTTTACAATGCATTTCACGTATACACATACATTCTGTGTATTACTGTAGCTGGAAATGCGTAAAAGCTCAGAGTTTATTTATTCTACGATCCAAACCACGGCACAAAAGTGCAACAAAAGTGCTATAGAAAGTGCCATCTTGATCTTCGCGGCGCAAGCCGAGCGGTCTAGGGGCGACTACGTGTCCGACTACGAACGCCCGTAATCTCCTTATCTACCAGCGCGGCAACTTCGTGTCGCGGCGGCTTTCGTCAGTCGCTCGTCTCTAATGTCCACCGCAAATATCTTTGAAATTACGGGATCCAAAGAAGCGCGATCGGACTGGCAAATATATGAAATTCCAGTCGGCGTCCAGTTTAAATTACGGGGGTATATTTCTAACGCCATATTCTTTCTGGCCGCCGGCCGCAAGGCGAAACGCAGCGCAAACAGCGTCGTCGCATTTCTTCTTTTCCTCTCTTTTTTTTTTTCTCTCGGGGCGGCCGGGCGGCGCCGTCGATTCGTTAAAAAAATGTTCCGACGAGTGATGCACATTTGCCCGGTTGCGCGCCAGAGGAAAATTAAATCGGCGGGCGTGGAGGCGGGGGCCGGAGCGGAAGGGGACGGATCGAATTAATTACCGGCGCGGAATATTTTTCCAGGGCGCGCGCGCTCTCGCTCAGTCGGTTTTGACGTGGTGCTGCGCGGTGCGCGAGGGCCGCGGCCTCGATAAATTCCGCGAAAACGGCCGCGTCCCGGAGAACACACGGTTTAGCATTATGTAAATTTATTCGCGCCCGTCTCCCGATCCTCTCCCCTCCCCCCTGCGGGACGGCGGGTTCCTCCCCGACGCGAACTGAAAATATCCAGCCGACGCGCGATAAAAATTCGAGTGGCTTTGTCGCGTGTCGCGTGGTTGCCTCGCGGACCAGCGTCGACTGTTATATTTCGATAAATATCTGCCTGGCGAATCCTCGCCGTCTTTTTCCCCTTCCAGGTTCTGAGAGATCGTTACGAAAGTACAACACGTGCAAACGCGAAAATGATCCGATGATTTTCGACTCGACTGGATTTTCGTCGATCGATCGGAGGATGCTCACGGATCCACTTTCAGTCGGCTCTCTTCTCGAGAGAATCGAAATTTCACGCGGCCGTAAAAATAGACACAGTTGGCCCGTGCTGCTGGCGCGTGTCTCTTCTCGGCTCGTTTGTACATCGGTGGCGCGCGCTCGGCCACGCTGTTGTTTGTTTGGAGTTGGCCACCGCGTGGAAACTCTTGCGGAAACCTGCGGCGATCTCCGGGGAGTGGGAGTCGAGCGCTGGAAATCTCGCCGATCAGAGGAGTCGATCGGACCGAGAGCGAGGGTATCGCTCTCGGGGATTCGTATCGCGGGCGAGACTTGTTTGTCGGTGGCGAAACGAAACCTATGCCTCGGTTCTCCGGTTGCACGGAAAATGGGAACGGCGAGCGCGTGAATTCGTTTCGCGACGGTCTTCGACGGGCGAGTCGCGTTTTTCGAAATCGAACACAACGCCGAGAGGACAAACGTTTGCAAACGTTTGCAAACGTATCGCTGGAACAGAAGCTGCCACAAAGGGAGATGAAATCCGCCGGATCGGTTCTCTCGGATCGGTGTGTGTGTGTGTGTGTGTACGAGCGTTTCCCGAAGTTTTCAAAGAAGTATCAAAGTTCGGGCCGGGCGGTGCATGTAAATCACGCTCGTGTCACATGCAAAACGACACGTTGTAGCCAGGCGCGGCCCGGCGTCCCCGAAAAAACATAATAATCTGTACGGTTTGCGAATGCCGATCCCGGAACGCGTCGCGATTCCCCGAAACGTCAAAGGCGCGATGGAATTTTCGGCTCGGCCGGCATTATTGCTTTTGCATTATTCTTTTGAACGCTCGCCGCGTCGAACGGGACGCGCGTTCATAGCTTGCGCCCGATAATTGACAAAGACCTGGCATCTCTCTCTCTCTCTCTCTCTCTCTGTTTGCTCTGTATAACTTTGACTTCATACCGCGTTCAATCCTCTCGTCGAATGGAACCAGCGATCTCTCGACCAACCATTATCGTTCATCGTCTGGACCCCTCCGCGCTTAATCCGACGTTCACCGAAAGTCGTGTAACGCGGATCGAACCGCCAACTCGTGCGCTGACTTTTCTCAATAAAAAAAAAAAAAAAAAAAAAAAAAAATAGAAAGAAAGGAAAGAAAAAAAGGAAAAAAGAAGGAGAAAAAGCGACACGGCGACGCGCACGTTCGTTTCGCGAGTCTAACTGGTCATCCGTGCGATTGCAAACAGTGGCCACCGGGATGAAACCCGCCGGCCCGATTGGATTGATACCCGGCTTGAAAAAAGAATCGACCGTGCTCTCTGGTTTTTCGCGTTTTCCTCGTTACTTAGAGGATCGGTCGGATGTGTAATGCTGGAAAAGAGCGATTAAAAGGGGGGAGAGCTATCGGGGTGGGGGATCGGTCGGCAAACCTTGCCCCGCGATGCAATCGCGTTTCATCTCGCAAGAAAATCAAACAAATCCTGGCCAATATTTTTATGACGCGCTGCCACGACGAGAGATGTGCCAACACTTTGCGGCCCGGATAGAAGGACCGGATTTGCTTCTGGTATCGCACACCTTCCGCAGCCACCCGCCGCGGAGGATTTTCATTTCGTTCGTTGAACAGTCGGCGACCATTTGACCCTTCGATCGTCGAGTCTTGTTCTCTTCACGGGTCGAGCGATTCATTTGATAGGATTTGTGGCGTTCGAACGAGTTATTGAATTTTCACGACTACGATTACGAAATTACAGAGTCGTGTCTCATCTCGTGTACTCTTGAGATATAATAATAATAATAATAATGTCTCTCCATCGTAACATTTTCTGTGACAGTTTCTGCTGAAGTACGAATTATTTGTTCAATTCAATTTCAAGCGTATAAAACGATTGAACGAATTATAATATCGTAGAAAATGAAATAAAATACAAATCATCCACCGAGTGAATGAAACGAATGAAATTCTACCGCTGGACCAAACAGCACGTTTCGAGACGAGACGAATGCAGTCCCGGTGGCAAGTTTAAAGGGCAATAAATAGCGATCGGCGGAAATTGAGGGGCCTCACGGATCACGGCCTAACGACGGAAACGCGTCTTGGACGAGTCGAGCGGAGCGCCAGCGTGAACGATTTGCGGAACGCGTCTGGCGAAATCCTGTGTTCTACTGGCAGCCAGAGGGATAGAAGTGGCAGAGGTCGGTCTGAAAAATGTTGCCACTCAACGATACAAATAGGAGGATCCGACAGGGTCGATCGACGGAAAACAAAGCAAGTCCCGTTTTCGTGCGGGAGGGAGGGGAGGTCGCGTGCACACGGACGGGTGATTCCCTTCGTGTAGAGGAGGATCCTTCTCTCCGGAGCGACGGCGACGCGAGCCAATGATCGACGAACGAAGCGTATTTTACGACGTTGAACCGGGAGAATCGTTGGCTCGAGGTTGAAACTCGCCCGTGGAACAAAAGTCGTTTCGCGAAGAAGGATCCTACGATCGGTCATATTTCGGAAGTCTAATGAGACACCGGGGATTCCACCGGCGAAGGTTCTATTCTCTCGGCCGACTAATTGCCCAATTAAAATATCCGCCAGCCGTCGCGTCGCGCCGAAGAAAAACGATCGTTTCCTTAATTACCAGGCGGTCCGACGGTTCCGATGATTATCCAACGTGGACGTTAGATATCGGCGAACATTGCCGTTACCATTGTTGAAACGGTAGCCACCAATCTCGGCCAGTTGTCAGCGAGGCAAATTTTTACCGGTGGCGTTGCTCGAAATTGTTGCGAACGGTGGTGGGGAAAGTGTAGGAAAGTCTCGTTCGCGTAGTGTCGCGCTAAAGATCGTCCACATGTAACACTCGGAATGAAAGATACATTGTCGATCGTTTTTTCAGTTATTGTTCTCTTCGTTGACCACTTGCGCTAGGCAACTGATTGCGGACCGTAACGAGTGACCGTATACAGTTATACAGTAATTCGTCACTTTCTTTTTGAACTTATCAGTGCATCACTGGATAGAAATGATTGAGAAGTAATAGATTTATTGTTCGTTTACACCTGGGTTTATACTTAAAACGTACTTAAAACTGAGGAAATATTGCAGTTCTCGACGTGAGTCATTCCAGCGCAAGAGGTTAACGTTGATCGCCATTTTCTCGATTGTTCGTTCTGTCCAGAGCAACAGTTACGGTGAGAAACGCTCGCGGACGAGCTTTGATTTCGCAATTAAAGTTTTCTTTTCCACGCCACGAGTATGAACATAATTATACAATAATTGTGCACGTCTGGCTACACGTTTCGGTTGAAGTCCGCGATTTCCAAGTGAAATTCCTCGGCGAGTGTAATTGCGTGAGTTTTCTCGTTCCTCGGGGCCGAGGGATTATGCGGCCGTAATAAATTTCGGCGTCTCTCGAGCCCGTCCGAGAGACTGCGAATCGGGTGGACCGTGTTACGTAGAAATTTTTACGTGTCTTTCCTGGCTCGGCCCCGTGAAATCGCGATAAGCACGGACGATCGAAGCCGAGCCGTGAGAATTAACGAGGTCCGAATACTTGCGGCCCGATCGAACGGTATTCGCGATACCGGCGAATTCCGTCGAGATCCGCCAATTAGATTTGTATCGATGCAGGTCAAGAATACCCAAAACATCGAGCTCCTCCGGGCAGATATTTCGGACGCTGGCGCGGCTGCTAGTGAGCCAGGTAGCGAGGAGAGAGGAAACGCCCCTGGTATTCCCGGTGCTTCGATCGGTGGTCGTGTTTATTGAGAAAATAAATTTCGCCCTGCCACGATTATCCACGATAAACAGTCCGCCACTCTTCGTTTATTCGATGATCAATTAATACACGCTTTGCACTCGGCTGTGTTCCTCCCTTCCGCATTGTTCAAAGGCGGGATTTTCTACAAGCGTCCGACGCAACAACCTGTAGAAACTCTGTTCGACACTTTGCTCGACACATTCTTCGAGGACGCGTTCACCAGTTGTTAGCGACAAAGCGCACAGAGGAGGAGAAAAGACCATTTTTGTTTCCCAAATTTCGTTAATCTTTGCTCCTTCTCCGTTCCCAAATGGAGAACGTGGAAGATGGACATTGCGTCCATATACTGACGTTGCATTCGCGTGAGATTCCATGAAAACAGAGGAGAGATTCCGAATCGAAACTCCTAGGCTATCTCCACCAGCTAATTAGATCGTGACACGGAGAGAAAGGGTGACCAGTTTTGACGGCAGTTTAGCCGGCCCCGATAGCTACCAGCTCCATCGGCGAAGACCACACGCGAGCACACGAGAGTTGGTTCCTTCGTCCTCTTCGTCTTTTTCGCCGCCGGTGGTTTACTGCGTGTCCGCGCCGGATGCCCGAGGCATTTCGCAACCAATAATCCAGCTCCAACGAGGATAAGTCATTGGGCGTGTTTTGTTCACCGTGGATCGCAGGTATCTTATCGGCGAGCGAAAGTGGCAACAATAAAGGTGGGATATGTCGTTCGATCGGAAGTCCCAAGAGGAGGAGGCCCTAGCTTCTCGACACGGTCGCGCATTTGCATTAATTCGCGCGCGGTTCCTCTCTCCTCTGTCTCTCTCTCTCTCTCCCTCTCTCTTCCCTTCCCTCCCCCTTTCTTCTCCACCCGTTCGCTGCCAACCGATCTTCTTAATTAGCATTAAAACGTGCCAGAAATTTCTCGCCGCGGAAATTCCAAGTAATTACGCTATTCCCAGCCACGGTCGTGCAGCCGATCGTTCAACCGACCCGGCGAAACTTCTTTCTGGCCCAGCTGGAATTAAAAATTCAGAATCCTCGCGAGAGGGCCCGATAACTTGGGATGTAATTGGATCGGAGAGCGCCAGTCCAATTTATTTTTTTTTTCTTTTTACGTTGCTAGTTAAACACCAGCGACAATTATATTTGATGCTCTTCTAGCTGTACCTAGGTGTTTAAAACAATATTCAATCTCGCAATTTGATAGTCAATGATTGATAAATTTTCTATATTTACGTTTAAACGTGCAAGAATATTGCAAGTCTGGAGAGACGAGTATCATTAATCATACAATACAGTTATACAGTTACATTTTGAGAAACAGCTGTACAAACATAGCATAGCTACAGAATCTCGCAATTTAATAGTCAATGGTTGATTTTTCATTCGTAAATTTTCTATATTTACGTTTAAACGTGCAAGAATATTGCAAGTCTGGAGAGACGAGCATCGTTAATTATACAATACAGTTATACAGTTACATTTTGAGAAACAGCTGTACAAACATAGCATAGCTACAGAATCTCGCAATTTAATAGTCAATGGTTGATTTTTCATTCGTAAATTTTCTATATTTACGTTTAAACGTGCAAGAATATTGCAAGTCTGGAGAGACGAGCATCGTTAATTATACAATACAGTTATACAGTTACATTTTGAGAAACAGCTGTACAAACATAGTATAGCTACAGAATCTCGCAATTTAATAGTCAATGATTGATTTTTCATTCGTAAATTTTCTATATTTACGTTTAAACGTGCAAGAATATTGCAAGTTTGGAGAGACGAGTATCATTAACTATACAATACAATTGTACAGTTACATTTTGAGAAACAGCTGTACAAACATAGCATAGCTACAGAATCTCGCAATTTAATAGTCAATGATTAATTTTTCATTTGTAAATTTTCTATATTTACTTTTAAACGTGCAAGAATATTGCAAGTCTGGAGAGACGAGTATCATTAACTATACAATACAATTGTACAGTTACATTTTGAGAAACAGCTGTACAAACATAGCATAGCTATAGAATCGTACAAACTAACGCAAGTGGACATCGCTGTGATTAATACAAAATATTAACACTGAACATCGTTGGTCGATTCCTTCGCACGATAGTTTTAAATAGAGTCCAAATAGAAGCAGATAGTGCGAGGAAACGCTGGGAAAACGTAGTTTCCTTCTCGAAGTCACGGTCTCTCGCGGAGAACTGAAAGAGACGTCAAGGGACCGTGGAGATATCAGGCGCGTGGCTAATGCGGCCGTTACCACCCGCGTGTTTCAAGACGGCCACCCTCGACTTGCACCGCTCCGCCAGATTCTTAACCGATCTCTCTCTCTCTCTCTCTCTCTCTCTCTCTCTCTCTCTTTCTCGTCTGCGCCCCGCTTAGCCGGAGGCTCCTCTTAATCAGCGATCGCAGCGCTGAGAAAAATAAATCGTCGCATTATTCAAGGGCTCCGGTAATATGGATCGCGGGATGATGAAAAAAAAAAAAACAAAAAGAAGAAAGAAAGAAAGAACAAGAAAAAGAGAGAAAGGGTTGAGGGGAAAAAAGTGAAGGAGGTAAAAGCGCGGTGGAAAGGAAGAACAAGAGGAGGAAGAAGGAAGAGGACGAGAAAAAAAAGGAGAGGAAGAAGGAGGGGGGAGAAGTTCGTGGGGTGGGACGCGGAGGAGCCGGCGCTAAGCGTTTGCTCGTAGCCGGCGAGATAACTTTCTGTAATTCAACCGTACGGCGACGAATACTAATTCCCCGCCATTAATCTCAGTGGGTCGCCGCGTAAGGATCCCTTTTCGATCCCTGGCACGCCGTGCATTCTGTCCTCTCTTCCGGTGGCCGTGAAACGTGGCTTGAACGTCGCGGAATCGTTGCCCGCGCGCGTGATTTCGTGGACCTCGAGCGTGTCCAACTGTGGCGATCGAGGGTAATTCAAGGGTGCCAACTTTCCTGTCCCGAGACGAGGAAAGGAATTTCTCGCCGACTGGCGGGGCAATTCGTCGGAGCAAAAAGTCGGTCAACGGCGGCCGGTTGAAATATCCCTCTCGTTTGTCCGTTTAGCCGCGAGTACTGCAGAACTCGCGAGCTAGTTGCCAGTTGCTGAACGAGGAAGGATGCTTTTTCCCTTTGCAGATCCGCGCGGTCCGTTTGACGATTTGTCAATCGACGAAACGATTAATCCAAGCTAGCCGAAAAAGTGCTTCTGTAAGTCGAATTCCTCCATCTTTCATCGTTGCGTAAACGCGACGATTTTTGTCGAGGCTTCGCCCTTGTTTCTTTTTTTTTCCCCTTTTCTGCCTCTTTTTTTTCTTCTCTTCTCCCCGTTGGCGCTCGGGCAGCTTGCCGGGATTATCGACGAGCGGATATGACATGTTACAACCATTTCATCGGGTTCATTTAGCCGCTCGTTGATACCGACCCGGACCCATTCTTTCACACTTGCCACCGTGACCCTGTTAGTTACGTTGAACTTAAAAAATATTGGGGAGAGGATGGGAAGAGATCAGTGTAACGTGAATCCTCATTAAAAAAACTGTCGAGTTTCCACGACTTCTCGACGCAAAATTGCAAAACGAGGTTTTCCATGTCTCGATAAGATATTCCCGGTGGGGTGGCCCGCCGGAATTCGTCCTTGTCCTTCGGACGTCGTCATTAAATACCGCTCAGTGTCCGGTTGTTAACGCGGCTCGTTAATAAAACGCTGATGATCCTCGAGCGAAACGAGCTCACCTACAAATTACAACGTTAACTCAAATAATTTTCTCCGCGAGCATTTCATTCTGACACCGAAGACGAGCCACGCTCGCGTTGTGTGTAATTCTTCGCGCGCCGCGGCCCCGTTTTCCGCCAACCGAAACCGCGATCAGAAACACACACACGCGCGCGCGCGCGCCACAGATACACACGCCAAGTCCCGGAGTGTGTTTCTCCATCACCCGGTAATCCCATCATTCGGTTTATAGTCCATACTCGAGCGGCGAGAGAGCCGCGATAAATCGTCGGGCCGGGAAATATGAGAACGAACGGCGACATTGAGGCGTCGGACGGAATCCACATTGCGGAATTGGCACGATTCCATCGGTCGCACCTGTCGCTCCCTCAGGCTCTGCCACCCCGGCTCTTTTTCGTCGATCCACACCGGTGTGGACGAAATTGTAAGACACTTTACATATTTGTAAATTCGACGATCGATAAGTTTTCCAAACGAGAAGAGAAAGAATGGATACATTCCATTTTCCTCGATGTATCTTTAATGTCGAATTTTTCATTGAATTTGTACATTCAGTATTCGATGAATTCTTCGAACTTGACAAAATGGAATGAAACGAACGAACGAGTTCTAGTCTTCTTCTTTCACGGTTTATTTCCCGATGTATTCGAGAAATCTTCAAACTCGCGAAATATAACTAACGCAAATAAGTTTTATTGCTCTTTCTTTCGATGTGTCCTTAATAACAAATTTTTCATTGAACTTGTAAATTCAATCATCGACAAATCTTCGGACTCGAAGGAGAAAAGGATAAAACGAAGTTTGTTTCTCGATTGATCGTTAGTATCGAATCTCTTATGCAACATGAGAAACAAAATTATACCGTCCAAGAACGAGACGACTGTTTGCAACAAAGTGACCAAGGGGACACGAGCAAGAAAAATAAGACGCGAAGCACGGTCGTATCTAACGTTTTTTGTCGTACGTCGTACGATTATTTGATGCGTGTCAACACGTACAGCGTGTAAAATGGGCATTTCCTTTTTGTCCTCCGGCGTAGCTGTAGACTGGCGTTCGCAGTTAATAGGCTCAGGATTAAGCTGAGGATTTCGTTTCGTGGTAAGTGCGCCTAGGCCACCGAGAACGAAGCGATTTTCCCGTTGATCCGGCCGCGACAAAAATCTCCCGGGATCCGCTAAGCCTACGCCTGCTATTCCTGGTCGCGATGTAATCGGTTTCGCGGAACGGCTAATGACGTTTCATTCTGCGCTTGGTCGTCGATCCGTGAACCGCGTGACGGTTTCTCAGCGGCGAATGAATTCTGGTATCGTCTCGTCGTTGCGTTTAACCCCATTAACTCTCGGAATTACCGACGACTATGAAATTTTGTAAAACTGTAAAGTTCCGAGCACAGGATACTTTATTAATGATCCTGACATCCCGTTGTATCTGACGAAACGAAAGTCCAATCTCAGCTCGTGTCCCCTCTCTTCAGTCACTCGAGTCTCTGAAATTATAAACCTTTTTCAGTCTATAAAATTACGAGCTGACCGAAATATTACGAACGAAGGAATAATTTATCACAATACTGTAAATACTTCGATCAATTGAAATTTCATAAAATTATTGAATTTAGCTGATTATCGTATCGATTCACGGCTGAATGTTAAATATCAGAATTGGACGATGCAAATCGATTTTCGAACGACGGCGAGTGAAACGTTGTGTTAACGCAACGTTGCTCCTTAATGGGTTAACCGAATTTCTTTGCGCTCTCCGGCTTTTGATTCTCGGTCTACCTTTTCAGTATCTTCGTCGAGTTTAATTAACTCTCCGCGAAGGAAATATAGATCGAGTCTTTCCCTGCGCGCTTTCAGAGAGACAGACAGAGAGAGAGAGAGAGAGAGAGAAGGAGAGAGAGCTTTTCATTACTTTGCGCGCAGGGGGCCGAAAGAAACTAAAAACACGGACGGTTGCCGCGAGCGATTCCTTTGATCGGAACTGATATCGAGGCAAACGTGGATGATCATATCGAGATCGGGCTCGCGATGCTTGGACTGTTTGAATTTCTTTTTTTTTTTTTTTTTTTTATGCAATCAATTTCGCCCGGGATCGTAAATCCCGGTCGTACGAAACGGGACGAACTCGCGCGACTCCCGCGAGTTTCATTGCCGCGCGATAAAAATTTCGGCGATAAAGATACATGCGCGCGAGCACGTGAATCGCAGTGACGGACGCGCGATATTAGAAGTTGGAGCACCGAGGGTAGGTATTAACACGGGAGAAAAGTCAATTTCGTTTTGCTCTCTGTTCCGAGCTTCGTTATAACCAGATTGCGGATTTTTGTGCAAGTTCGCGCTTTTGAAAATATTATTAAAAAGATGGTGCTGCAAGTTGTAAATTGAATGTTACAGAAAGCAGATTACGTTGCCTTACATTTTATACTTCTCCGCGCGATCTGTGCAACTTTGTCACTGTTGCAGGGTATTTAGAGTTAATTGAAACAATTCGAACAGTAGAACGAATTAATTAAATATCTTCCGACTTATTTCGTACGTATATTTTAACACGTCAAAGTGACTAATTGAAATAAAAATCAAACCTGTTCGTATACGATGAGTTTTTAAACATTTTACTCATTCCTCGATTTCTATCAATTTTTTAATCACAATCCAACAGCAATGACTTTTTATCGGATTTTCCCTGAAATAAGAAATCCGATAAGATACTCGAATGTCTCCCTCGTGCACCTCCGTCCTCTGCCTGTTATAACGACGTTTGTCTCCCGAATTTTAAACAACCATTCGAACCGTTCGTCGAGTGTTTCATCAGTAAATCAGCCCCTCTACGACCGAACTGAACGTAATCGTCGACGAAAGAATAAACGGTGCTGCTCGTCGTTGCGGAACCGAGTCTTCTCCCCCCAGCGAATAAAAGGTTGGGGGAAAAAACGCGATGACCATTTCCTAGGTCCTGGCTGGAGGGAAAGAATTACAACGGGAGAGAAAAATGGTGTCTCGCGCGTGGACCTGCCCGGACAGTTCGGCAAGCTTTATATTAAATCATCATAAATTTGCATTTGGAATTAGCTTAATGACTGAGCAGGAGGTTTCCGACCGTTTCGAATGCAGGCTCGTCATAGTGGCACACGCTCGTTCCCATGGCCTGTCCTTTACACCCTTTGCACCCTGGTGCGGTGGCGTTCGCCTTTTTGCTCCGATTTCCACGCGCTCCGCGCAGTTGCTAGTCGGTGGGTGCAGGATACGTTGTGTTTGTCGCGCAGACAATGGAGCACGAGCCCCGTTGATCCCACATTTTTGCATAATTTTCGCCGTGGATTATAATCTCGCCGGTAATCGAGCGGCGGAGAAAATTAAACGCGGTTTGCCACGGATCGAACGATGAGGCTCTTCGCGTCGGCCGAAGTAACTTGACCGCGGTGGATTCGAATCGAAACCGAGGTAAAATGAAAGTCCCGGCCGTTCAACCGGGAACATTGTTCGCAATCGTTTCATCAGCTGCAGAATTTCAGCGATATTTAATTCCAAATTTCGTTGATTGTTGAATTCGTGTTACGCTGACGTACCATAAATAACGTACAAGCGTGAAGTTTTTGCCAATTTACAGGGAATGAGAAACTGCGATAACGCAAGTGCAGAAATGTCGTACGAAAATTCGTACGATACTCTGCGAACGATTGCGAGTAGTTTAATTAGCAGTCAGTTATATAGCGAATATATGTAAAATATTGGAATAATTGTCAGTGATTCTGACTCGTTGATCAAGGGTTAGCTTCGACGGACGAAACGTTCTCCAAGAGGAACAAACAGTTGTGTACCGTGTGTCGATGGCGTTCATCAACACGTAACGCGTGCAAATTAGTTAAATAAATCGTGTGTTCCGGTTAACTACGGTTAATTGTCTATCACTCGTAACAATATCGAACTTGTTCCCTTTATAATTAATTCAGATGTACAGCGATTCAAATTCAAACACGGTACAGCTGCTCAAATATTTGCGTTACTGTCCTCCCTCTCGTTGCCTCTACGTGTTTCTCTCTTCCCCCTCTCCTCCCCTCCCCTCTTCCACCCTCCCTCAAATTACAAAAACGAGGGAGGAAATCGATCGAGCATGATTTCACGACACCAGGCCCGCCGACGAAAATTCAGAGAGTAATTCAATTAGGTACGTTTCAGGCATCGGGAGGCAGCGTGTAACGTCCGTCTCTTTAATAACGCGTCGATACACAGAGCTCGTCGTCTCAGACGAGCCACCTCTTGGCCCCTTTCCCATTCTATTATCCGAGCATCCCTACTCCCTTGGTTCTTGCGCAGCCCGATTTCTTTGTCTACAGGGTTCCTCCGGAGTTGCACGCCGTCGAAGAGAATCCGCCGGCCGGATTTTATTAACATGAACGTTTGGCGCGAAACGAATTCTAGACGCGCGTAACCGGACGTATTAGGAAATGAATTCGCCGAGTTTTTCTCGGCCCTTTTGTCCCTTTCGCCTCATCCCTTTCGCCCCCCCCCCCCCGATTCCTGTCAAACTTTTGGAAACTTTAAGCAGTGTGCACAGTCTTTGGTATGTTTGCCGAATTCTTTTGAATTCGAATGTTCCATCGTTGCTTGCAAACTCTCCGAGTTGATGTATCGAGGGGTTTGAATCGATGTTGGATTCACTGTTGTGGCCAATAAAGGGTAACTGTAGTAAACCAAGCAACTAAAAGTCAGGTATTCCGACTGTAGACTTTTTTTCACGCCAAGTGAAAAATCGCGTTCTTTAAAGGGGTATTCTAGTGTAAAGTGCGTGTTTTTTTAACTCTCTTTGGAAATTTTTCGCAAAGAAACTATTATACCTTTTGCAGTCAAATTGACAAGGATTATTTGCACGTGTTTCAACGACGTTTTAAAACTTTTTGGAACAAAAAAGTTAAAATTAGTGGTACTGTCAAACATGGTCAATTTTAAAAAAGGTCATCTCACGGTGTCCATGATTCCGGCCATTCTGCTTGTCTAAAATAAGAAAAACGTGATAGTTTCTTAATTAGTATTTAGCTATAGCCGGAACTAGAACAAAAGAAAAATGTCGGTAATTAAAAAATTGGCGATACTTTGAAGTTCGATTATCGATTTTTGCGTGTTTCTGTCATACTTCGCAGGCCTAAAAAAATATAAAAGATAAAAATTTTTGATTGATTCTAGTTCCGGCTGTAGTCACACGTGTACTAAACGCGTACTTAAAATTTTGATTCAATTGGTCGAGTAGAAGTTCAGATATCATGGACACCGTTCTGAAAAACATAGTTTCCAGAGAAATGCCTTTAAAGTTTAGTATTGCGGTAACAAGACACTGGTCGTCGCGTCGTTCAAACACCCATAACTTCGTTAATTTTAAGAATTCACATGTAAGGTTCCAGAGAGAGTATTTTTGAAACTATATCCTTTAAGAATCTGCAAAAAAAAAAAAAATCGATTTTTTAAAAATTTCACACTGGAATATCCCCTTGAACGAAACAAAAAATGTGTCCTCAGTTGTCTCAAGGATCATAACGGGTCACAAAGATACAAAACGCCGGTATCTCCTCAACAAAGATGATCTTGCGATTATGTGCAAAGTTCAATCGACAGTGGGAACATGTTACTGTCCAGTGCAGGAAATACACCGCGAATCATTTAAACGCAAGTTTAATCCTTCCCCGAAAGGATAAAGAAGCAGTCCTAAAATCGATACACTTCCAAGACAGTCTAACATTTCCAATCAGTCGTAAGATTTAGATTTCCAAGTCGCTGTAAATAAAATTAAAAGAAGAGGAAGAAAAACGTCCAGCGAGTGGGATTGCCTTCGTCAATTGTAATTGCAGCATCGACATTCAATTTCCGTTGGCGAAGCACTTCCGCTCTTTCTCCTTTTTTTCGTTTTTCTTATTCTCGTTATCTCGAAGAACCTTGTTACCCAAGAGGCGAACAGATTTCGCGGCGAAAAGGAACCGGATCAAATGGAATTTAATCACGGGAAAGCCGGGCAATCAATTTACCGGCTTATGAAACAGCTAGTGCGCTTAAACGCGGGCGTACGCGCGCTCGCTCGCTCGCTCTCTCTCTCCACACCGGTATAAATTTTCATAACTCGCGGCCGCGGCGCGGCCGGTTTACCCAGCCGAAAATCTCGAGCCGCCTCGAAACGCGATGGAAAAGCCGGACAATTATTAAAGTGATAACTAGTTTTAATAAAGGGGATAGGATTATACCGGGCGCGTGGGTGCCTGGAGCGTCGCCTCCGAGTATATTAAAATGTGGCGCGTCGGTTACACGACGATCCCGCCAGCCGGTCCCGCGTTGGAAATCCCCTTTTTAGGGGGCGACTCGCGTGCCACCGATTTCCTTCCTGCGGAAAGTCGGGCGAAAGAACCGAAATCTCCGACGAGCAAACTTCCACGCTACGGACCCCGCTCGGCTAATTAACATAATTAGAATCGCTCTTAACCACGGTAAGGCGAGAGGGAAAGTTTTCTCGGGCTAGAAAGTGGGCTGCGTAATGAAAATATATAGCCGAAGCAAAGGGCGTAACTGTACCAGTGACAGTGAAAAATTAACAGTCGATTGTAGACTTTGTGAAAGAGTCGATCTTGTTTCGAGGCGTGAAATCTCCTGAGTTTTACTTTTTTTTTTTTTTTTTCGGAAATGTGTGAACAGTGTGTAATCGTCGGTGGGGAAGAGACTTCATTCTAGAGACGTAAAAAAATATTTTAACGTGACTGATATCTGCTCGACGATCTTGATGATTGGAGTTTTTTCTCTTACGAGCCCTCGAAACTCGCTGTACAGTTCTTCTCGTCACCTATTTTATCGAGCTTTGTCGACATCAGTGTTAAATGACGAAATGTTTTCAGGATCTCTTGATTTTTTCAGCCCGGTATTCAACGTTCGACGTTCGATCGAACGTGACGTCTTTCGGCAGCGACGAGTCCGCTCTCGCGAGATGCACGACCTTTGGCCGAGATTAGACGCGAGTTTATCGCTCTTTGAACAAAGTCGGGCGACGGCGCGGCTAATTTTACGGTCGGCGAGTCGGAATAATGCCCGGAGAACGGTCCGGTTAGTTAGGAGGAACGGAAGCTGAAAACGAGAGAGAATCGATAGATTCATGGACTTAACGAGATGATGAAGTAGCTTAAAACCACCGACAACGGCCTGTCCCCGGTAATAATTATCGCGAGCATCGGTGTTCGCGCGTTGCAGGTGCGAAATATTCGTGGGGGAGGGTGGCCGCGCCGTTGCACTAATTTACTTCTAATCGCTGGAAAATACCGGCGGATAGAATAATATTATTATCCGGCATAATGATATTATCGCGATTTGGTGGAACAACGTGTAGGACGGAGCAAGAGATATATATATATATATATATATATATATACATATATATATATATATAGAGAGAGAGAGAGAGAGAGAAGGGGGAGGGGAGAGTGTGCGAAAAGGGAAGGGTTGGAACCACAACCAGAGGGGGATGAACGTGGAGTGTGAGAACCAAATTTCGACGAAGTTTGCGCAAAATCATTATTACTATGGCAGATCGTTGCAAACAATGCGCTCAGGATTTCAAATATTGATCCTGTGACGTAATCGTTGCTGAAATTGCCCCGACGGTCTGTTGTAACGTGTTACGGTTACGGGTCTCGTTATGGCGTTGGTTTATGGCGACCTGTTTAACAAACGTGCCATTCTAACAAGGACAACGAGTGCGCCGTTTCTCTCCGATACCTCCCTTCGAGTCAACCTCGGCAAGATCGAGTCCTCGATAAAAACTCCAAATTTCGTATTTCGAATGGAGGTATTTCAAAAGTTTTAAATTGGTGTTTTCGCTCGTGCTTGATAGGAAAATTTAGACGGACAACGTGGTAAGTTTTTTAAATTTCATAAAAATTACCATAGAATCCAAGTAAAAATATTAAAGAAATTTTCGGAATTCGCTGTTACAGCCAGAGTATCGAAAAATATAATTAGTTAACAAAGTTATTAGTCGAATAGAAATTGCGAATAAAATTACCGCGACAACTGATTCTTAACAGTTGTTAAATTTGTCCGAACGAATCTCGGCATGGACACTTGATCTTCTCGAGCGAACGTCCACGTTACACATATATCGAAGGGTAGCATTGACCATGGTAGACGAAACACGACGATGGAAAACACGCCGTTTGATTTTGCTCTTTTTCCCTCGTCTGCCTATTTTCTCCTCCGGTCTGCCTCCGTCGATATATATTAAATTCTCGCGCATCGGGAATGGGAAATATCAGCGAAGTTGGCGTTTACGGCGAGTAATTAAACAAGAAAGAAACAATTCATGCTGACTCGACGAGTCGAACGGGTGGCGAAAGTAGATTAGCTGGTAATGTTGACGTAGTCGCGGTGAATGCCGCGCGGAATTCAGCCCCTCAATTTGCCAGCCGCATTAATGGTTGCCGAGCATGTAGGTCGACGACGTCAAAAGATCAGACGTGGATAGTACGTGGTGGAAAGATGCGCGCTGCCGGCACCGAGAACAGAGCGAAAGTGGCAGCAGCGTCGCGTACAGAGGCAGAAATTACTATTAAACTCGATTTCCTCGCGGGGCGTCGAGGGACGCGTATGTATCCGTTGGTTGGCACCATTTTCGCGCGGGGGATTCAACCAGCCCCCAGAGTTACTCGGAGATCTTGAAACCGGGAAGAAAAACGAGCGGCTACGAGAACGCGCTTTTCGATTCGCTGCCTCCTCCGTATCGTTCAATCCGCGGGATTGGCGCTCAAAGGGGAACTGTTCCGTCTCACGCACTATGACACACCATCATCCACGACTCGCTGCTACACTCGCGTCGCTTACATCTCACACACACGCACGCACACTAACATACACATTCTAAGAAAAAAGACAGTAGACAGCGTTTGGAAGATTCGAGACAGTCAGTCAAAAAAGGGAATCAATCGAGACAACAACGTCACATAAGTAATGTACAAATATAACACAAAATAAAGGAAACATAATAATATAGACAATAGTGTAATAGTGTAAATAAAATTCTTCTAAGACAAGGTGGTTAACATTGAACTAGTTAGTATTCGTAAAGGGATACTAACACCGTGGTCGGAAAATTCCGTTTTTTGGAATTCTGGTATGGAACGGGAACTATGAGCGAAAAGGAGAGCGGGAGAGAGAGAGAGAGGAAAGTCGGAAATGGCGGATCGATTGATTAGCGATATGGAAGATACTCGACGGAAGCTTACTCTCCGACGTCCTCTTTCGTTCCCTATGTTTCTTGTCTCGACAGTGCTCGCGCACAAATTACTTTGATAACCGTTATCGCGGTTATAACGGAGTAGTTTGTGTAACGCTCCCGGTGAATTAGGAATTCGAGGAAGAAGTTGAACCACGCGACGCGACGATCGTGCCTCCGGTTCGTCTTCGCTGGAGAACGATGAATTTTGACACGGCGTCGACAGAGTTGCCACGGAGGCTGGTATAATTTAAATGTAACTCAAACAGTCGAGTATCCGTCGTGGTATCCACTTTAATACCGAGAAAGAGGAACGAAGGGGAAGAAGAAGAAGAAGAAGAAGAAGGGAGTGAGAGAAGAAGAAAAGGAGACGGTGTAGGGGATCACGATGTGCACATACATTTCTGTCAGCCGACGATGGAAGAAGAACGATGGCTACGTCGAGCAACCTGGCTCACGGTGAAAGAGGGAAGGAAGGAAGGAAGGAAGGAAGGAAGGAAAGGGGGAGTGACTGCACGGGGGAGAGAGAGAGAGAGAGAGAGAGAGAGAGAGAGAGAGAGAGAGAGAGGGAGACGAAGGAAGCAGGAAGGGTGGTTTGGAAAGAGAGACAGAAAGAAGAGCGACCGTGGAGAGAAACCGGGGATTTCAAAGCAAATTGCCAACCTCACCCACGAAACTCACGTTCTCTCCCTGTTTCCCCACTCTCTCTCTCTCTCTCTCTCTTCGCCGCAGTTCGTCTATCTTGATTCCCGTTTCTCTTGCACTCGCCGGCTTCCCTTTTTCGGGGGGGAAGCTGCCGCGTCGCGTACGGCTTTCCCTCTTACGCGGCAGGCGACTCACCACCCACCACCCTTCCAGAAGGAAGCCGAGAGAAGCTCGAGGTCGTACGAAACGTCCCCTTAACGTTCTCACCTTCTTTCCCTTCTTCTTCGACTAATCGCCGCGCGGAATTTCGAGTTGATTAAACACGCAGATTCTCTGTCGTCTGTATCAACCGTAAACGTAAATCGCTAGCTCTCGAGCGTTGAAGCGGGTGAAACGCGAGACGAGGATTGGCGAGATCCGGAGGACGAACGCAGCGCGAAAGTGATTCGTCCGCGACGTAACAACGACGACTCGGTCGGCGATGGTAGGGGAGAGAGAGGTACGTAAACGCGGAAGAGTTATGCATTCGGCTCGTTAAGGAGTTGCATCGTTGGGGAAATGGGAAACAACGTTGTTAGCGGTAATAATCGGGCAACTGGACTTTGTCGATAACGCAAAGCTGAAAACTGGTTTAATAAGCCGCGGCGGCCGCTCGATTCTACGGGAATAGAGTGCTCGAACGCAGCGCACGGAGGAGTGACACGAGTGGAGGAGGAGGAGGAGGAGGAAAGTACGGGAGGTACCGCGGTCGCATCGGGTACCAGCGAGCGAGGAACTAATGAATTCGGTATCGGACTTTAACCGGGTCCGCTCGATACCGCGGCTAATTATTGCGTAATTTGTCTCCGGCGAAATTAATAGCGACGTATATTGCGACACGAAAGACAGGCTGGACTGGCGCGGTCGAGACCGAGCTCCGTAGACCGAGAGATCGTACGATGAGATTGCGATTGTAGATGAGTCGGGCTTCAAAGAGGAACCCCCCAGGGCGAGGATAAGCAAAGGAGAGAGAGAGAGAGAGAGAGAGAGAGAGAGAGAGAGAGAGAGAGAGAGTTCTCAATGTGGGAGGACTACCTCGTAATCGAGATGCAGCGAGAGGTAATCTCCGGCCTGTCCCCTGGCCAGTTACCTTTTTGTAGCCTCCGCGTCCTGCTCGTTTCCATCCCTTTTCTACCTTCTTCAACAGTTGCCAGCAACTGTTTAAGATAGCGGCGGCCGTGCATGTGTGTGCGCGCGGACGCGCGGCTCCCGCGTTAATCTATCAAGCCGTATTAACGAGTCTCGTAATTATTACGCCATCATTATCGTTGGCCGACCTGTAATTAACCGTTACGGGATTATTAATTTCGCCGCGGGTATTTGCTCGACAAGTTGATGGCGACGTACCGGCGAAGAATAATCGGCTTCTCTTTAAAGCAAGTAGCGCTTAACGCCACCGTGTCTGTCAAACGCATCGATCCGCGTCGCCTGGCTCTCGTTGATTGCAAAATAACCGGAGCAATAACGAGCCAACGACGTCGGGTCGAAACGATGCAACGTCGATGCGAGAAGGAAGGAAGGAAGGAAGGAAGGAAGGAAGGAAGGAAGGAAGGAAGGAAAGAAGGAAGAAGAGGGTGGAGGCAATCGGCACGGCGCGACGACCAGAGACTGTCCGCGGCGCAACGCGGATTCCAGTAGTGGCGGCATAGGACTTAGGACTCTGTTCATAAAGCGACCGAGTAGAAAGCATTTATCCTTTCGGGGTGGAAGGCCTGGACAGCGGTAGAATAAACGGAGTCCGGGGCAGTCTTATTTTGGCGAGGACTACGGCACAGAGTCGGGACGTGCTCCTCCGACTTGGACGGGCACCATTATTTCTTCAGTGTCGACAACTCCTTGCCGCTGCCCTTCTGTCCTCCTCCCTACGGGCCCTTATAGCTTCAACAAACCAACGCCAAATACAGGAGAGAGAGCTGGACTGAGACAGAGAGAAAGAGAGAGAGAGAGAGAGAGAGAGAGAGAAGAAAGCGAGAGGGAAAGGGAGAAAATAGTGAAACGAACAGGGACTGTCCCCGGCGGCGAGAAGAGGACGGAGAAAGCGGTGAAGAGAGGCTGGCTGGCTGGCTGCGGCCACTCGCAAGGACTACGCCGTTAAGCCGGGGGAATGGTGGCCTAAGACCATCCCGCGGGCTCTGCCTCTTTTGTTGACAGGACTATGAGAACTCGCGCACGGTGATTTATCGAGGCTCGCTTATTCTTAGTCCTTTGCGGCGACTCGCGTTATACCCCCGGCGAGCAACGTTTGCTAACTGGCTGGATTATTAAGCGTGATACGCGCGCCAGCTCTGCCAACAGCCAACAGGCACCGTCGAATCCCCCATTCCTGTCTCTCCCGTTCGTACTTTTTCTCTCTTTTTACCCCTTCTCCCATCCCCTCCTCCTCCTCCTCCTCCTCCTCCTCCTCCTTTTCCCGAATAGCGTTTTCCCACCCCATGGATCGCCGAACTCTCTGCGTTGGATGCGCGTTTGACGTCTTAGCCGGCTTTTCTGCTCGCCTCGGCTGGCTCCGTGACGGAACTCGGTTCCTTTGACTGTTAAACGGACGGGAGTGGCGAGCCTCGGTATCGCGACAAAGTTCACCGGTCTCCCGATAATCCCGCAACTGGCGTGAAAATTTTCATAGTGTAAAAGTTCGAAGTTAAATCGACCGGCAGGGTCGTTCGTTTCTCTGTTGGAACGTGTGACGGTAACGCGATCACGATCGACCTATAGAAAACGTTTCGATTCGTAACGGTCGCGATCGGCGGCGATATTTAATGTGGCCGAGCTCGGGCGGTAACCCACTCCCGACCCTCTAATTATAGCACCGGTGAAAACATAATCGGCGTGACGCGCGACTGCGTTTAACGTACGCGCGGCCGCGACGATACGAAACGCGCGTCGATTGCCCGGAGCCGATTTCGGTGCCGAGCAACTTTTCGTGCAATTAATTCCCAATGAATCGTTAAACGCTCGCCGGCGTGTACACGCGAGCGTGGAATTTTTTCCCCTCCCCCTCCTGCCCCAGACCGCGCGCTCGTCTAGCCTCGATCGAAATTCAAATTAACGCAGATTCCATCGGTCGTTCCGCGGCCGTCCGACATTCTGCAAAAATGTTGGCGCACGCGTTAGAAAAATTTGCAATCGTTATCGTGCATCCGCCTCCTCCCTCCGCCTTTTCGAATCGGTAAACACCGAGCCCAGCCGAGTTCGCTGTTGTCCGCGATCGTGTTTTCCAAGTGCGTTCAAGTGCGGTCGCGCGACATGAACCTCGTGGGACTTAGGTTTGTATTGTATTCGTTGACGTTTGTATTGTATGCGTGACGCGATAACGAGGATGAAAAGAGAAACACGCTTGCACGGATCGAGAAGGGAAAGTCCATCGAACTCCAGGGACGAAGGAACGACAGAACGATGCCCCATGTATAATAAAAAAATATGACGAAACACGGCCAATCCCAACCACCCAGTCGGACCTCGACTTCCCCTCGCCGGAAGTGAATTCTCGTCAGTCACAGTCCCACCCTAGTCAACCCTAGAAAATCGCGTGAAACGTGTAATTGCAGAACTACCTACAGGTGGCACTGTGTATTGAGGAATGAAAAAAATCTGCCTCCGACTTGTAAATATTTGTTACGCGTGTCTCCACTTTCCAACACTCCGTCTCCAATGTACAGTAAATTCCAAAAATCGCGTTAATTTCGATCCAGCGAAAATATCCCGGATAGAAGGAGGTAATCGACGGGATATCTGCTCCATAATTCAAAAAGGGGAACGGAAAAGACTCGGGCGATCTCGAGGGACTCTTCCTCCCTCGGAGATCATCCGGAGTGGGAAAAATGGAAAACCTTATCGCGAGTTACGCGGCGGCTTCGTCGAGGGTCACGACCCCGAACCTCGCGGGTCGCCGAGTCGATTTGCCGGACGAACGATTGGTGATTTTTTCTTTTTTCTCTTCTTTTTCCTCCTTTTTTTTCTCCGAGTTTCGTAGCTACGCTCGGACACGCGAGTCGCGAATCGATCGTACGCGATCGTTTCTTTTTTCTCGTTTTCCTTTTCTGCCCCCCTCTCGTAAACGCGCGATGCGTAAATTTGATTTTTCCACTCCGCGCGGATTAACGGCGACGGTTGATCCGGCGGTAACAAGAAGCAAGAATAGAAAGCGGAACGTTAACAGGATGAAGCGTTTTAATCCTTTCAACCTGGGCACCGGACGATGTATCGCGTCCACCGCGGCGTGCCAGCGCGTTTCAAAAGTGCACGGTAGCAGCCGGCCCGGTAGATAGAGGAAAAAATGATTAATATACAAGGGGCGCGTATATATTTTTCGAAATTTCGACGTGGCCCGTTGATATCGGGAAACGATGAATTGCTCTAGGTGCGGCGAGTAGATTTTTCGAAAGCCCTCCAACGTTTACCGTGATATATTTACCTCTCGATATCATATAGAACACGCGCGGCTCCTCCTCCTCCCCCTAACGATAACGCGCTCGAAAAATATGGTGAAACAAATTTGATTTTCGAACGGCTGCCAAACTCTACAGCCAATTACGTTTCGCCATTTTTCTACCCGTCCTCTCCCCCTTCGACGAACCTTAACCGCCGCTTTGCACGTTGCAACGCAATTTGAATTAGGAGATCGAACCTTTTTTCGTTCCAAACGTTCGACTGGAATGGAAAAAGGAAAAAAAGAAAGAGAAAAAATAAAGATGAAAAAATGGAAGGAGAAGAAGGTCGAAGGCCCACATTGTTTGGACTGAAATCCAACTTTGGACCGCCAACGGGGGGGGGGGGGGCTAGAATAAATATTTTGCGTTGCGTCGAGAGGCAGCGTCGAAGTTCCAAGTCACGCTTCAAGTGCTGCGCCGCGCTCGTAGCCCGCGTAACGCACGATTCGGAATCACGGATCAAAGACGAAGACCCAAGACCGCAGACGGTGTTTCTGGTCAGGGTTTTCAACCCTGGGGGGAGGAGTTTGCTTCCCGCGTCAACCCGCTGGCCGGCGCGCACCTCGTCATTTACTCGAAATTACCATTCGTGTACCTGCAAAAGAGATGCATCCCTCTCTCCTTCTTCCTTCTCGCTACCCTTTCCGCAGGAGCGTAGCAAAGCCGCGCTACAACTCGATGCGTGGCTCCGAAGGGGCCTGTTAAAGGGGTTAGCGCGAAAATTTATGACCAGACGGCGAGATGAATGAGCCACCGGGGCGACGGTGAAGAGGAGAGAGAGAGAGAGAGAGAGAGAGAGGTCGTGGACGCCTGGAACCGAGCGGTTCCAGGAACGTCGCGTTATTCAAGGATGTTCGTGATACACCCTCGATTTTGCTGGTGACACCAGCTCGTTCTTGATCGTCTCGACGACTCGACACTTCCTTTCGCGACTCTACGCGATTGAACTTCGTCTTTATGGACACGGCCAGCTTCTTTCTCCTCGCCCCTTCGTTCTTTCTTTCGCACTCGAAGCGGCAATTGGACGTTCGAGCAAGGTCCAAAGGGTGGATCCTGCTCCACGGCTCGCTTCTCTTTATTTCCCTCAACTTCTTAACACCTTTCTGTACCTTTCCATTTTACGATTTATCGATCGTCGGACTGCTGCGCAGCGAACAAACGAGAAACTTTTACCTCTCTGCGAAGAGAGCACAAAGAAACCGTGTTGTTTCTTTATTTCTCATCTCGTTGATTCGCCAATGTTGCGCGATAATCGTCCGATTATGGCCGCTTCGTGCGTAATAATCAGATCGCCGGCGGTTTTTTTTTTTTATTCGCCTCCGGGGAATATTCGTTGAATGTTATTTCTTCCACTCGTGCGTCCGTAGTGAAAAAGGGGAATAGATCGAGGCGCGTAATTCGTTCAAACTTCAGTTTCACTTGCACTGCTCTTTTGGATCAGTTAAACGCACGTCGTTATTAAATTGTACGTTCTTAACATCTTCACTTTGGATCACGTCACAGTTTTATGAAATTTCAAGGAGCTGAAGCGTTTATAGTACCGCGATGAATTACCGATCGGTCGTTAATGGGTTAATGGATTAGCTCAAGAATCCACGTTTCAACAATTTTTCATTCTGCTCGTTTCACGGCGGCTCGCTCGTAATCTCGTAAATCAATAGTCAATTTGCACCCTTGTGTTGTCTTTCCCCTTCGTCGTGTCACTAGCCAGAGAGATTACCGATCGTGCGGTGCGTACGATACCGTCAAACGTGTCTGTTCTTTCTTTTCCTCTTTTTTTCTTTTTTTTTTTTTTTTTTTTGCTCGCTACGCGTCAGCGAGATAACGATTTTAACGAGAAATCAAACGACGGCGAAACGTTACTACCTGTCGCGTTTGATTACGCTATCCGGAAACACGGTGGATACTTAATCGGCTCAAATCCGTCAAATTGGATGACAAAGTTTCGCGCTAGTTTCCCGCCTTTGGAAAACGCGCCTCGTTACGATAGATTATCAACAAAGTTTCATCCCCGACGCTCGAGCATCTTCGCGCGATTATCTCGTCGAGTTGACACGTTTCGATCGTGGGCCGAACATTCGATTTTTACAAAGTATCGAGCGCGCGATGAACGAAAGCGCATTTTTTATTTCATAGCTGTGTCTCATTATTCGCGTCGAGCATATTTCATCTCATTTTAATCCTCAAGTAGTGTCGACGAATTTACGTTGGATTATTGAAATTTAGGGTGTTTGATTTAACGAGAGATGAGCAGTAGAATCGAATGAAATTGACAATTCCAAAATGTAACAGTTTAACGCATTTTTCGTTTAGTTATTATAGCGTCGTTTGGTTATTCATGCCAGTGATATTCATCTCGTTCTAATCCTCAAGTAGTATCGATGAATTTGCAATTTGGATTATTAAAATTATGGGATGTTTGATTTCATCGGTGAAATTGAATGAAATTCCAAGATACAGCGATTTAATTCCAAATTAGACATTGCACTTTGCCAAATGACGTCAATCGAGGATGAATTATTCTAAAACATCTGAGTAGTGGCCGGTGGTCAGCTTGTTAACATGGTCGCGTCTCGAAAGAAAAACCAGCTCGGCAAATTGTCAATTGACGCGATAGGATAATATTCTATGTCTCTCTCTGTCTCTCTCCGGCCGTTCTACGTGCCGATTGGATAACGAAATAAACTTTTATTCCGATTCTAGCTGATACGAGGCGGGCAGCGGCGGAGAGAAGCCGGGTCCCGAGCGTTCCGCGTCACTGTCACGTCGGATAATTTTTATTTTTTCGAATTAAACGATAATCGGCTCGCTGGCACGGCTAATTTTTATCGAATATCTGCCGCTCTCGGTCGCGTTGTTTTCAAACGACGTCCCGGACAAATTTCATTTCGACACTTTGATACTCGGGCGCCAGCCGTTTCGCGGTGTATTTTAATTCGATACGCTTTGATAGCCCGTGAAATTTGTTTTCCATCCCAACTGGCACTACGCTCTGGCCGCGCCGATAAAATTGGATATCGGCAGACACCGGGGTGTCGATTTTTTTTTTTTTAGGGGGGTGGGGGGCGTACATTCTCTTTCCTTCGCAGAAAACCTTCGCTCACGGCCGCGAAACGACCGCGTCCCTTATTATGCAAACTCGCCGTTGATGAATTGAAAGGAGGGTTACTAACCGTTTTATTAACTCGCCGACCCTCTTCGGGGCGCGAACATCTTATTTGTATTCAGAGGGTAAACCACCCTTCTACGGTCGCGTCGTTATGGCCGATATCACGCTGCTTTCGGGCGATGGGAAATTTGTGGCGGGGATAAAACTTGCGCCACGTTTTCGTAATCGGTCGGGGGGGCTAACCAAACCGACCCTGCGCGCTGCTCGAATTTGTTTCGAATTTGTTTCACTCCGATTCGAACGGAACTCGAGCAAAGCGCCGCGGCACCGTCGCACCGTCCGGCCACGAAAGAAACAATTAAACGTTTCGACAATCGTTTGCAACCGTAACGAGATTGTCCGCGCGATGATTGCACGCAGGCTAGCAAATTGCGTCGACGCGCAATCAACAAAATTTATATATATGTATATATATATATATATATATATATGTACGTGTAACGTGAACACGCAACGTGGATCGTTCGATTTTCCAACCGTTCGTTTCGCGGAACGAGCTTCTCCGCCGACGATAAGACCCTGTTTCGTAAATTTCATCGCCGCCTCGCGTCAAAATCCAATTAACGATCCGCCGGTCCGATAAACAAGCAAAAAAGAAAACAAAAAATACACGCGAGCGCGTGTAACGCGGCGTGGACAGATAACCGAGCGAACGAGAAGCGAAAAGCTGGCTTTTGTCGAGGAGCTGCGCGTCAACGAGGTAACGGAGCTGCCGTCCGGGAACGCGTCGTCCGGAAGATCGATGGTCGATCGCGATGAAGATGGAAGAGAGGAGATTGAAGTAAGCAGCAGCAGCAGTAGCATTTGCCGAGAGATGGCAAGGATAGGAAAAGAGGGAGGAAGCGTTAAAGAGGGTAACGATACGAGCGCGTACGCTCGGCCGCGATCGCGCGCGCCGCTCAAAGGCTCGGCCGCTAAAACAAACAAGAGTCGAGGTCCTATCCCAAGACGCCGAGGGCGACGCATGCCTCGGCGGCTCGAGCTTTTTCCTTTTTCCCCTGCGGCTTTGGCCCTCTCTCGCGAGTGCCCCGGCCCCGGCATTATGCGAGAATTTTAAACGCCGAATATTATGAAATTCTTTCGCGTAATCTCCCACCCGGCCGTGTGTTGCCCGACCCCTCGCTTTCGTTCCAACACCCTCCTCCTCCTCCTCCTCCTCCTCCTCCTTCTTCTTCTTCTTCTTCTTCTTCTTCTTCTTCTTCTTCTTCTTCTTCTCCCTGGCCGAATTCTGTCCCACACACAGCTCGCGCGTCGTTTCAGCTCCTCTCGTTCCACTACCGGCCGCGCACAGCTCGCTACGGGTTACAGCCGGACCGCCCTCGAAATCTCGACGATTAATGCGGCCCTGCCGCGCGGGCCCCGCCGAGCTCCTAATTAAAACGTCACTCCTTCCTCCTTATCTCGTCCTTTCGAGGAAATGTGTCTTCATACCTCGAGCGAAAGCGTTTCGCCGAATGCTAGACACTCCTCTCGCGTAATTGCTACCTCCTCTTTCCGCGGGGACCTACCGGAACGCCGATTCTCTCTGCTCGCGAGGCTGCTACGCAAGGTCGGGGGCCGCGCGAGGATCCGTCTGGCCGAGGGGGCGGGATTCTTTTTAATTAAAGCGTCAACGGCGCTCGCGTCCGAGTCGCAACTAATGAGTAACCGTTTCGGCGACGTCCGTTCCACGCGAACCTTCGACATCTCGAGAAAATGCCCGAGAGAAATTAACGTATTAAAATCGTATCGACAGAGACGAAACCGCCGTGAAGCCAGAGTAATTGATTTTGTTTTGCTGTCGATCGCCAAATGTGATCCAATTGGTCGGATAAATCATCAACTGACGGCGAAAAGAAAATCGCACGTCAAATTTTTCGAAGATCGTTGCAAAGGTATGACCTCGACCTCCGATTCTTTCGTCAGACTCAGTCACGGAAACAATTTTCCAATGGCTTCGTATCGTGAAGAAAAGTGTGTTTGCTCTACTTTTTTTAAACATGCAAACTTGCAGAAAGAAGAAAAAGAACGAACGATTTTAAAGCTTCAGGCGGAGTTTCTTACTGCGTACGACTTGTTGTTCTCGCAATGTTGTAACAGTTTGAATATTTAATGTCCGAATATTAACCTTTTGCACTGCTGTGTCACGCTTGGAGATGACAATACAAATTTGTTATAGAACTCGTGTGTCATGCCAGAGCTGACAACACTAATTTACTCTAAAATACGTGCGTCACGCTGTAGATGGTGACATTAAATAACTATAAAACACTACGTGACATTCGAGATCCCACTTAGCAATAGTTTGCCAAGTTTTGTTAGTTTATCAGTACAGTTTGCGGTTAGATGGCGTACAGTTAGTTTATCAGTACGTTTGTGGTTAGAAAGCCCCCAAGTTATTTTCAACTGCGATAAGTATTTATGGGTGGCGTTGAACCAGCTGATCATCACGAATCAACATATTGCTTTTTACGAAAATCCATCGAGTGGTGGCGAGAACTTTTT
The DNA here is from genome assembly GCA_036937485.2 of Tetragonisca angustula. NCBI lineage: Eukaryota > Metazoa > Arthropoda > Insecta > Hymenoptera > Apidae > Tetragonisca > Tetragonisca angustula. The sequence goes on along the minus strand of JAWNGG020000035.1, from coordinate 1,449,927 downwards.
TTCTGGGTTTTAGAGACAAGTTCCATCGATTCATCCGTTTTATAAAATCCGTTATATAAAATTTCATGTGCCAACAAATGGGCTGGCATCTACGTTTTATACGTAAGTTAGTTCTTTTCTTAGTGGAAGATTTCAGACAGGGAGGAAAGAAATTTTCTTTCCAGCACGTTGGAAGTTGTTTTAAAAAGTACCGTACTTTGAAAGATCCTAAAAATTACATCTCATTGTAATAATAATAAATCAAATAAATGTAAAACGTCGAATGCTGCAAATTACTCTAATTCGTCTCCCCAAAAATAAATGCGAGTTTACAACACCGAAAATGAATCGATGTGCAAAGGGTTAACAGTACGAAATTAATCACTGTACGAAACGCGACGCTTTTGGAAATCGCGTGCAGTCCTAGTGCATAGAAAGAAGCCGAGTTTACACTTGGGTATCGATAATTCCAGGAATGCGGGGACCAGGTCCCATCCCCGGTGCCCATCAGCTAACGACAGGTATCCGCGCCAGTTTACCCCGAACGTTACCCCCGGAGCGGCGAAAAAGAGGCCCCGGGGGCAGCCTCGTTGGGGACCACCGTCGCTGCCTGGCAAGACAAGCCGGAGCCGTGAGAAGAGAGAACGACGCGCGACGGTGCAGGATAGCGCGCGAGCCCGGGAACGCGGTGATTTCCGAGCGGGTAAAGAAATGCGGCCGAATTAAAGCTCCGTTTGCTTCGGGGGGCCCGGCGAGAGAACTGGCCTGAAGAGAACGGAGAGTTTCGGTGGCAACGGTGGAAAGAGAAAACACGCGGAGCGACAGACAGAGAGAGAGAGAGAGAGAGAGAGAGAGAGAGAGAGAGAGAGAGAGAATGAGGCGGCACACAGGGCCCCTACAGTAATTGGTTCTGCATATTTATGAAGGCGCTCCTACCAAGGGCCGCGCGCTTCGTCGCGCCTCACCTTGCCACCACCTCAACCTTGCTCGCAATTCACCATCGGTCGTCGTTGGATTGTCGCGATCGTTTCTAAGTACGTGTCGATTTTTGTTTCTTCTATGTCGATATCGACTCCCCCCCCCCCCAAAAAAAAAAAATAAACGGGGGTTTCGGTACAGTCGGTGCATTTAATCTCTTGGCTACTACGGCGAGATTTTTCTCGAAGCTGAGAAATCAGTAAAATGCAGAACGGTGTAACAATGAAAGTTATATCTGGCAGTTACTTTAGATGAATAAAAATCTTGGAATCGAAGATGCGAATAAATTAACGTTTGTTTTATAGCGCCACTGTAGTCAAAACTAACGATTGAACTGTAAAATCGGTGACATTAAAGTGAAAAAGAGAAAAGATGGAAAAACTTTATGATACAGTGCACTTTGTAATACTTTTAGCACATTTTACCAAAATGGAAAATCGTTTAAGTCTTCAAAAAAAAAAAAAAAAGAAAAAAAATATTGTTTTACTTCTATCTAACATTATGAATTGGCCATTTTGACCATTTTGGTAGTTTCAGTGTTGATGCACGCTACATGTATACCGTGCGTTGCGAAACGTCGACGTGCGTATACGATTTCTTACGAGCCACGACTGGATCGCGATCGATGGTACCGACGACTTGGATCGCGGAACGGCGATCGAGGGGCGACGCGGCCGCTATTTTCGCCCAAAGTATTTACACAACGTCACTCAATTAGCGCACAGTCAATAGGGACACGCGTCGTGTCCACGTCGTGTCCACGTCGTCGAAACAACGGCCCATTAATTCGCGCCCCGGGCGGGGGAGTGGGGCTCTCTCCTCCCCCCTTCCCCCTCCCCCCTCGTGTTTAGTCGGCGACGAGGTAAATATCATTTCCCTCGAAAAGTACGCTTTCCGCGCAATTGCCGCGCGCATCGCTGCCTTCGATCGTGACAGCTGCCTGATTGCGTGTCGATACGGAATCCCGATTTCCGCGTTTCACAGTTCTCTCCTCCTGCCCCTCCCTTCCCCCCTCTCTCTCTCTCTCTCTCGCGCGCCGAAAAACACCGGTGAACACATTGGACATGGACGCGAGCACGCGAGGAAAAAGGAAGCGCGAGATATTACAACATCCGCGACAGATATTAAATTTCGCTAGGGGAAGGGGTGGAGCGATGTTCGAACTCTGATTTATTTAATCCGGGAGCTTGTCAGGCTGAAATTCCGTCGCGGCGACGTCGGTTCATTTTGCAAAGTTGTAAACGAAGCTGTTTAGCGGTCGACACTCGTGTTTATTACCGAGCAGCAGCCGAGCGGGTGTGCTCGGGCGTTTCGCGGTTCCACGTCGACGCTAATCCAATAAAAGCCCCCCCCCTCCCTCCCTCCCTCCCTCCTACCTCGCCTCGCGGCTGAACTTCTCATAAACGTGTGTTGTCGCAAGGCGGTTCGTTGGCCGATCTACTCGGCGAAATTTGCCGGAATTTTGGAAAAAAGGAGAGAGAGAGAGAAAGGTCGGACGTCGGTTACTCTCCAGAAGGGGGTAAAAGCACGAAGAGTGCACAAACGATCGATGGTTCCACTCGAATCGACGATCGTACCAGACGGATTAAGTCTCGCAGCTGTTTCTTCTCGCGCGCCTAATTGCCGGCGGCGACAAGCCGCCGCTAACTGTTGACTGTCAACGTTTTACTCGCGCGGCGAAAGTTCGCCTGACGAATCGGCGACAGAGTGTACACAGGGAAATCCAACGAAATTCTCCGTCGTCGCGCGTTCGTCTAACGCAACGAAAACACAACGACTGGCGAAGTAAGTTTCGGCCGTGAGGCGCACACTCAACCGAATAGTGTTAGTCTGATTAACACTGTTCTCGAGACTGGTACAAATTGGAAATCAATGAAATGAAGCGAAAATATATAAAGTTTGTGTTCGACCGGAACAGTATTAATTGTAAGAAGACGATTGAAGAAAGGAACAAAGAATTTCGCACGGTATCGGAATTTCCAATTTGACGTCGCTTCTCGCAGAGCGGTGAACGTTTCCACGCGATCCTAATTAAATCGCCTGGCCAATTAAATTACAGAACCACGATCCAAGATCAACGGACTCGGGCTCGTTGTCGACGTTCGAATACTTTGAGAGTACTATTCCGGTTCCCACGCGGTAGCGTACTTGACGAATATTCCTCGCACAGTCTCCCAAGGGATTTCGGTCCATCCTCGGCGAAAAGGGGGAGAATATATCCGTGGCAGGTTGAATATCGTTGAACCGTGCTAAGCTTTTCAGTCGAATGACATGAATTATTGAACACAGTACAGTTGGGTATCTACGATCCGCTTGGCTCCATCCAATATTGACAGCAGTATTTGAAAATCTGTGAGTTATTTCTTTTGTGTTGTTACATCTGGCTCCCGGCTGGATCCAGTCCACGGATACGGTCCGTTATAAGATCCTCTGGCAAAAATGTCGTTGTAGCGCGACGTCTCTCCTCTCTCTCTCTCTCTCTCTCTTTCTCTCTCCACCCGTAGAAATGTTTATCGCTCTCTCGCGTTCGTCGGCCGTGCGATCAAATTGAAACGAATTAATCCAATACCCGGAGCTATTCGACAATTAAATTACTCAGCGGATCGACTTGCCGCGTGACTCTCGCGCATTGGGAATGATAACGAACTGGGTGAACAATGTTGCGGTAATAGGACAAACGAGACACGCGGGAGACGGAGAGGCGGGCGCCTCTTCGTTGAAAAGGCAACTCGATTTCTCGACCTGTTCTTGACAGACTCTGCGGCTCGTTCCGCCGGTTCGATAATATCTGCCGCGTGTATTCGCTGCGCTCGAAGAATCTGAATCCCAGAATAGGTCTCGAACGTAATTTTTCGCCGGGTTCCCGCTCGATTATTCGGCTTGTCGCGAGCGACGGAAATGAATGATTTAGGGGCAAACGACGCGGCGGAGGTGAGGAGGGAAATGGAAAAAGCGCGAAATTCCACCGTCTCTGGCGATCGGTCCGAGTCGAAGAAAGCAAATATCTTTCGATTTCACTTTCGTGGCGGTGGAAACCACAGTGTGTGGCCCCGTGGAACAAAGATTTGCCAGTTCGAAATCGATAAAATGGTTTTGAATGTAAGTTCAAACGCACCTTTGAAGATGTTTGACCATTTCTCAACAACGTTCACAAAAGTTTAATGGAAATTAAGGTGGAAAAACTTTCCAACTTCCCTGTTATGTGGTCGTTCAACTGATATCCTATTTATTGTATAATTGTATAACAAAATAATACGTTTTTCACCCACCGGAATCGAATTGTAGACTCGCCGAATCAAATGGAAAGAAGCACGCGCGTCTTAACGCGGAAATACGACACACAGTTGGCGTGAATTTTTTAACGTAAGAAGAAGATACGTGACGGGGAGTTACGAGGCACGGTTAATCTCTGCCAACGGGGAATCGATATCGAGGCTATGAGTCCGATAAGTCACCGGTGGGGGGGAAAAAAGGAAAAAGAAACATAAATCCTCTCGCGCGGAGAACGAATCGCGTCGATTCGCGCGACCAGCCAGCGCGAGGATAAATCTAAAGCAGTTGGATTCATTGGCAGAACTCTGTTTCCTCGTGTACGTTTGTAACCGCAGACGGGAAAATGTTGAAAGAGGGAACCGCGCGAGAAGCCGACCGAGTTGTGTACGCGAGGCTGTTTAACCCTCCCCCCAGGAGGGGAGGGGGGGGAGGTCGCGCCTTTGTCTCGCGGCCTGCAATCCGACTCGCGGAATACTTCTCTCGGTCGATCGCGAGGGAATCGCGTCGCGGTTAATAACGCTGTTGCTTGCGAGGTCAGCACACCCACGTCGACGCTGTTTCTTCGTTAAAAGAAAAAACAAAAGAAAAAAAAAAACAGAAGAAACGGACGAGCCAATCTTGGAAGTACACGCAGTGGTAAAAATTCGACTTTTAGATAGATGGAAGTGATATTTCTGTGTAATTGAACGACTCACTCCTCATCCGCTGACGGCTGATCAAACAGAAGTCTGAAACTGCAGTTAATTTGAATTTCCATTAGACGTTCAATTACAATTTACGTTCTTTTCTTTTCAAACTTCGTTATAACTTTTAATTCTCCTACGATAAAAAAAGAAATGCACGTATACACTTCAACGGCAGAAAGTTGATCGAATCATTGTACAGTAATCTCGTCCATTTTTACCACAGTGAAACGCGTGCGTTACGACTTGCCGTAAGTGGACAACCGTGACACCTGTGCGTTCGAAGAAAACGTATCAACGAGCGGGTTGCAACCGCGGAATTAAATCCGACTCGAGAAAGACTCGAAGACAAGAAGGCGAGAAAAGAGAAAGAGAGAGAGAGAGAGAGAGAGAGACACTCGTTTCGAGGCGAGTGTTTGCTCTTTATACCTCGCAGTGTCGCCGAGGTTAGCCGAAGAATATAAAAGTCGAGGGTTGACCGGCTAGTTTTGTGTTTGCCGCGGCGAACGACGAAACAACGGACGCGAGAGTTGGACGGGGTGTAATCGAGTTTTCCGTTGACATAGCCCGGGGAGACGCGATGGCGTGAGAAGGTCCCTCTCTCGATGCTTCAAAGGGCTGTAGTCGAGCCTCTGCTCTCTCCCGTTCTGTTCCCTCTCGTTTACTCGCGACCTCGGGGAAGAAATGGCAACCGCGACCAGACACACGCGTCCTCTAAACCGCGCGCGTTCGCATTATTGGAATATCTTGGCGCAACCCTTTCGTTAGAGGGGTCGCGTACGACGTGGCCGCGACGTGGACTCGAAACTTGAAATTCCACGCGTGTCTGGAATATGCGGGAAGTTCAAGGGAAACACACCGGCGCGGTGTGGCCGATAGTTTTGGCAACAGCATAGATTTAATATCTCTCGCACGCTCGCCCTGCTCCAACTACTAAATATCCTGCTTACGGGAACGATCGTTCGTTCTATGTTTCGTGGACCTCTGTTTCCCATTAGATCGGTAATTCATAGGGGTCCTTTATTTCGCTTGCAACGAACCCGAGATACCCGGGGCCTCGGCTCGTGTAATATATGCACGCGCGTACTACCGCGCCGTGTTCACCGTCTACTTAAATAAACATCCCCAAGGGTGAAAGGTTTGAAACCAATATCGGGCTTTGTTTCAAACGGGCGATATTTTTTTTTTTATATTAGGTAACACCTCGTCACCTTTAACCGTGTCGTAGCTTGTTGGAGGTTTATGTTGGTTCAAACTAATTGTTTGCGAGAATTATCAGTTTCAAAAGTTGAAGAATCTTTCATTGATATTTTCCGTTTCAATCTTTCGTTCTAACTTTTTTTTTGTCATCAACCAGCGTCATCACCTCGAATATAACGATTTCAACACGAAATTTTGTTGATTACAGCTTTCCAACATGTGACATCGTTTCAATAGATAATTATCCTCCGCCGTTCTTTAAACTTTCGTAAGGAGCAATGAGAAGTCCAGTTAGTGTGAATTATTAAATTATTTTGTTCTTCTTACGTCGTTATTAGACGTTTGGTCAGATATTAAATATCTCCTCTGACAGAGGACAGTCGAGTGCAAAGGGTTGATCAACTTACGCGTTAATAAATTGTCCGGCTGGAATGAAGGACGCCATCAACCTTGCCAGCGATTTTAAATAAAGCGTAATCTAAACGCAAGACGTAAGACGCTCGAACTGTAGCTCGAAATTGTAAGTTGTAAGGCCGAGGGTTTACTGCGAGAGCGAAGTGCCGCTTTGTGGAAGCGTGAATGCAGTCTGCTGCGAGGCGTGCAGCAAGATGCATTTTGTCTCGTTGAAACGTCGAGCGACGCGCTGCATTCGCTGCAAAGAGAAGGTTTAGGATTCGTCCGTGAATCGCCGAGAAACGTTAATTATCGGCTGTTTGTCGCTTGCTATGGCATTCGTTCGTCTACTCTCGTTATTAAAACGTCTCCTCGAGAGACGAGGAGGAAGACGCTTTCACCCGATAGCGTCGTTACGTCCGATGATGGAAAAAAAGAAGGAAAAAGAAGATTTCATCCGCGTACCAAAGGAATATCAATCGACGCGTTTTAGTATGGTATTGGCCTTTCGCGCAGGCCCATATTTTAACGAGCGTGATTAAAGAAATTGTACATGTACGGATAATTTATAATATATATGATATATGGCTGGATATGGATAATCTACGATACAACGTGATACATTTGTAATATTTACAGCGTGTTTAAATTTGGATATTTTATACATCACGCGGATTGTCCGCGCCACTAAATTTCAATACGTCAACTGCCACGTTGTTACCCAGTCAAATCACTTTATTTTGGAATTTTTAATGTTGCTCCGTTCCGCCGGCGTGCGCCGCCAGCGGAACATATGGTATAAAATACAAGATAAAATCAAGCGCCGTAAATTTTCGTAATCTAAAATTACATTAGTAAATTACTATTAACGCAGCTAATAATTAACGCGGCAGAACTATTGTTATTGTGCGTACACACGAAGGTTTATAACAAAATGAATTCTAAGCGAATAGATGTGACTAACGACGCTATAACATCGCGCTGGCAATTGGTTGCGGACCGTAACGAGCGGCCAAACCGTAATACACAGTAATTCGTATACAATAACTCGCCGCGCTCTTTTTTAAATTCGTCGGTATGATATCGCTGGATAGAAATTATTGAGAGGTAATAAATTTATCGTGTGTTTTGCCTGGGTTACATTTAAATGTACTTGGAACCTGAGAAAATGTCGCAATTTTCTGGCAAAAAGTTCTCGGCGTGCGTGGCACGTCATTCCAGCGCAAGAGGTTAACATCCGATCTGAACAGACGGGGACGTTCGGTTTTATCCTAACGATCGAAGAACGTGAACTCGAGAGGAAACGTTTGGAGCTCGGTCGGCGAGGGAAACGAAAGAAGAAACTAGTTTGCAGCGCGTGCAAGAGGCAAATTCGTAAAAGCGCAAATGTTACGGTGGCCGGGGGCTGAGTGGTCCCGGGGTCTGGGGGTCACGTCGCGATAACATCTTTATTCTTTCTCGTATAAATTTTACGGTAGAACGCCGCTTTAACCCGAAATACAGCCGTGACTGACCGCACGAATTATAAGGATCGTTTTCGCGGATTAAAGGGACTCGTCTCGGGACACGCGGCGATAAAATTCTGTTATTCCTTTCTCCGTTTCCGGCCCGGCGAGAGCAGCGGGGTGGTCGAAAACAGAGATATCAAAGCTAACAGACGGCCCAGAGGACCTCTCCCCCCCCCACACACACACACACACATACACACACCGCTCTTTCGCTCTTTCGTCTCTCGTTTCCTCTCTAATAACGAACAGATAAACGACTTCTTAACTGGCTTTTGCGTGGCGAAACGACACGACCGTCGCGTCACGTGCCGCGAGTTCAACTCAACTTTACCGTCTTATACGATCGCGCACATAATCGTCAACTTTGAAACTTTCTCCATTAACCGCCATCGCTCGTATTGGCTCGCGTCTCGGCGTTTAACGAGCGCCGATCTAACCGTTTCTACGCAGCTACGCTGCTTCGAAGGGAAACGTCGCGCGATTTCTTCCGGGTCCACTGTCTCGTCAACTTTCGCGTCGTTTCGTGGACGCGTATTGGACGTTGGGCGTCCAGTTGTGCCAATAACCATACAATTGTAATTCCATTGAGCTTATGTTCAGAAATTTCGAATAGATACCACCTTCTAATCCGTTAAACGGCAACAGTGTTGGAACAACGTTTCAATTGTCGGAGTTTAATCTGGCAAAAGATGGATCGTCGGCGAGTGGTAATTCCGCAGCGACAACGAGAGGATCATTTGTAAGTGGACGTCCACCGACATGTGTGGAATCGTCGTAGTCGATCATGCTTATGCAGATTCATGCAAATATCGTGCAAAGAAACTGACAAGGAGAGCGCAAGGCCGTCGGGTCTGCGATTCCGCGGTTATACCCGAGTTCGAGTTTTCTTTCGTGATTCGACTAAAATATGAATTTGATTACTCGTCAAATGTGAATTGAGTTGGAGAAGAACAGCGAAACGCGAGGCTGATTGTGAGTTACAATTGAACGTAATTTTTAACGTGAACATTAGCTAATCTGTAAATAATGTAAATACTAAATACAGGATCGTCACTGAAAGACTGAATGCTATGAAAAAATAACTTTTACAAACGCATGTTTTCTTAATTTTTCATATTTTGTTTCACAATTTGTTCTCATTTTATTTGGAAATATAATTAATGGACTTTTTTTTCGATATCCTTTTCTATTACCTACGAAAAAAAGGAAATGAGAAAGATTGAAAATGAACAAGTTATGACTTTTTCAAACCCTTCAGCCTTTCAGTGGCCAGCCTGTAGTATGGTAGAACTACTCGAACGAGAATCCTGCTGGGAAAGAGTCGCGCTACTTTACACGACTCTCTCACGGTCAGTGGATTTTCCTCGGTTAGTAGTCGGACGAAGACTTTCGACATTGACCAACTGATCTCCACCCCAACCGAACCATTGTTAGCTGGCGCGCCAGCCAGACGTTCAATCACGAAACAAGCGCACGATCGAGCGGCTACCTTGTCGAATCACTGCATTCGCCTTATCGCGAATAGGTTCACCACCGTTATCGTAAGACGACCACGCTCTAAGATCCTGAACGACGGGATATATCGTATCGCGTTATCGCGATGCGGTCAGCTCGACGGCAGCCAGCCGATGTTGAGAAATCTCGATTACCGCGGAACCACCACCGCTTCTGTCCCCCCCCCCTCCTCTCTCTCTCTCTCTCTCTCTCTCTTTGTCTGTCTGTTCCCTCTCTTCGGTCTCTAAGCGCGATCGTTTCAGATCCCGATCCCCGAATTCCTCGCTTCCAACGTGAAATTTCAATTAGGAGAAAATTAGCCGAGCAGCTACGGCTGTAACCGAATGGTACTTTATTTCGCGAAGCAGTCACGTCGTTACAGCCGGAGTACTTTGTTCGCCGGGCTCCGTCGTTCGTATTATCCGCTTCGCAGCGTACCATCATTGTTAATGTTCTCCGGTGCGAGGCAACATTTAAGTCCGTGTTAATAACTCGGACGCCTCGAGCGAGAAATTACCAAGTTCACCGTGGCGGTGGTAGCTGAGAGAAGGAGAGAGAGAGAGAGAGAAAGAGACAGACAGACAAAGAGAGTTTGTACTTATCCGGTTGACAATCATTTTGTTTTTATTTCGCTGTGAAAATACGATCGACGATCCTTCGATTCGTCGACTGGAGAGATTTGACTGACTGTGGTCGACTGGCGATGATTATTATTAGCCATCTATTCAGTCGCAGTGCATATTTGTAATTTTATAGTATTCTTTCCCAATCAGCTCGACTTCGCTTCAGTTCAGCCGCAGTCGCAGCTATCGTTGAATTTACATCTTCGTAAATTAGAGTGTTATTTTCAATAAACCGACTGTTATTAACTCGGTTCTTCGTTCGCCGAGCCTTCCGCTCGGATTTCACCATTCCACGAAATCAAATTGGCAGCGAATCGAAGATAAATCGTCGCCCGGTCCTTAATCGGACCATTTCGAGGAGCAAAGTGACGGCGGAGAGACGGTCGGTGGAGAAAATTTTGTCGCGCGAGTCGCAGGCCTCCGGTGGATGTGTTTACTCTGCGCCGTCACTTCGTGCTACTTCCTTTCTTCTCGTTTCTTTTTTCTTTTTTTTTCTCCTTCTTCTTTCTTTCGCGTTCTCCGCTGGCCCAGGTAACCAGATACATCGGCGGCGGCACGCCGGCGGTTGCCCAGCCAAAAAGGGACCCCCACGGCGCCGATGGCGCGGTGGGTCCAGCATACGTGCTTCCCCGTCCGCGCGCGATAGAGACCTCGCCTTTTCGCTCGTCTTGTTTCTTCTTCCCTCCGCCGATCGATATTCTCTCGCCTGTCCTCTCGCCGTGCCGAGTCCGCCACCAACTTCCTCCAGCTTGCTACGCGTGCATCACGAGCACCGATTGCACGCAACCGCGTCCGCCCGTTTCAACGCCCTGTTCGCGGCTCTGCTCCGCTCCCGTTCTCGTCTTCCCCGTTCTTCTCGGGTTTGCGCGAGTATCCCCTCGTGTATAGTCTTGCAGTCCGGTTTTTTTTTTCACCCTCTCTGTGGTGCGACCACTTCACTCACGGATACGCCGCCGTGTTAGTTAATTTGCAGCGTAATTCATTTTGCGACAAACGAGTTCCTCCGTCTTCCAATTTCCTCAAGTCGCATCCAACGCGCCTGATCCGACACGATTTGATCGACGATTTAAGAAGACAATACGGAGATTACTGGTCTCTGGGCGATTTTTAACGCAACTTTTGGTAATTTGCTAATTGGACGAGATACGTGTTTCGTTTTCAAGTGTGTGTTTCAACCGTTTTAGTTGCGACAAATAAAGTTGTACCGGGCCAAATTGATGTAGTTTGATAGGGTTTGGGTTAGGTTTGAGTTAGGTTTTTTGGCTTTTAGGTTCAAGTGTGTTTTAACCCTTTCAGCGGCGACAAAGAAAGTTGTACCGGGCCAAATTGATGTAGTTTGATAGGGTTTGGGTTAGGTTTTTTGGTTTTTAGGTTCAAGTGTGTTTTAACCCTTTCAGTGGCGACAAAGAAAGTTGTACCTGGCTAAATTGATGTAGTTTGATAGGGTTTGGAGAAAAAAATATTCCGTATGATTCAAGAAACAAAGGATGAATAAATTAATGAAATCAACAACGATATACGTCTATATGTATCGGGACTATAAGGGTTAAACGAACGAATGCTCACTTCAACCAAATTTGCGCTCATATTCACACACGTGGTGTACCGAACAAGTCTAAATCGGACATTCGTTCGTTTGATTCAAACGCAATCTATACGTTTTTACAAAAGAATTATCAATCGCCGCGAGCGTCAACAATCGGACGTTTTGTAATTTTGTACGATCGTAAAACGTCGAGAGACCCGCGTATTAAGAGTATTAAAAGATTTACGAGGCAGTTTGAAATCCTTCAAATCGCGAAACAAGTTGCTTTGTGCGCTCAAGTACAAGTTGCGAGTCAGAGCGAGGTAAAAAGGAGGGAAGAGCGTGGTACTTGCGTTTTCGAGTTGAAGAAGCGTTATCGAGTGACGATGGGAGGTCGAAATCCCCGAAACCCTCTGGCAAGAGAGGATAATAGAGAATATATACGAGAAAGCTTGCATCTTTGGACGGTAGCCACAGCCGGGTCGACCAAATGATTCCGCCAGGCGATACGGAGTTTTTCATACGCCGACTCGACAAAGATAAGGAGAGTCAGACAACCTCTTTCTTCTGATTTAGAGATGAAAAAAGGTGGTTGTGTTCTGTGAAAGCGAGCAACTATTTCGAGGTTAATAATCTCGACGTACATAGGTGAAAATTAACTCTTAAAATAGTATCCTCGGTTACGTTGAAATTACCAAAATTCTAGAAATTTAATACCGACGCGTGTGACAAATCAAAGATTCTAGACATTCTATAATTTAGAACGTGTAAGTACCATTTGACATATTTATTCAGTACCTATATTACCTATTATATCTATTATAGTCTTTGAATTCGTAACAAGTTTTAATCGATAATCGAAAGCAGAAGTATTAAGAGATTTTCGTGCGGCTGTGCACGTTTGAACGAACGCACGGCAGTTAACAGTATTAAAAATTACACGGATCGAAGTCTGGATTCGTTTAGTGTACAGGAAACAGAGGTGCCTCCAGTATTTTTTTTTTTTTTTACATCCACGAGTCCGTGGACACGTGCACGTGCTTCACGGTGCACGCTCCAACGGCTGTTTGCCACCAGTTTTTGGTCGATTTCGAAATTACCGGGTCGATCGTTCGTGCAAACCTACCGCCGAATAAATTTCCGGTCAGACGAGCCCGCCCGCCCGCGCGCTGGATTTCGCCCCGAAGTGAGAGCAGGCACTCTGAAAAATATTCCGGTCCCGATTAAATATTTTCCAGCGGCGCGCGTTATCCGAGCGGTGGGAACGCTCCGGTCGTTGGACGATTCAATAGAGGAAACTTCACGGCGGGATCGTCTGGTTACGTATTCCTTCCTCGACTTAGAGGTTGCGATTAGGGGGCGTGGGGAGGATTCACGTGAGCCTGAGAGACCAGAGAAAGCCGAAAATCCTGATTCCTTCGCGTTTTCTCTTCTCACGTTTTAATCCGGCGCGCACGTACTTCCGACGACGCTTCGTGCGAGCGTACACGTGTACGTGCCGCCGATAATGGTCCGAGCTCTCCGAGCTCTTTTCACGCTGCGCGACCACTTTCTTTCGTCTCCGAGCCGAGAGACGCTCGAACGATCGATTTTTTTTTTTTTTTTTTTACGAGATTAGAACTCGAATGGGAACGGGTTGAAAGATCGCACCATTAACTTTGAACAATTATGTATTGTTTCGACGTTCAGTTGGTATCGTTGGACGATGCCTCTGTCAAAATGTGAGACGGCGTAGTGTCTAAAAATCACGTATTTGTGATATTATACGACGTCTGTTAAAAGAGATAAGAACACGATTCCTTAATTTCTCCAACGAATGTTTCCATCATGAAAAATACTCTCGGCGAAGGAAAAAGTTTAAAAGGATAATGGCCGGTTGGCCGGCTTATCGAGAGGTGCGTGTTGCCATCGATCGGAGCGTGGAGACTTTTCGCGGCGAGGTGCAGAGACGAGCGCGTAGCGTAGCGTAGAGCGCGCCGGCGATGCAAAGTGGCCGTGTTCTCGCCTCGCCGAGAGACAAAGAGACGCCCGAACGGAGAACAAGGTGGCCGCTGCGATCGGTCTGTTGGCCCTCTTTTCTCCTCCCGTCCTTCCGTCCTCCCCCCTCCCCCCTCCCCCCCTCGAACCTGCCCTCTTCGTGGACCGCACACCCACCGGTGGAGGAGGCCTTTTATTTTTAAATCTCCGCCGCTCGCGAAACGCGCGGGTGGCCGCCGTGTTTTCCTAAGCCGGCGCAAAATTACACACTGCCCGGTTTCGGGGGCCCACCTCGTTTCTTCTCCTTCTCTCTCTCTCTCTCTCTCTGTGTGTGTGTGTCTCTTTTTCTCTCTCTGTCTGTCTCTGATCCGCAGCAGCCTCTCTACCTACCGAAATCAAAGGCGGAGGAGGTAGGAACGTGGAACGCGAGAGAGGGGAGAAAATAAAAGAGAAAGGGAGAAAACTGGAGAAGAGATGGACCGCTGAAGCTGTGGTGTAGAGCGAAAGAGAGAGAGAGTGAGAGAGGAGAGGGACGAACGAGAGAGGAACAGGAAGGGGACGATAGAGAAAGGATAGGAGGAGAGTGGAACGCTGGGAAGGGGTTGCCCTCGGTCTTATTTTTCGGCGGCCCTTTATAGAGGTGTTCCTTCTCTCTCTCTTTCTCTCCGCTACCAGTCAAAAACGAATAAAAGGGAGAAAATCACTGTGGGCCGGGACCCGCGCGGAGGGTCTTCTGGGTTAACCGTAGCAAGTTGGAAAAGTGTTGGCTCGTTAAGAGGACAGGATAATCCAAAATCGAAGAACCACTTTGCCTGTGGGTTCTCGGCGAAATTATTTATTTATTTGCATTAATCGTACGTTTGCAAACAATATTTCCAATTGTCAAGTAATAAGTAAAATCAGATCCATCCAAGTGACCGGAGGTATTGTCTGTCAATTTTTTTATACTTCGAGGAGAGCGTATTGTACAATATTTTCGGAACGGATTCCTCCCCGGTCTCTCGAATGGAAAAGGAATTTTATCGGAGAGAGAATCCACCCCGGGGAATTCGATGACGAAACGAAACGATACGCTGGTGATAAAGAGCTGGCGGATGTTCTCACGGCTCTGTTTCCCCGAGTCGAGACGGAGAAAAAGAGCCGAGCGCAATCGCGGCGGTGACACCGCGTCGACTAGAGCAATCCCGCCTCCGTTCGACGATCGCACTCGTAAATTTTCCGATCGTTTCCCGTTTCGACGAATCTTGCTATCCGGTTCATTTTCTCTAGTTATCATTTATACACTCTTTTCGGCAGAGAAATCGACCAACCTTTGAAAATCGCTGAAGTCCAACCTTTGAAAATCGCGTACAAAGGAAAATGGGAAGAAAAATCTTTCGTTTTTCTCATCGTTTGTTACCTCCTTCGTTAAT
The DNA here is from genome assembly GCA_036937485.2 of Tetragonisca angustula. Lineage (NCBI taxonomy): Eukaryota > Metazoa > Arthropoda > Insecta > Hymenoptera > Apidae > Tetragonisca > Tetragonisca angustula. Next base: position 1,434,882 of record JAWNGG020000035.1, on the reverse strand, counting down.
TAGTCAAGTCAAGTTTCGTCGAAATACTTACGAAATAATACCGTGTACACTGCTCAGTATAAAACGAACAGATGGCAGGTGTAGATAACGTCCATATACATGTAAAGATAAGTCAGATATGGCATTCGATTCGAATTTGCAAGTACACTCGCGCGTTACACTTGATCCCCTACTTGCCTACTTGCGTTAGGTTCACGCGCCGCGGCAACAGTCTCTCTGGAATGTCGTAATCAGTCCCGGCGCTTGGCCACCGCGAGATCTCAATTAGGGAAGGAATTTTTGCTACGTCGTCGCGCGGCCGATCACGTAGATGCTTCGCCTCTCGGAGGCGACCGGACGAGTCCTAGCCTCCAGTCGACACGCCGCTACTTTCTATGCACGCCACGGAAAAGAGAGCAAAATTAATTACCCGAACGACGCTGTCCTACCGACATCGCCCGCTAAACGACTTACTTCTAGCCACGTTAGTACTAAATTGGGGGTGCGTATTAGAGTCCCCTGGGGGGAGGAACGAAGAACGAGACCCTCGAGGTACCTCGAAGAGAATATCGTTCTCTCTCTCTCTCTTTCTCTCTCTCTCTACGAGACGTTAACGAGCCGGTAAATATGTTGACTACCACATCGGCACGCTTGGAAGCGACTCCTATACACAGAGAGAGAGAGAGAGAGAGAGAGAGAGAGAGAGAGAGACCTGTCTCCCCTTTCTCTGCTCTTTGCCCCCCTTCTACCGCTGGCGCAGCTCCTTCCTCATCCGACGAAATGATTATTATAGTTCGTAACCGAAGAGCTGCCCATTTTAGAGCCTGTGGAAGCCGCCGTATAATTTACCACCCACTAAAATAGCCATCACCCTGTCTACTCCGGGGCCGATCTTCGTTCGTGATTGTCGGCAAATAAGGTACAGTACCGGGAGAAAATATGGGCCCCCGGTCCCGGACTCCCAACGGCGACTTTCTCGTCTCTCGTTCTCTTCTCGCCGGTCCTTTCGTTGCTCGAGCCAGCGCGAAGCTTGTCATTTCAACCGAGCCAGTTTTCGCTGATGTTTAACGTTCCGTAAATTTATTGGCGTCGCCACTTGACGTTGGATACGTACGGTGAGCAAATTTTACAAATCTCAGAGTACCACTGAAAAAAGCAAGAAACTTGGAGAATAATAGAGCCGAGATTTACCAAGAACCATCTGTTGAAACATCCGAACTTGGACGTGACGGGGCAAAGTAACTCGGCGCTGTTGGCAAACTCGGCGTGCATCCACCTGACGCTCCATCAACGACGTATTAACAAGATGCCAGATGAGACGCGCTGCATACCATGAAACTACTTTCGTTTCGGTTTCCATTAACCGGTGCCACGTGGAACTCTCGTGGAACGAGGCAATCACGAGCGACAAAGGGGGCTGGCGCGCGGGAATCGTGCGCGGCAACCGGCTGGATCGCGTTCCGCGGGGAGGCGCGTGTAAATGAAGCGTAACGGTGATTACAGAGAAACCTAGCAGGCAGGCAGGCAGGCAGGCAGGCGAGCAGGCAGGATTCCGCTCGGTGAAATAAGAGGGAGCGACGGCGGCAGGGTTTTGCACGCGAGTAAACGAGCCCGGCGAACGCGCCCGCGACACGTACGATCAGGAACTTTCTCACAGGAGGGTCCAAGGACAAGTGTGCCTGTATTTTCCTCATCCTCCCCCTTCTCCTCTCTCGTTCTCCACGCGGGGACGATCGTTAGGATCGCGGTGGCCGCCTTTGTCCCAATGGAGGATGTTAGCGCCTCGGTCAACACGCTGCTCGGCAGGAGTTGCCTGGAAATAGCGCACTGGTAAATCCCTTATAAGCCTATAGAGGTAACATGATTCAGCGTGGTATAGGTCAGATTTAAGCCGCCTTTGATATTTAAATCGGCCTGGTGCGCCTCTGGAAAGAGAGCGAGAGCAAGGGAGAGGAAACGGGAGCGGGGGGAGGGAGGGATGAGATGGCACGAGAAGAAGGTAGGAAACGACCACACAGGAATTTACACGTTCCGCAACCTCCCGGCTCACTCGTCCCTTTTTCGTTCCCCTTTCTTCGTGCACGCACCTCGTGTGTGCGCGCCTCGAATCCGCTCCGTTTTCGACAAACGAAGCCTCTCGGCCGAGCGCGCGCTCTAATACAAACGTATTCGCAGACGCGGGCCGAATTTATGCGCGAAACTCTGCCTGGCAGGCTCCTCTCCTCCTTCGGCCTCCCTCACCGGGGCAGCGCGCCTCTCTTTCGGCGACGTCCAGCCGCGGCGCCATAATTCGTAAATCCCGTGTATTTGTTATCGGAATTGTCACTTCGGGAGCCGAGCGCGTCGAAGAATGCACGCTGGGCCCCACCGAGGGAACCCACATCCCTCGAGAGAGAGAGAGAGAGAGAGAGACTCTCTTTCGTTCTTTTTCCACGAATTTCCTTGTATTCTTATTTATCGCGCGCACGAGCAGACCCGGGAGATCGTCCAGACGAGAAAGCATCCGCGAAGGAATTCCTCCTGTGGCGAGTCCGATCCCATGGTCGCGATCAGACCGATATCGAGAGTCGATCCACAAATTACGATAACGATCGCGCGTATTGAGATAACTATAAACGGACGTCGCGGCGACAAAATCCGCCGATTTCGGAGATATTTGATTGGACGAGCGCTGGACCGAGTCTTGGAAAGTCGTCAGGCGAAAGGTTGCGAGTCTCGCGGCCAGAGGAGTTGTGCCTGTGAGCTCTCGCCGGCGTAATTAAGGGAATTGAAGAAAAAGTTTCCACGTGGTGCGCGAGCGGTGGCTGACGCGCGGCAGGAGCGAGTACATTACGCGCAGCCGAGGCGACAAATGGCATTCATACGTCGTCGTCGCTGGATAAAAAGCTGCGAGGAGTTAACGATGTACCGGAGGACTTCATTACCGCGCCAGGATTCTCCCGCCTTCCCTCTGGCGCTGCGTTAGCTACCCGCGGCCGCCACCCAGGCACGTCATTCCGACCGACCCGTTATTTATCGCGCGTTTTATAAATAACCGTTAATCGATAGCGAGTTTTCGCCACGAGCGAAATATCCTCCCCGTCTCTTAACGAGCCTTCCATCGACTTTTGGAGACGTGGAACTCGGCTCGATTCGAATTCCAGTTGAACTTGTGCACCGTGCACCCCTGACCAGAGACTGAAAATCGAAATATTTTAGGGTTTGGGTATTATACCCGGCGACTGAAACCGAAATATTGCGAGGTGTAGGTATTATACCGGTATTTGCTCCCATATTATCGTAATATAACCTTAATTAGTGGGAAATCGGTTTTAAATCGGTGTAGGCCGGCCAAACCGGTATTTTCATACGTATTTTATCGCTATTTGATGTCCACAACGGTAAAAATACCGAAATATACCGGTACGGTACCGCTTTACCGACGAAAACACATTTTTCATTTTCTACGTACAGTGACTCTTATTAATATTCGGACATCGTGCTATTCAAAATATTGTTGTGGATTTCGATTGTTTATCATAGTAAATTTGGATTAATTTTTTAATAATATAATAGAACATTCATTATAGTTTATAGTTACATAAATTTTATTTATTTGTTGCACATACTTTTCTTAATATCAAACGATAAACTGAACTACGTCGGAACGTAGCGTGACAAAAATATTCGGACATTTGCAGAACTGCAATATTTGAACCGGAAAATTGTTAACACAAACGATAATTAATATTTTGTTAGGTAGCCCTTAACATCTGCTAGCCGCTAATATAAATAAAATAAAAAAAACTAATTAAAAAGCTAATAAAAATAAACAAAGTGTACGCGTCGTCAAATTTACTATCGGCAGCTTTATGAAAACATTTAATTATTGTCTCCTTCTCCTTTTCTAATATATTAATATTTTATTTACCGGTATTATATCGAAATACATCTATCGACCTAACATCGTTTTGATAGCATCGTATCGGTATTCGCACCATTCATCAAACGTTATCGAAAAATACCGGTATTTTATCGGTGTCCGTAATACCGATTCGGTCTCTGTCCTTGCATCGGAAGATATTGAAACCCTCGAGGTATAAAACGTGATGTTTGTCTGAAATTAGATCGGTACAATTACATAAAATTAAAATTAGAGATTTCAATTTCAAAGAAAAAGAAAAAAAATAGAAATAAAAAATGTTCATCGTTGTGGTACTTGTTCGATTAACTTCTTGCGCTGGAACAACGTGCCACGCACGTCGAGAATTTTTCGTCTCAAAGTTGCAATATTTCTTCAGCTTTAAGTACATTTAAATAATCAAAACAGATAATAATTTTTATCCAGTGGTGTCGTACCGATGATTCTAAACAGAAAGCGACGGATTATTGTATACGACTCGGTCACTCGTTATGGTCCGCGAAACCAGTTGCGAGCGTAACGGAGTTAAAAACGTTTCGCCAGTGGTAACGCGTCTGATCGTTCGTTTACGCTGATTGCTAAATTTACTCAGAGAAAATTGAAACAGAAAAAAAATCATCGCAAATACGAGACGATGCAAGACAAAGCTCAGCATTTGTTCAAGAGCGATCGATTGATCGAGAACCGGGGGTGGAAAAAAAATTCAGCTTCTCGAGGAGCGAAGATGAAAAGGAGCAGAGGTGGAACGTAGAGGCCGGAAAGGCGGGTGGGATGGAGAAAGAATGGATGTGAAACGAAGTTTCGCCGACTGTGGAGAGCACGAGCCGAAACGAAGCGGCACGGCCTCGTAACGAGCAGCTAGTCTTTCCACCTGTGGCTAAGGGACACGGCCATTCCGATTTTCCCATTCTCTTCCGCGTCCGGGGCGATCCTATTAGGAGTGCACGCGGTGATGCACTCTCGCGGGCTCTAACGAGCCGTGAGAGAAAACTGGCGCTGCACGGGCTACTATGGATCAGCTGCAGTGCCGCCCGATCTCTGATCCAAAGTGAATTTCGGCGACGCGGCCGATTTATCCACGATTTTATGACGATCGTTCGCCCTCTTTCTCTCGTTCGTTCGTCGTGTCTCTGGTGTTTCTCGTCTCACGTCGGTGGTGCGGAGGCGGTTTTGGTCAGCGCGCGAAATGTCCTGCGGTTCCGCCTCCAATTCACTTTAATTACGGAGCAGGCTGTAATTATCGAGTTGGAGATGGCTCGATGCCCTTTTCGAGACCTTCACTTTTACCGTTTGCACGTAAATCGTATAATTGCAGGTCGTTCCGGGTGTTGGATCAGACCCGTGCCTTCTGGACCTAGCCTACCGTCTTTTCGTCTTTCGTCGTTCGGTCCATTGTCTTCTCAAGTGTTGTCTTCTCTCTCAGAAATCGTCCCAGTTGCGGAATTAGGCCATCCCGAAGCGTGCAAAATTAACCACTCGTCTCGTAAATGCAGAGTCACGAGTCGCGATCTCAAAATATATTCCGGTTCTGAGTTCTCAATGTGAAATTTATACTCTTTGTATACGTGACATTTCGATCATTTGTACTTGTTGCAACGATCGACTCGCACGCCTGACGCCAAGAAATTCGTGCCGGATAAATCGTCCCTTCCGAATTGATACTCGCCGAAATGGACGCAGCTCGTGAGCCCGTTTCTTTTATTTCTTTTTACGCGAGATCAGATAGCCCTCTACCCGAGAACGTTCCTTCCTTCTTCCAGTTGTCTCGGATCCAACCACCGAGATTTCGAAGGTCGGACAATTCAGCGTCGATCGGACAACTGCGCGTCTTTATTCAACCTCGCAAAGGACGTCTTCATCGAGAGAATGGACTCCAACTACCGTCGACTCCAATGAGACATTTTTCGGATAAGAATGCAACTTTCTACAAGCATTCGAACACATATGTTTCTGAATGTACATCATTCATATTGCATACCTTTTTTATTCCCGTGAACGCACAACTATTGCTTATGAAAGCAAGCTTCTTCTCTCGCCTTTCTGCCTTTCCTTCTTCTTCCCCTTCGTCTGTCTTGTCATCTGTAACTCGAATCTCCCGCTTAGAATATAATCGATAATAGATAAGTGCCTCCATCTAGAGACAATCGTAATATTCTGGCAATCGAGAATGTTCTTTCACTTCCTATTTGACCGCGACTGTGTATACACGTGCCTAAACCTAACCCAAACCTAACCCAAACCTAACCCAAACCTAACCCAAACCTAACCCAAACCTAACCCAAATCTAGTTATATTCCGTGTAACTCTTTGGAGTTATTTTTATCTGACCAATGTGTCTCGCCAAGATATCGGATCGAAATCCGCGAACGATCGACAAGCAGCAGAGGCACACGGCGAGAAAACAACGACACGCGATTCGACGAGGCGTTAAAGCCTCCTCGATGGAACGATTCCGGCTGGTGGAGTCGCGGATGCGCCAGCTCAGGCCGAGCCTACCTCTGCTCTCGGCCGATAAGCCCGGGCACGGACAGTGTACGACTACCGCTGACCGTTTAAGACTCGAGGACGGCTACCGTGACTCTATAGCCTCTTCCGTCTGATAAACTCGCAGGTGCGACCGATTCGCTGGTCGACACGTGAGAGTCCGGTTTTATCCCCGAGGCACGCGATCCTCTCCTCACTCTCAGCGATTATCCCTTTATTTCAGCCACTTTGGACGAAAGTCGCTCGAAAATTGAGATTTATACACTGTTGGAAGTTATTTGCGGGGGATAACGAAGATATCGAAGATGTTAATTACTGAATCCTTACTCTCACTCTCTGGATGTTGTCGCGTTACAATGCCAATCGCTCGGATATTTAAAATACAAGTGAAGACGCGAGGGTTCGCGGCCACGGAGCGAACCACGCCCAGCACGTAGACACACAGAATCAGCAAACATTATCTTCGCAGGTTCCTACATGTGCGAACACGTTTCTCTAATCAGAGACCTGAAAACCGAACTATTTTGAGGTTTGGGTGTTACACCCAGAGACTGAAACCGAAATATTGCGAGGTTTAGATATTATACCGGTATTTGCTCTCATATTATCGTAATATAACCTTAATTATTGGGAAATCGGCTTTAATACCAGTGTAAGACGGTCGTACCGATATTTTCATACGTATTTTATCGGTATTTGATGTTCACAACGGTATAATACCGAAATATACCGGTACGGTACCGCTTTACCGACGAAAACACATTTTTCATTGTCTACGTACAGTGACTCTTGTTAATATTCGGACATCGTGCTATTCAAAATATTGTTGTGGATTTCGATTGTTTATCATAGTAGATTTGAATTAATTTTTTAATAGTATAATAGAACATTCATTATAGTTTATAGTTACATAAATTTTATTTATTTGTTGCACATACTTTTCTTAATATCGAACAATAAACTGAACTACGTCGGAACGTAGCGTGGCAAAAATATTCGGACATTTGAAGAACTACAATATTTAAACCGGAAAATTGTTATTAAAATATTATAAACGATAATTAATATTTTGTTAGGTAGCCCTTAACTTCAGTGATATATCGCAGACACTTAGGCATATTTCCATTCTACGATCAATCGTTGTTTTAACTCCTCTTTCGATTTATCGACGTACGACAATTATTTTCACCGAGAAAAAGGAAAAACGTATCGAGAAATCTTTTAAAATTAAGTAAGAGTATCGTGGCTGATATTGTATGGAGATACAACGATGAATTAGTTTTAGAAATGACAAAGGATACGTGTATAAGCGTCGTCAAATTTACTATCGGCAGCTTTATGAAAACATTTAATCATTGTCTCCTTTCCCTTTTCTAATATATTAGTATTTTATTTACCGGTATTATATCGAAATACATCTACCGACTTAACATCGTTTTGATAGCATCATACCGGTATTCGCACCATTTCCGCTTCATCAAACGTAATCGAACAGTAACCTAAAATTACCGGTATTTTACCGGTATCCGTAGTACCGATTCGGTCTTTGTCTCTAATATCACGGAAAATCAGGGGGAAGAATCATATATCGTGCTTTGTATGAAATGAGAAACATCTCCATTTCATCGAAGTTCGTCGTAAGGGACATTTTTCCCTAATTAATACGGGAACGTGTTACAAGTTCTTCTTCCATTCTCCATTTCTAAATGTGCATTGTGACACAATTCGATAAAGAGGACGATACCGGGAGTTACTCTTTTAGTTGAAGAAATCTCCCGAGCGTTATTTAGCGTGGCAGTGAGAGTTTCTGCTTTTTCTATATATAGTGGCTTATCAAACGTATGGTTGCACATGGCAAATACCACCTTAACCGTTTCCTCCCTTCCTTTGGCTGGTCTAGTTTGGCGTTTACCAATTCATCAGGTTCGCAAAACGTTCTCGCAATCGTTTCGAATTTCGGCGTACACGGCTCGATATCGTGCCGCGTGCAACCGAAACGATCCTTCATCGAAGGGCGAAGCCGTTTCATTTGGCCAATTGGCTGACGTTGAATTGTTAAGACTGTTTCATTATCCGTCGCCTAACAACAGAGTTTCAGGCTGTCAACAGGGCAGGATTGATTAATTGAATAAGTCGCAGGCCGTTCCGCTAAAAATGCTCGAACTTGTTTTGCTGGCTGAATCGCAATGGCTGTAGAGCAAACACAGGCGAATTCGAGTCGAGTTGGGAACAACAGGCGTTCGATTTCGCTCTAGCCAGATGGCTCGATAATTCATTCGATGAAGTACTCGATCACCCGTGAAAATAACAACCAACGCGAATGCAATTTCTTATCCGACGAATTTATTTGTTTGTCTAGCGTTGTCGTGGATCAAATGGCCAGTTGGCAATTAATTCTGAAACACATTATCGTCGGATTTAGAAGTGCAGTCATTTACATTTTAGGTTTCTGTCAAGGTTCCTTTGCATCTTACAAATTCGACGAAACTGAAAATATTAAGCGACAGTGAGTGCAACTGTTGCGTCTCGAAACGGAAACATTCGAGTGACGTCTATTTGCGAGAAAAGATCGGTTGTAAAGATCTTGCAGGATGTGTACAATACGATCAGCCTCAGAAAGCCGAGAACAAGGCACGAGTTAATAAGTTTAAAGCTGATTGCGAGCGGAACATCCGAAGGAATTCCTAGATCTGAAGTTTCTAGAGACTACGAGTTAAGGTTATTTATAATAAAGATGTAACATCCAATTTGTTAGACTGCGGATATGACGAATTTATACGGAAGTACGACTGTAACCGATATTTCACATATTTTTATACATTGCGTACGTTTCTATAAAATTCTTCAAGTTTCCACAAAAGTTTCCAAAAATTCACACTAGTGAATCTAGTGATCAGGCTATAGAGTTACATGTTTAGTTCTCGAAATGTATGATAGATCAAACGCGTAATTCAAGCTTAATCAATTTTAAACCTAAACTGTATTATACCTATACTATACTGTACCTATATTATACTACACTTATACTATACCTATACCTATACCTATACTATACTATACTATACCTATACCTGTACTATACTATATATTAGGTATTCTTAAACCTAAATCTATACCAATATTATACTGTACCTATACTACACTTATACTATACTATACTTATACTGTACTATACCTATACTATACCATACCTATATCTATTATACTATACCTATACCTATACTATACTTATACTATATGTACCCATTCTATACTTACACTATACTTACACTATACTATACCTATACTATACCTATACTATACCTATACTATGCTATATCTATACCTGACCCTAAACCTAACCCAAACCTATACCTATATTATATTATACCTATACTATACTATACTTATACTATATTGTACCCATTCTATACTTACACTATACTATACCTATACTATGCTATATCTATACTTGTACTATATATTAGGTATACTTAAATCTGAAGAGTGTAATTAGATCGAGAGTGTAATTGCAATCTAAACGTAACACAAACCTAACTTAACTTAAACTCAAACCTAAATCTAAACCTAAACCCAAACCTAACTCGACTGACGCGAACATGAAATTCGGAAATCATCTGCGAAAAAATAGAAACCTGCGTCGCGTCATCCAGTACGAAAAAATCTCTGATGCGTATGGGGACTTGCAAGATCGCTATAGCACGAAAAGAGAGAAAGAGAGAGAGAGAGAGAAGAAGTAAGCGTTCGGACGATGGTGAGAAAAGTGTCATGCGCGCGCGGTACGTCGGCGGCACGTCCGAATCGCCTGATTAACACATCAGCGGCGCGGGCAGGACTACCTTTTCGCCCCGACTGTATCGCTAATAAGACACAGGTAGTTAGTGCCGCGGGAGTGGAGGAGAGGAACGAAGCGAAAGCTCTCGCAGAAGAGGAGAGAGAGAGAGAGAGAGAGGGAGAGCAGCGAAATAAGGTGGCAGGAGGTGAGAGAGCCGGAGCAAGGAGCGGTGTAAATGGCAGACGAAAGGAACGAGGAAGAGAGCACAGCCTGGTCGTGTCCTGTCTTCGGGGTTCTCTCCTCTCGCGGACCAGAGGCAGCCGAGATGTTGAAGCGCGAGGATGGACGACGAGGATAATAAAGCCGGGGCGAAACACAATGAAGATGGAAAAGTAATATCGAACGTATCGGGACGAGACTGTGAAGAGAGAGTGGAAGAAAGGTGGAGATAGATGTATACATAGTTGGCGGATGAAGAACGAAAGAGAAGATATGGGACGAAAGATAGGAAGAGAGAGAGGAAGATTCGTGAAGAAGGGAGGAAGTAGAGAGAGAGAGAGAGAGAGAGAGAGAGAGAGAGAGAGAGAGAGAGTCGGCAAGTAGAGAGACTCTCTCTCTCTCTCTCCTCTGTGCTTGCTTCTGCGGTGGATGCTGCGCGCATCCGTCCCTCTGGTAGTACGAGGAGAGAGGACCACCAGAGTTACCGAGGTGAGTGCCGGGTACCCTGTAATCACGGTGCCGAGCCGCGAGCCGACAAACTAAACCAAAAGAGATAAAGATAAACAGAGATTCGAACCTACGAGCTGACGGAGGAAAGAATAAGGCTGGCTGGAGACGAAAAAAGGAGGACGAGGACGAGAAGGAGAAAAACAGAGAGAGAGAGAGAAAAAGAGAGCAAAAGAGAGAGAGAGAGAGAGAGAGAGAGAGTGGAGGGCCCTCGTTAAGTATGACGTGCGATCGCTTCCTTTTGTGCTGCTCGTTGAAACTCGGTGTGCAACGCGTCGCGCACACTCGTCCCGCTGATTTTCGTTGCGCGTTCTCAGCTCTGACGCGTACCGTTATGCAACATCGTGTCGTGCGCTACGCTTCGCGAATGGCATTGTCGTCGATCGATCCGCACGATCGATTCTCGCGCGAAAGCGAGAAGAGAGAAAAAGAGAGAGAGAGAGAGAGAGAGAGAGAGAGAGAGAGAGAGAGGCACGCGGTGGGTTTATTCGTGCGAGTATGACACATCGTATGACATTTCGTCCTCTTTTCCTCCCATCGTTTCGCACGCTCGCGTGTACAGTTTTTATTGGCGTTGTACACACTCTCTCTCCGTCTCTCTCTTTCTCTCTCGTCCCGGTGGATCTCGTTGGCGTTGTTAAGCGAGAGAGTTAGCCTCTCGCGCGCAACGTTTCAACCCTCTGCAACTTGAAAGTTGCGCGTTCGTATATGCAGCTTTGTTTCTCATTCACTGTGACACACGCTTACGAATGAACGAATCGTCCATCTCTAACATTCGACGTTCCCTGAGCTAAAAGATACATAGACCTTTGTTTTCGATTGTTTCGTCCAGTAATTCGGATTTGCATGGAATTGCGGCGCAATGTTGGAGGCGATTTTCAAACGATCAACAGACGGAAGAGTACGAATAGGAAATCTCAAAGAGATCTTTCTCTTCTTCTGTATAATCTCGAACATTCGTGGTGACAAGCGTTTCGCATCCACCGCATTCTGAATCAACCGACTTGTACTCTTTTCCTTTTTTTTTTTTTTTTTACCGGCAAACGATCGATCGCAGATCGATCTCGACTTTCACTCGCGACGGCGAGACGAAACGCATGGAACTCGCAAACGGTTGTTTCTCAATGGGTTTGGTCGGTGGTAGCGGCACGGTCTGGTCTCCGCATTAACGATACCTCGTAATGGCCGCGGTGAAGAGAGGATGGCCGTGCAAAGTGAAAGGAGAAGAGGGGGTGAGAAAAAGACGAACCTAAAGTTGTGGCAACGAAGAGGACGAAGACGAACGCGCGTGCACGAGAGAAAGAGAGAAAGAGAGAGAGAGAGAGAGAGAGAGAGAGAAAAGGAGAAAGGGACGAGAGAGTAGAGAAACGATCGCTTATAATGTCTTCGTTAGCCGTGGCAAAAAGGGCAAGCGGCGCGCGTCTAAATGGTTCGTAATGACCTTAAAAACTGTTAAGCCGAATCGGGTGCCGAAAATTCAGCCACTCGTGCAACGACTCCGAGTCTCCCTTGCCTGTCGCTCCCTATCCCTTGGCTGGTGTGGCTCTCTGTTTGCTTGAAAAACTTTGTGCAGCAGGACCGAGGCACGACCGAGGCAAACTTCATTAAACTTCTCGCGCGCTCTCGCAGGTTTCTTCTCCGGTTGCTTCATCGCCCGGGCCGAATTACACGGAGTCGTGCACGTCCGTTCGTTCGTTCGTTCGCTCGGCGAGTCGCGGGCCGAGAGCTTTGATTAACTTCGACGTTAACAATAACGATTATTACGTTCGCTGTAATGCGGGCTGAGCGATAATCGTCCGACGAAACTTTTTCTTCTCCTTCGAAACGGGGCAAAATTCTTCGCGCTGTCCGTGATGGAAGCGAAGAAAGAAAGAAAGAAAGAAAGAAAGAAAGACGTTTAGTTGACGAGCAACGAATTATTGTACATCCTTTAGTACGCGGAAGTTCGTGATGACCGCTCCTACGAAGAAATCAACAGAACAGAGAATATCGGAGCGCGTTCACTCACACAAAATGCCAGGGATTTGAATAAAAAATATGCAAGGACGTATCTAGATGGATGGACAAATTAAATGGAGGCAGTATCTCAGATGGTACTTTAAAGTTCAGTTGAAATATTCTCGGTAGCTACGGGACCTCGCGCTCACGGTCCATACGACGAGCAAAAACTATGAAATCTCCGTTGTATACGTTCCCCGAAATAAAGTGAAATAAAGTTCTCGAACCGATGTGACGGTTCTAGACTGGAAGCGGATGTGACGGTCTAGCTCTAGACTGGAAGCGGATCGAGAGCGTAGCCGCGTGCTGCTGCTGCTGCAAGCAAGCACAGCGATGAAATTGGAAGGAATTTCGAACAGAACCGAACTCGTTCGGGACCCGTTTGAGCCGTGGGGGCGTCTCTTTCTCGGTTGGACGAGACCACCGTGATCGCGACAGGTGCGACCAGCCACCGTGCTCGATGCACAGGCCAACACCATTACACCGCGCCGGCCTTCTTTCTCTCCTCCGTTCTCCTTTTCACTCTCGTCTCTTTCCTCTCTTGCTAGAGACCCGGCAGAACCGCGCCGCTGCGCGATTTTATTTCCCCTGCCCCTCCCGTCTGCGTATCGCGAAATTATTCCAAATGCTAATTGCGCGCTTGTACGACTCGAACCACGGGGCAACGGGATCTCTCTCTAAGAATCCCTGCACCTACTCCGTGTACACACCGGGCAGGGTGAACACCTCTTCCCTTTTTCAGACATTGCTGTTTGTTTTCCTCTTTCTTTGATCCATTCTGCTCGGTCTCTCTGTTCCTCGCGGAGATTCTTGCTGACGGGTGTCTTCGATCCAGTGATAGACTCTACTTTCGAGAGAGGAGAGAGAATAGAATTCGTCCGTTTTGAGAGGAAATCGAGTTTGGACGATCGATCGTGACATACTCGAGTTTGGCTAGTTGGACAATTGGTCCGTTACCATTTAACTCTCGTCGTTTTATTTATTCACATTACTCGATTGACGTCGTCTCGCTGAGCTCAGCTGAGCGTCGTGTCTAACGGTGTCTAACGAGTGTTGGCTTCTTTCGACAAAGAGGGAGCGGAATCGTTGGATGCTGTTCGCAGGGTATCTTGCGGGGCAAAGTTTCTGGCATCTCGATGCCGGGGCCCCCGGGGCGAGAAATTCGAAGGATCCCGAGCACGTTGCGTGCTCCCTCCCCTCACCCTCCTCTCACGAGAGAGCACCACGAGATATTAAGAGCTACCTACGTCTTCGTTACGTACGTTAGCTCGCCTCACGGCCCACCCATGCTTGATGGCGAGACGAAAAGCATTACCCCCGGAGGGCAGCCGCGAGCCCCGAAACCAGCTTCGTTTCCTCCTCTCTCTTCTTCTTCTTCTTCTTCTTCTTCTTCGTCGTTGTCGTCGTCGTCGTTGTCGTCGTCTTCTTCTTCTTCTTCTTCTTCTTCTTCTTCTTCGTGTCCTGCGCGTTGCACGCGTTCCTCCTCGTTCACTTTCCAATCGCTGCGGAACTCCATCGTTTCTTTCGTTCCGACATCTGCCTGCTCCTTTGCTTACTCGCGATATTAACAGGTGATTTATATTTGAGAGCGAAGTCGGCTCTGTCGTCGATGGGAAAGTTATTAGACGCCAAACTGAGAAAACCGTCCAACCAGTGTCGCCTAATATTCACGTTCTTTCTCGTGGCAGTTACTTGGCTTTCACCCCTAGCTTCACCCTCGCGCAAACGATACAGAATAATCTTTCCCACACTTTCTTCCCTTGAGTGCACGAAATTTACGAATATTTAAAGTTTTGCAAACATTGACGTTACAAGTGTAAATGTAAATAACGCTTTTTTTCTTTTTAAACGTACGAAATTTACAAACGTGTGAAAAGTTTCACAAATTATCTGTCAAGCTTCGAAAACACACGCCTACTATTCGCTTTACTCATGACAAATTCGATTTTTCCAGGGCGTAGCGGTGAACTGCAGCGGGCCTGAAGCGAGAATACACAGAGTTGGACAGAGCGCTGGAGGTTCGTTCGAGAACCAAAACGATGATGAACGCGGTCGGCAGCTGAACTGCATCGCGTGTTGGCCGCCGTTGCATACTGGACGAGCACGTGCCATATGTCGTATTGTTACACTATCTCGCGTCCTCCTCTTTTCCTTGACCTTTCTTCCTTCCTCTGGCGCTGATACTTCGTCTCAAACACGCGAAATGAATATAACGCACGGTTATAAGGGGATTTCGTGGATCGAGCGCCACCGAGCAACTGAACATGCTGAGGATTTTGTGCCAACAGGATTTTGTCAACGTCAAAATTTATAAAAAAAAAAATTTATCAATTTTTCAAATTTATCAGTTAACCTCTTGCGCTGGAACGACGTGCACGTCAATTTTTTGCCCCAAATTGCAACATTTTCTCAGTTGCAAGTATATTTAAATGTAATCCAGACAAAACAAATGATAAGTTTGTCAGTTCTCAATAGTGATGTCATACCGACGAGTTGAGAAAAAAAAGAAAACGACGAATTATTGTACACGATTCGGTCACTCGTTATGGTCCGCGAAACCAGTTGCCAGCGCAAGAGGTTTTAAAGGCAATGATTGCGCCTTTAATTGAACAAACTGCATATTCTTCCACGTGGAACACTCGCAAGCGTCATTTGGCAACGTCGACAAATAAAAATTGTCAAACTGAACTGAAAGATCTGTATACAGATCTTTAACTCTTTGACACATTTTGCGTCACATTTGCCATTTAACCGCTGGCAATGATTCTTATATTTTGATTTGTAATTGCACGTTGGAAGAATTGTTGCAGCTCGATATATATTTTTTTTGAATACTCGATATATTATTGGTTTGAAGTTTTAGCAACGTGTCAAGGTACGATTACTAATTAATTATTAATATCCTTTCTTCCTTACCAACAGAATGTACTAAATAAATTTTTACCAATAGAATTTTTTTACCAATAGAATACTTGGCGCAGAAGATTGAAGACTTTTCAGATCAAAAAATTCTAACAGATATGTATACTTGATACTTAACGAAATATGACTGTACTTAGTATTTAGCGATTCATCCTTGCGGAGAGAAACTTGGACAGAATTTGAGAAAAATAAATGATGTTTTGTTTTATGTTTTGCGCGATCGAGTGACGATATAAAAAAAAAAAGGACCGACGCGAAATGCTTCAACGTTAGTGTCAAAGTCGCGATTTTTAATCGAAAAGTCCCGAATTATCCCCGAGACAATGTGAACGCGCGACACGATTGACACCGGTGGCGCGCAACGAAGCGTCCCATCTCGCGAAACATCGTGCATACGGCCGTCGTATCTCGTTTAGAATCGGTGACGGGCGTGTCCAAGAGGACCGACTACATACTCGACGAGGCACGGAGCGGAGGAATCGAGGTTTAACGTGGCCACGTACGCGTCGACGAGGATCGCGTGGCGCATACCTGAGCAACGGAGCGTCGAGCATATGCGTGCGTCACCGGGAACACTAACGGCAATTATCACCCTAACCGAAATGCTCGAGAACGTCCCCGCGGGAGCGAAGGGGCGAGGGTAGTGGCAGCTTGGCCAGCGCGCGCGCGCGCTCGAGAGAGAGAGAGAGAGAGCACGCTCCTGCACGCCAATTGCAGTTACAGTCGCGTGCATGCACGTGCCCTGATCCCGCAACGTAAACACACGGCAAGCCGGAGAATGAAAGAGACAGAGAGAGTGAAAGGACTGGAGAAGAGTATAGGGCACGATGTACCATGCTACCATGGTATAGCTGCACGAGGTTCCTCTCTTTCGATTATTTTCAGTGGACGGCTCGCGTGACGATTGCAGGGAAATCTCTAAATAATCCATAACCTTCCACCCGAAACTACGGAGAAATGTGTCTGTTCGTGATAACGATATCGTCGAGCTTGCACGAAATTTCACGTAGAAAATGGAGTTGAATCGTGCCCCGCCGGATCGCCGTGAAATCTTAATATTCTTGTTTGGTTTCCCTGGATTCGCATTGTTTTCCTGGATCGTGCCATTGCAACACCCTCCGTGAAAAGATCGAGTGATAATTTTTCGTAAATTTCACGGACACCCCTGGCTCGTTGAAATTCCAGCAGAGTCGTGGAATTCAGCGACGAAAGAACATGGAGCGAATTATCGAGGAATTTCTTCTCGCAGTTGCAACGTTAAGATATAACAAAAAAAAAAAAAAAAAAGGAAAACATAGAAGTCGATGTAGTACAATTCGTCGTGTTAACTCAACGTTGACACTTAATGGGTTAACGCGAATAATATCGTTGCACGTTGCGCGGGGGAAATTGTGGGCGATTAATCCTTTTGCATACAGGACGAAATATTTCGCAGCCGTAATATATCGTTCGTTTGACGAGATTTCTCGCGGCGTAATATCGTTCATGTTAACTAACGCTTTGAGCGGAATACCCGCACCGCGATCTGAATTATTGCCACCCGCGTTAGAAACATAGAATCATTCGTTTATTTTACACCAGCCAAATATTGTCTTCGTTTAATTGCCCGCTTCTTTCTTGTGTTTGCAGACGTGCCTCTTTGAATCTAAAAAGAAAACACATGAGATGTTCGAATCGTTCCGAGGTTCATTGAAAATACTGTTTCTTTTAAAGCATTTTTGTCTATCATTTTCTCGCAAGTTTGAACGAGATTGTGGAATCGAGCACGTTCACTTGAAACTGAAACTATCAAGAAATTATTAACTTTCAAAATCGTAGTTTTTTCAAATTCCAAATTCCAAAATCGTAATATTCCCCGAGTTTTAAGTATATATTTCAGTAAAACAAAATGGGGCAGAACAAATAATAAATTTATTACTTCTCAATAATTTCTATTCAGTGATATCGTACCGACGAGCTCAAAGAGAAAGGCGACGAATTATTGTACACGGTTTGGTCACTCGTTACGGTCCGCAATCGGCTGCCAGCGCAGGTGGTTAAGAGTCATTTTGTCTTTCAAAGCAGATTCAAAGTTCAAAGTCAAGTGGATAGAGAATTCGCGCGAATCGAAGAAAAAACGAAACGAAACTGTTGTTGAAATTGGAATCTGAACGTCTCGCGGCCATGCTACTCGCGTTCGTTAATGATCTATCGCTCCCGTATGCAGGTGTCGGCAATTATAACACTTGAGTAAATGGTCCGACACCATCCCTAGGGAAGCGGACCTCCCGTTCCGGATAGTCACGCACGTATCACGTGTTGAGGTCATAATCGAGGTTTCGTCGTCCGTGTAAGCTGGTCTCGCGTGTACGTGGATCGGCGGAGGACCTGCCTGCCGCAGGAATGTCGATCGTTTCGTTCGATCGAACCCGCTCAGCGAGCGGCTTCTTCTCGCGTCTAGCTCTAGTTACTTGGAACAGAACATGCCCAATTTCTCAGTACGTCAACTTGTTGCCTTAATCCGATTTTTATCCCGAAAATTTCCGAAAATTGCTTATTGTAGTTGAGAAGGGAATGTACTAAATTTCTTAGCTGTGGACGGACTTCAGAACTTGTCGCGTTACTCTGACTTTTGTCCCGAAAATTTTTTAAAATTTGCTGTTCTTCTGGTATCGTGGTTGAGAAGAAGAATCTGCTGAGTTTCTCAGCTTGTGAATACCAAAACTTATTTGTCGCTTTACTTTGATTTTTATCCAGAAAATTGGTTATTCTCCTAGTATCGTAGTTGAGAAAGAAAAATCTGCGAACAGAAGTTGTCGCGTTACTTTGACTTTTGTCCCGAAAATTTCCCAAAATTGCTCTTCTGACGTCGATTTCTTTGAAATCGACTTGAATATATATTACCCGAGGAAGATCAAATTGAGAAAAAAAAAAAAAAAAAAAAAAGAAATAGGACTGAAAGTTTCAGCTCAAGCTTGCTTTAGATCCCATCAATCTCGCGGGACAGAAGGATTTACGCTTGTGGCGGGATCGTGGAATTCTAAACGAATCACGAACGTCGGATGGGGCGAGACGGAGTGGAGCGCGTGGCGACGATTGGCGAACACGAGTGTCCTGGAATCTCTCAAACGATCGTCGACGAAAAGCAAGAGAAAAACGTTGCTATCGGACAAACGGGAAGGAGGCACGCGCGTCTGATAACCATTACCTGGTGTCCCGCTCTCTTTCTCCCGCTTTACGCGCTCGTTGCGCGCCCGGTATCACCCGGTGTCGAGATGCGTTCAATGCACCTGAAACAGATAACGCTGAGCGCCGGCCAATGGCTTCCGGGATGCCCGATACGCTTCCCTGTTAACATATTTTCTCTCGCGAGCGAAGAGAGAGAGTTGACTCGTCTGCTCTACGAGGCTGTGCGTCGTTAACTTATAATCCGTCGAATCTATATTGTACGCACATTTGACATACTCTGATTACAAAGAGTGTACCTAGAGGTTCAAAGTTGAGTCTAGAGGTTCAATACTGTTAGTATGGTGTATAGCTTATTATAACAATGGTTTGGAATGGTGAAGTTTGATATGATACGTTATAAGATGGTTAATATGGTGCAATATGTTATTATATTGTACATCATACGGTACAGTGTTGTATAGTGTGGTATGATACGTTGTAGTATGATGTAGAATGGTATACCATGAAATAACATGTTTAATTTAGTATAACACTGTATAGTATGGTGTAGCACCGTGTAATATGGTATAACATGTCGTAATATAGTATAATGTTTGATAGTATGTTATTGTATAATATGTTATAATATATACCATAGTATAATATGGTTTGGAATTGTGCAGTACGGCACTATTATAGTGTGGTACAGTATGGTATAATAATATGTTTCAGTATAGTATGGAATGTCATACTATGAAATAACGTGTTTAATATGGTATAATACTGTATAGTGTGGTGTAGCACCGTGCAATATAGTATAATGTTCCGTGAAATAATATAACGTGGCATATCTTAGAGGTTCAAAGTTGAGTCCCACTGGCGATTAAAACTGATAAACTGATAGTCGCTAAACGGACACTGCGTACAATTTACGTATTGCAACGTACGCTTGCCTTTTAATCCAAAGAATCCCCGAACGGACGATTTTTACATTCTCGATCGGACGAATATTTTTTTTTTTTCTTTTTTCTTTTTCTCGTATCAAAAATTACACGGATTGAAGTTCGGATTCAGTTTGCCGCGCACGCACGCGCGAAGAGCCACAGAGAGCTGCGATGATATCCTGTTACACAGGCTGGTTATGCGTTAATGGAGAAAATTAGCGAAACGTAAAAGGGCACGGTTGCGGCGACGGGGCGAAATTACTCGCGGCGCAGACCGATCGTCTCTGTTTCGATTTCGTGGCCGTTCTCTCGCCGGAGAGAACTCCGCTCCAGATAATCTGTCAGGACCGCAGAATCCGGTTGTGGCCCTGCCCTGGGAACCGAGCGGCGCGAACCAAACGAACCGAGGCTCATCGACCGGAACAGAATGGGGGAGGGGGGGAGGTGCCCTGTTTTTGCCGGTGCGCGTAACGTCGCGCTCGTGGACGAACCGCGGATTAACAGGACATCGTCTTCGTTCGATCGAGAAGAATCTATCGGACTGGTTTCGCTAGAATCGTTGTCCCAGTCTGGTTTTCCAGTTTCGAGAAAATCCAGTTTCTCTGTTCTTTCAACATCGTCTTCGAACTGTTCGCGCGTAGATGCTCGACGCTCGACGTAAGACGATCGTAACTCTCGGATAATTATCTATAATACTGCAAACTTATAGAGGCAAGTTTAACCTCTTGCGCCCATGCGCGTCGAGAACTTTTCGTCCCAAATTGCAACATTTCCTCAGTTTCGAGTATGTTGTAAATGCAACCGAGGCAAAACGAATGATAAGTTTGTTACTTCTCGATCATTTCTATCCGGCGATGTCATCATACCGACGAGTTTAAAATGAAAAGAAAGCGGCGAATTATTGTATACGGTTCGGTCACTCGTTATGGTCCGCGAGACCAGTTGCCAGCGCAACGGGTTAAGGCGTTTGATTTTCTTTTGTATCTTGGATTTGTATCGAATCGATTTGATTTGCTTTCGGTGGTATTAGCGTGGAATGCCTCGTGGAATTTTTTCAAAATTTCCCCATGCCAGTAAGTGGAAAGAAATGGAAAGATGGTAAAGAGAGAAATGGTAGAAATACTAGAGATACAGGATCAATTTCTATATATGATGGAAAGTTATCCTGTACGAATACCCTTCAGAACAGGAAGTTGAAAGTCGACGCAAGACGGTAAGACAGGCCCCTTTCGGTAAACCGCGAAACGTCACGGCGTTTCAAAATCGGCTGAACTGTTTTCGAGAATTTGGGCGTCGGGCCTGGAAGGAGGCGGATTGGTGTCGACTGAAGGAACCAACCAACGAGCAATTAACGGGCGTTAACGTCTGTCGCAAGGTACCGCGTCGGCAGTCGCTACTTAGCGCCGCGCGGCGGGCGAACTCGGGGTGTCGCGGAGTGAAAGTTTAATAGAACGAACGGTTCCTCCAGGTGTTTTTGTCGCGCTCTCATTTAGTCGGCGCGCATTCAGGATGGTGCCGAGCCGCGTTCGGAACGAACGGAGCGGAGACAATCATTTGCGGCCCCGGCGAGTAATTTGGCCACCGTCTGCCGCCCCCCCTACCACTTGGTTCTCCAAAACTTCTCAAATTCCGCCGGCGTCGTGCCGTGTTTTCGGAAACACTCGAGGAGAAAAAGGGAGAGAGAGAGGGAGGGTGGCGAACTGAACGAAATCGTGGTGTTTGGGGGGATCAGAGCGAGGAAAGAGATCAGAAGGGACGAAGAAGAGACGAGAGAGAGAGAGAGAGTGGAGCGTCGCGTGAAATTGCAAATGCAACGTAATCGTTCGCCACCCACCACGTGACAAATCACCGCCGCGTCGCGAAAGAACCGGAGGAACCGTTGCAACCACCGAAACCGAAACGACCGTTCCGGCAAGAACTGGAGCTGCTCGCGAATTTATCTCTTGATTGCGAAGAGTTTCGCCGTCGTTCTATACAACCACCACCGTAGAGAGTGCGTTTTTGTAAAACTACGCCCGGCAAAATGCCTTGCCGACGAGATGGCAGTTTCGTTTCGCGCGTTTCCGTCCATCTCTTCGTTCGACCGAAGTATTCAGCCTCGTCGCCTTTCGCGGCTGGAGGATGAAATTTTGACAAATTTCGACAATTCCCAAATGATTTTCACGGAGTTTCGCGTCGACTTTGAATAGATCGCGCGTCACCGCGCAATACATCGTTAATGAAGAGATAACGAAGATAGAAACGCGTTATTTTTACATAGGGCGAGAGATATTTTTAAAAACTTTTTAAAGGCAACCAACGAATTAAAATACCCACCCAGTCGCGAATAGGTCACGTTAGGAAGTTCGCGAACGACGCAGCTCCGATTTAGACGAAACTTGGAACGAATGCCAAATATAACACTGTTCTAGGGCTGAAATCGCTCTCTGAAGTTTGATCCCTTCGTTCGGGAACAGTCACACGTAGGAAAAGATACTTTTGACGAAATTTAAATCGGATAAAGATAACAGAATCAAAGATTTCACAAATTTTTGAAAAATTTGAATAAATTATACTCTCTGAAAGCATGGGATGACATTCGCACCAACAATGTCCGCGGTGTAAGAAAACGCGTAATAACATTAACGCGGCGCAAATAAACAACGAGGGGGAGGGAGGGGGAGGGGCGATAGAATCTCGCAGCGAGGAAAAGTCGACGCGGCACGGAATTAATTAAAGTCTAATCTAACCTGAAAATTGCGCTCTTTTGATTTCAATTATCGACGCGATTATTTTTCCGGCTTTCAGCTAACCGGCTAACCGTGCGTTAATGGATTTCCCCGTCTCTCGAAAAGTGCAATCCTATCGTTCGTTCGTTCGTTCGTCCGTCCGTCCGTTCGTTCGTTCGTGTAAGTAATTGTTTCCTCCTGCTGTGTTTCATCCAGCCCCGCCAGTGTCCCTCTTCCCTATTCACATCGCACACGTATCTACGGCCGCGTGCTAAGCGTTATTATCATTCCTCGAATTAACTGGTCATCGCGAAGGATCGCGTCCGGTGTCGCGACGTTATCGAAACGGATCGAAGCTTTACGACTCGGCTGGACAACAGCCGAGCCACGGCCAGAATAAACGATGGAAAAGCATAGTGTTCGCTATCGCTAACGACCCATCGCGACGTTGCTCCGTGGCATGCGAGTGTTTCTCTTTGAAGGAGAAGAAAAAAAAAAAAAGAAAAAAAGAAAGCGTTTGACGAAGCTATCGGGCTTTGACAGCAGAGTTCGCGGTAGGTCAAAAATTGCTTTCATCCGAGAAATCGGTGAAACTGCGAAGTTTATTTTTCACTGAGAAATTCTGAGTGATGTAACAGCGGGCTAGTATTAGAATTTTGCATGTTCTGGAATTTCTGATGTCCAGTATTCGAGATTCTAATATTTTCTGAAATTTCGTAACACGGAGTGCGTGGAGATGGAAGAGAAGAAGGTGTGCCGGCTGTTGGACGAGTCTGTTGGTAAAACTTACAAAGCCCTATTAACGCGAACGTGTATGATTGCCTGCTATTAAAGGGGTGAAAGAGCGCGCGAATTCAGGGGCTGGCTGACCGGTAATGACAGAGTGTAGCAGCCGGCTTACTACGGCTATAAATTCGATGGCGCGCGGTCATTGATTCGTTGCGGATACACACGGTACAGGCTACAGATGACCGAGCACCGGCCAAAGATTCGTACGCTGCGTTATCAATATTGATATCTCGCAGCTATCGATATGGAATTAATGCACGCATCAATATTAACCTGCCTATTAATGCAAATGTACTGCCGATTTCCTCGGTCTTTCGTCGTCTCTGTCTCTGTTGGATAGGTCGATCTTCGACGACAAGTGAAAAATTTTAATATAAATCGAGCGCCCTATTATTATCGTCGGCGATAAATTATAACGAATACGTTTAAACTGTGCTCCCGTGCGTGTTTGCCAGTGTATCTCTCTCTTCTACCAGCAAAAATTACTTCTTCGCACTGGATGGGACAATTAAGTTGCTGTTGTCGCTGTTATTCTCGCATAGAAAATTATTATTATCATCTAGTATTATTCAACAGTTTAATTGTTCAAATTTTCAAATTTTATTTGAAAAATTTAACGAAAACTCGACGTTTCAGCGTGGCAAAAGATGGAAAAAGGAAAGAAGCATTTTGCAATAAACAAAAAACTACCGAAATAGAGAATTTTTCGTTCAACGATTGGTAAAGCATGCTCTCTGTGACACAGTGGAAAAATTCTTCCTCGCCTGGACAAAAGATCGTCCACGTGTTATTACCTTTGAGCGACATTGTATCACGTCGCGATTGCAACGCGTTCTCGCTAGCCGTTGAAAGTCATCCTTCTGCAGATTTCCATGGGACAGATAAAGAAGACGGTTTCACGGTGGCGGTGGAACAGCGACGACGAGAGTGCGATAAATCCCTTTAAATGGCATGCGTTTATCAGTATATACGACACTTTCAACCCCCACCCTGTCATTCGGCCGAGTTACGATGGTTTTATTCCGGAGAAAAAGAAACCACCATCCATTTCACCTTATCCCGCGTGGAACTGTGTTCTCAATAATTCTTTTCTCGGTTGATTCCTCTGGCCAGTCACTGACCTATCTTCACGCGGAGGCCGACGATAAGGCCGCTCGTCAGCCTGTTTATCGCCTGCCGCAATATCGATTATCTGTGCGTTTCTTCTTGCAAGTTTCGCGGCGAAACGAAACGAAACGAAACCAAAAACGTTGGGACGTTTGATCTCCCTCGGAACCCTCATCTTTCAATTTCACCTTCTCGATTGCACCGGTCCTTTTCATTTCGCGGGCAACGCGGAAACGAGAAGTACCGTCCCGCGATTTTAAAAGGTTCCAGAGTGACTCCGGAGCGCGTCCCCGCGCGCTTGAATATAAATTAGGTTACGTTGTTCGTACAACGCTGCTCGCCGGGAATTTATAATACACATTTACGATATAAATTACGGCTATAAATTAGAATTATCTCCATTACGCGAACTCCGTTTTATATTATCAAAGAATGTTACGTTGAAGCTGCGAGGACGAGTTTTGGGACGTTCCGGCAACGAGTTGCAGAAATATTCGTTGGAGTTTGAACGACCAGTATCGTTTTACAATTATTCTTACGCTGTATGAAATTATGCTTCAGCGATGACGCAGCGAGAGAGATACCGATCGTTCGGAGTTGACAATTGCAGGAAAATGGTGCGAATATTTCCGTGACTCATTGCGTTTAACCCACGCGGTGGAATTACAAAAGTTAATTGCAACAAGCTAGATTAGATCGTGTGACATTTCGAGTCATGCGAGTCGAGATAGCCGCGTGTCATTGAAACTTCGTGTGATGATGTTTTCGTACTGGAAGTTGGTGAAGATGAAAAGACAACGGAAAAAGAAGAAAAAAAAAAAAGAAACAGGCGAACAAGACAATTTATAGACAAAACACGATTTTGACAACTCGCACGCAATTCCTCGAACTTGCGATTCGGCTCGCGCTTTCCTTTCTTCTTTCTCCGAGTTGACGCTAGTTTTTCCGCTGCCGTCGACGTTTAAAGGATCGATTAAAACGTTATTAATTTCCGGGGGGGGGGGGAAGTTAAGAGCTTCCGGTGACACGACGTCGCCCATAAGGAAAGCAAACGACATCGTGAGTCACGAGCGAGACTGGCAACGATTTTTATCGGTGAACGCTGCGTGACGGTACGTAGCGTTAATTACGATGACGAGCGATAACGCTCGGCGGGTAGTTTCTCGCCTATCGTTCCTTAAAACTCCCCCTCTTCCCTCCGGAGGTAGGAGGGAAAAAATCGCCGATGCTCTCTACGCGAAGAAAAAGGAATGAAAAAACGATAGAGCCAGGCGCTTAGATAAGATTCCATTTCGCCGACGTATCTTATCGCAACGCCGCGCGATTCTGCCCGTTTCTGGAAAAACGTTCGAGCACGTCGTTCGATCGTGCTCGATATTTCCGGGAACCGAGAGAACAACGGTCGAGAGAGAGAGAGAGAGAAAGAGAGCGAACACTTGTTTTAACTATCGACCGTTGTCGATACGTTGTGAAACGATAGATAGGCTCTTTCTACTTTGTTCGGATCTTTGTCGCGTTTGGTCAGACGTCGAAACACTTACGCCTCGCTGGGAGGGGCGTGGGGGGGGTGGGGAGGGGATGCAATTTATTAGAACGCGTGAGTCGATATTCCAAGGGATGAAAAAGGTCGAGAGGGGGAAACAACGTTTCCGGAGATTGATTCAATCTCTTTTGGTCCGCCGCGGAAGCGACTTTCGCCGAATAAACGAGAAACACGTAACTCGAGGGTAGGAAAGACCTCGGTAAAAATCAAATTTTCGAGGATAGAATTAAAAAAATAGCGCGCCTTGGAGAGAAGTCGGCTTACGCGCCGAATGTTGTAGAAAGCGTTCTAGTTTCACTTACTTGCCCTTTGATGCAGAATAGAGTAAAAATTAACTGACGTGCAATGTCAATAAACGGACAACGAGAAATTGCGTTAGATTAACGATTGTTATTGAAAGATGCGCGAGAAGTCCAAGGAACGATCGAACAAATTGGTTGGTAGAAGAATCTAAACGTCGTTAAAAACAATTCTGAAGTTTTTGCTGCAAAATAATATTCGTCGCCCGAAATTGTCAATCGATTACGAGTACGAGTATTTCTCAGTGAATGTACTAAATTTATAATTATATTATATCGCGCGTTGCTCCCTTTTTTTTTTCTTTGATATCGCATGTAAAATATTTTCATGCATTCCGCGGTATTTTACAGTACCCTGCAAATCGAAAATCACAAAAAATCCGCAGTCTATCCGACAGGAACGGTTATCGGCGCCGAGCAACGAACCCCTTGCAATTGGTTCGCGGACCGTAACGAGTGACCAAACCTCCATCTACAATAATTCGTCGCTTTCTTTCTTTGATCGAAATGACATCTGGAAATAGAAATTACTAAGAAGTAATAAAATTTATTATTTGTTTTGGATTGTATTTAAATATATTTAAAACGGAGAGAATATTGCAATTTTGAAAAATTCTCGACGTGCGTGTCACGTCGGTCGGGGAAGGACGACGAATTCGCCCCGGAGAAACCAAGAACGTCTTTGAGATTAATAGAGAAGACCTCCTCTTTGACCTTTCGCCGTGACCCTCTCACGCAACAGCCGGAAACACGAGATATCCCTCGTGTGTAGGGTGTATTGCTTCTCAAGGAAAAATCAGAGCTTTCACCCGTGACGGGCGCGTGTGTACGTGTGCGAACGAGTCCTGAGAACGGAGGGTTTCCGAGAGGAAACCGACGACAGACAGACGCGTCAGGGGACACCGAGAAAAGATGGTGGGAGGGTAAGTGCCTTCTGGCCGTCGGAGGGTCGACGATGACGAGCGACCACGTCGTTGGAGATGGGGTTGCTACGATCCGGCGCATATTTTGACAGGCACGGCTGACGCGTGCCAAGCGACTTTGCTTGCGATCCCCGTATGTCGGGACACCCTCGAGGTGGCCGACCCTCGCAGTTGCTTGCGTGGCTGTTTTGCTTCGGTTTATTTACCGAGGGATCGTTCCTTAACGGGACGTGTAATTAGCCGAGAGACGTCGTGCCGCCGAAAACGGCCTAATCTCGCGTGCGATTTTACAAGGATCGCGCGTGGAAAGTCGGTCGTGCTATTTGTGTAACTTTTGGAGAGAGAGAGAGAGAGTGGGTGTGTGTTAACCACACCCTCGGAACATAAAAGTCAGAAAGTAAAAACTGGACGTTTTCTTTTCGAGACTCGAACCACTACGACGATTAAAGCATGGAATTTCCATTAAAGTTATTGAAGTCGAGAAAGATCAAAGTAGAAAAAGCATTTGTCACACAATGTGAATACATTTTATCAAAACTCGAATCGAAAGTAACTTTCGTTTTACATTTACAAAATTTCTGACAAAAACGAATCGATCGTTTTTACCGTTTTGATAGTTCCAGCGTTAACGTCGCGACAAAACACGTCTGCTAACATGTTGTTACACGGTTCCCCGTAGATTCTCGTTGAATTGTCGAATATTAGTTCCAAACGTCTCGTTTCTGGAGCCACGGAGTCGCTGTGCTTTCGGACGAAATCGAGTCGGGACGACGAGGAAAAGGAAACGAAAAACAAACGATCTCGCGTGAAAAATCGTCGAGCAATTTGGCCGCCGAAAGCGACGAGGGAGGGTTTCAGAAAGTAGGGAAGAAGGGTTCTTCTTTGGTTTATTCGTCGGCCGCACGCCGGTGGCGGCAATCTTGATCGACGCGACGCAACTTCATCGCGAACGCTGGAGATAAAGATAACGCGTCGAGATAAACGACAGCAAGCACCGAGCGATACGTCCGACTTGACGGAGAGGTTCGAGTCTTTCACAGAAAGGGAACGATATTCGTTCGCTCGTATTTATTGGCATACATTTGTTCCCCGGCTGAAGAGAGCCGAGGCTTGGCAACTACGAACTTACCGAACAAGTCTTATCGCCAATAATCCGTGCGCGGTTAAACCGGAGTCAACGATATCTGAGATGAAAATCTTGTTAGGAACTCGAACGTAGAAGGCAGACGTCCGGAGGATATCCACAGGATAACGACTGGCGCGCACGTGTGGGTGGTGGTACGTAGAGGAGGGAGAATGGTACGTGAGTAGGAGCGAAATAGCTGGAACGACGCGATGCGACAGAGAGAAGGTAGTGCACGTCGAAGAAAGAGACTGAGAGAGAGAGAGAGAGAGAGAGAGAGAGAGTGGGCGGCTACATAAAGACAGGAGCTCTGGCGCGTGCCAGGTGCTTCGTTGCATACAATGCATCTCTGTTAGGCACCGGGCGACTCCGGTCAGCCGGAAGTCGAAATACAAGCGTGTACACAGGCGGCTCTTATTAAAGAGGAAGAAAGGAGCGCGTCTGCAGAATGCGAGATCTCGTTCGTGCCCAACTGGAAAATACTCGGTAGCTACGTTAATGCGATCTAACGACTGATGCTGCTGGCGGGCGGTACGTGCTGTTCGACCCCCCGAGACTCTCGCCGCTGCCGTTCTCTGACCGAGATCCGAGAATTAAACTCTTGACGCTGGATACTGATTTTAATCAGATTTTTCTACCCGCTCGGCGACACCGCCGACGCCAGAACACCAGAGAGCAGAGTAGGTGGTACGCTACAACTTGTCGGTAAAAACGAAACTGTTGGCGAGTGTTAATGGTCGATTGGCGTTTCGAGTGAAAAGCAGAGCAAGGCAGATCTTTTTACGTGTTTGTGCATGGGAAATTGCAAAAAGAGAATGGCACAGCTCGCGGACAACGAACGTACAAACGTGGAAAATATTTGGAGTACAGCGCTGTGAATAATTATCGATTCAAAGCAATTTCTGCAAAATTATTATTTGAACAAAGGGGGGCGAAGGGGAGACGGAGAGTATGCGCGCGTAATTTGCGAGAGGGTTTGTGAATTATAGAATGAAATTGATGACGAGCATAATGGCGTTTCGAGTGAAATTTGCACGGCGGAGTTTCACGCGTTTGTAAGAAACTTTAAAGTGAAACGTTGCACAGTATGGAAAAAAACGTGCTCCATAATATATTTGATTAGGTTGCGGCGAATAATTTTAACGCTGCAAGCAACTGTTCATTCGCAGTTTGTAACTTTTCGTTCAAAAATTTACATAGGGGCGTCTTTTTTTCTCTTTTCTTGGAATGTTGTGTGTATACATACGTAAACGAAACGCCGGTATACTTCTTGCATGCTAACTTGTTACAAACGACGAATCAGCACGCGAGACCGAGAGACACGAACTCGCGCCGTCTGGTAATGAATCGAGATAGACTCGATCGAGGTAAATTGAAAATAACAGAGATCACGGCACGAAAACGTTGGCGAGTATCGACGTTGAGAAAACGAAAGGAAGATCGCTCGGACTCGGACGGACAGAAGGCGCATTGAGACGTCCTATTAAGGTGACTCCCTCGAACCCGACTACGTTTCATAAATCACCGGCTCGTTTTCGTAAATCAAACGTTCGTCCAACTGGGGTAAGGATGCGCCACCCTCTGCCTCGCCCCCCTCGGAAAGGTGTTCGTGTCGATGTCGGCTGGCGAGAAAGACGTCGGAGGGAAAGGAATCGTTGGAAAGTCGCGTGCCGTCAGGCCTTTGAATAGCCAACCCCACCGTGCGCACGCCCTCCCCCTTGCACACGCCGCTCATCCCCCATCGGCGCAGAGTGGAAGGCCAATCCATAAATATCCTAATGGGCTTAAACTGTCGCTTTTACCCTCGACAACGGGGGTCAGCGCTGAATGAACCCAACCGCCGCGTCTCTATCTTCCTCGCCATCTACCTTCGTCTCTCCTATGTCCCTCGGTCCAGCCCCTGTCTCTTCTGACCTTTCCGACAAATTTCCTGCGCCCCGAAAACGACGTGAAAAACCATATTTACCGGCGACGGGCATTCAGCCTCGTCGTGCACCTTGAAATCGCCGTCCATTCATCCACCAGGTATTTTCGGCGAAGAAGCGGGATGACCGCTGGTGGACCAGCGTTCTATGAATTTCGAGCTGAGCGAGAGCGCGGTCAGCGAACGCCCGCGTGTCGCGGTCGCGTCGTTTTCAATGATTAAACGCGAGAAACGTAAATATACGTTTGGCGACGCGGTACAGTTATCGTCGTTTAGTTTGTCTCCGACGGGGCGAAGCTTTTTTTGAACGGGAGAAAGAGCAACGATCGAAAAGTTCGCAGACATCTGCCCGTTGGAATTATTAATGGACGCTTGGCTTGGTTCGAAGAGAAGTGTTGTTGGACGTCTGCCTATCTCGTCACCCGATGTTCGCCGCCCCTCAAAAATTCACGTAGTTTTCATTTTGTTTCTTTTTCTTTTTTTTCTTTCGTTTTTTTTTTTTTTTTGTTTCTTTCGTCGTTGGACGATATCGTTTACGATAGTCGCGCGACAAACTTCCATCCTTCCCTTGCTTCTCGACTTTCTTACGTAAGAACAGGGCAGGGACGCAACGGTGTGTTGGATCAGGATGTGAGCCAGCCTCGGTATCTCGTTCCGGGGACACTTTCTTTTTTTTCTCTCTTCCCCGAGGACGCGAGTTTTCCAGAGGAGACAACGCTCCCTTTCCCCATTGTTCCGCGCGTGGGCTCATTTACAAAGTTACATTTATGCCGGCGTAACTTTATCCGCCGGGGCGAATCGGCTGCAAGCTCGTTGAATTTTATTAAAAGAAGAAAGAGAAGAGGAAGGGAGAAGAGAGGGAGAGAGTACCGGCGCGATAACAAATGTAAGACGCTTATGCTCGGGAGTAATCCCGAAAAATTGTTGGCGAGAATAGAGACGACGATGGCCGATAACGCGAACTATTCTGGATCGAATCCGGCTATCCGTCGAATCTTTCTCGAGCGGGTCTAATTACGAAGTTTCGATGGACGCCGTTCGAAAATTCCATCTCGGTCGTGCCGAAAATCGGGTCAGTTCGAAATAATCACTCACTCAGGGTTGATAGATAAGCTCGCCACGTTAAAATCCATAGAATCTTCTGTCTGGAGGGAGGGAGGGAGGGGGGGCGGTTGGAGAATTGGGGTGGTTCACCGAGCCGAGAATAATTTAACGTGGCCCCGACGAATGGCCATTGATTTACGAAGCATCAAACTTCCACGAAAGTTAGCCGCGTATCGAGACCGTCCACCCTCTCTCTTCTCGTCCCTTCCGGTTTGTTCTTAGGCTGCAGTTAGCGGATTCGATTTAACTTCTCCTGTGGGCGAACGACATGGTGCTCGACTGGCGGCAAGCTCACCGGGTGAGCCTGCACAGGGATCAAAACCAAAAGGGAGGAGGAAACGGGAGAGAGAGAGAGAGAGAGAGAGAAAGACAGGGAGTGCCCAGTAAGAGCAATTTGCCAATATCGAAAGTGTTTGCCGATAATCTGTTGGCAAGCTGTTCTTGCCAGTTGCTAAAAAAAACTTGTTTCTTCCTTTACTTTCTTACCCTTGTCTCGGTAGTCGATCGTATCGTTCCTCCTAAGTAGCACTTTATCGACTGGACGACGTACCTATCTTGCAACTTCTTTGCAGATTCTTTCGGTGTATACGGCGGGGAGGTATACGCGTATATCCGGATAATTGTACCTCTCGCCACTGTAATTTCCGTAATAGGCGGCAAAGCAATAAAGGTACCGAGAGGCCCCGGGAATCACCGTGATTTCGGAAATGTCCGGGATACGCTGCGCTCTGTCTCTCTTCCCTCTCTCAGCACCGTGCAATTAGCAACTACGTACTACGGCGGCTCGGTGGTGACTGCGGGAAAGCCACGCGACGTGATCGATCGAAAAGTAAAAAACAGAGAAAAAACTCGCATTTCAATATTAAATTACAGTACACCGGTGACCGTAACTCGCCGTCTCCTCGGATACGTTTAAGAGAACACATTGTAGATCCACTTAGCGTCCGGATAGTTTCAATCCCTTCTCGCGTAATCACCGGCGACCCTCCGGTGTATTTACGTTGGCAGGATTTTTCAATTTTTCCGTAATGCCTGGCCGTTGAATTGGATTCACTTTGCCGTTTCGCTGGAAACCGCGTTCTTTTCCCCTTCGCCCCTTTCTCTTCTTAACGTTATCGGCGTCGACGGTTTCAGGGGTTATTTGTCGATCTTGACACCAGTTTGTCGAGCAAACTGCGCGGCACATTCTCGATCAGCCGGCGAACGATCGAGAGGTGGAGAGAAAGAGAGAGAGAGTTCACAATCTTGATTTCTCACGGTGACCAATTGATTCTCGTTCGACGGGAGGCTTTATCTGGCGCGTCGAATCGCTGCGCGCTCCCCCAAACAGGAACCGGTTGTGCTTTTACATTCGGCGAAATTGTTTTGATATTTAGGAAGTACTTTTCTACACGGTTCCATCCACCGGTGTGTTTCCGATTCAGTTCAGCGCCGAGGATCGCTTTTACTACCTTCCGCTCCAAATTTTTCTGTAATAACGCCTATTTTTCTACGTCGTTGCCCCGAAACTTCCCTCCGCGTACACACGCCAGCCAATTGAATCTCGCGGAAAATTTCACCGGTTCGCCGATAAATATTTGCTTTTTCTCCCGCTCCGGGGGCGTCTCATCATTCCGGTTCGATAAAGATATTACCGATGCATACGCGACGCTCTCTTACTTTCGTTTCCACCGTGAATAGAAGGCTCTCGCGAGGCGGTTTCGCGAGCCAGGAACAAAACGACCACCCTGCACACGCGTACGCGAAATGCTCGAAGCGAAAATACGTTTGAAAATGTTGTCGAGATACGTCGAGAGCTTCTTCCTGCGAAACCGTATTCTCCTTGCCCGAATAACGGACAATAATTCATTCCCCGATACTTTCAACGAATTCTTCCCCAACGCCCTTGAAATTCGCGATAGGACCAAAGGGCGGATAGATTAATCGAATCGGAGGATCGTCGCGCGAGAATCGCGAGGCAAATGCGTCCGAGGAACGAAATGCCTCGGGTACCGGCTGTACGCGCCAGATAGTCGACGATGTAACGCCATATCGGATAGTGTGTCTCATTCCGCATTTTCCTCCCACTTCTTGCACCGGCGATCGATCGTTTGCCGATCGTTAAACGAATGCCGCGCGTTCCAACGATCTAACTTCCCCCTCCCGCTCTTCCGTACACGTAACTGCGTGTCGACATCAAACACATTTTAGACCCCATTCCACCCGTGCTCGGGTACACCCTGGTAATCATCGGATAACCATGTGTGACGAACAAAAAAAAAAAAAAAAAAAAAAAAAATTAAAAAAGAAATAAAAATGAACCGAAAGGATCGATTCGTTGGAAAAATCCGGGCATTTCGTTCGGGGATACACCAGTAATTGTCGTTGGAAAAATCCGCGTTTCCTCCTCTTTTTTTTTCCATCGATCGAAACTCTGGAACGATCGAGTAACCGGCTCCGTGAATTTCGAGTGGAAAATGTGGAAGACGTACTGTTTTCTTTCACATTGAAGAAAAAGAATTGAAAATGTGTACTAATTACGGCACAGGTATTTCATACGAGGTATTTCAAAGGAATCAACGACATTTTGTACACAAAGGGGACATTTCGTTTATAATGCCATCGTTTTGCATGCACAGATACGTTTAAACTGTAATTAATTATATTAAAAAATAAAAGTTGCAGTGGTATGGCCGCGATATAATTACGAGGAATATGGGGTATGTTAGGATTTCAAAAGAAATTAACGACATTTTGTCGTAGCAGACCATCGTTTTATACACGCGTAATTAATTATATTAAAACGCGAAGGTTGTAATCATAATATTCTTGTTAAAAAAATAAAAATAAAAATAAATGTACAGAGAGGTTTGTTTCGTTTAAACGGCAAAGGGTGCTCCACAATTTTTACCGATGGTTGCCCGCAAAGTAAAATATTTGTATTTTTAAATCAATCCGATCGAGAATAGAACAAACTTGGGTAGGCTTAGCGAGTTGCTCCAAAAACTGTAACCGGGTGAGACGAGAAACTTGAAGAAGGGAATCGATTCGCAAAGGACGCAGCAGGGTTCGATCGTTTTCAGCAGGAATAAAACGCGACGCGGAGCGTTTCAACGCGGATTCCATCGGCATAGGACGGGTATAATGAGGGACGGTCGTGTCACCGATACATTATCCCGACGAACGCGCCGTAAATATTCGACCGCGGAACGAGGCTGCGCCGATTAATCAGCGGAATTTCGAACGCCGCGGTTATTTAACGTCCGGGCACGGGCGGGACACAGGCCGGAATGGCTGGACTGTTTCTGTTTATTATTTAAGCAGAGCGGCAAGCGATTCCATCGTACGGCGAAACGTTGGGAAAACGGGCGCGCGAGCGGAAAAGGAAGAAACAACAGGACGCGTCGCGGCGTGTTCCGTGTAAATGGCAGCAGCGTCGAAGGGAACGAAAATGAAAACGTTAATTATGTCGCGGCACGCTCAAGTGTCGCCATTTAGCTCGGAATTAATCTGTCACGGTGGACGGAGTGTGAAAAAAACTACCCGTTTAAGAGGCCGACTCTGTTGGCGGGTCGTTTGATTGGCAGCTCTCGAGGAGAGTTCGCTCTTGAGCGTCGTCGCTGCTCCCCCTCTTTCTCTCTCGCGTTTTTAAAAACCTCTCTGCGACTGCTGGCGAAGCGTGGCGCGACGAGGAGCGAGCGTGCGGAGGGGTAAGAAGGAACGGCAGGGAAACGAAGGAAGACTTTATTTTCGGTGGCCCGATGACGCTGAGAGGCGCGAGCCGTCGGAGGAAGAGGAGGAACGACCCGTCGAACACGGCGAGCGTAAAAGAGCGCGTCGCGGACGGGCCGGCCTGGAGGGGAACCGAGGGGACGCGAAGAAAGCGAAATGTCCTCGAGACTCGGGATAATGGCTCCGAACGCGTCCGTCCGTGATTCGTAACAGTTTAACGTTTTATAGGGAGCAACCTGATTGCACGCCGTTGCAGCCGGTGTTGATTTTAATAAGTGCTTCGTCATTACCGCTCCGAAACGTATTTCGATTGTTCGGCCTGTCTTCCAAGAGCTGGTAAATAGCGGAGCGCTGATATTAATTAATTTCGCGTCCTGATCCGAGACACTGTTTCGTAGCGAACCTGGCCTCGTTCGTTCACTCGGGCGAGAAAGATGAACGGATTCTCGTCCGAAACGTGGCGATCCGACCGAAACGAAACGTTCACGAGCCTCTGCAAAGATTCGTGATACTTTGAAAATGTTGTTGCCGGCCGATTTCGCTCCTGTCAACGCGATTTCTCGCCGACACTAATTACGTAATGGCAATAGCAATAACACGACGTCTCCTCGTGTACATTCACGCGCGTTAAAAATCAAAGTGTCGTGCATCGTAGTCGTCGTCGTTGTCGTCGTCGTAAGAACACGGAGCACGCTTGAAATCACATTTCGCCGGTGCAGCAAAGGAAAAATAAAGGCTCGTCAGAGAAAACGAAATAAAAACGATACTGCCACTACTACTAACGAGAGAGAGAGAGAGAGAGAGAGAGAGACAGAGAGCCTGATGTGCATTTCATGGCTGGGAACGAGATTTTCTCGGGACATAAATAAGCATAAAGGAAAAAAAAAAGAAGTGGAGGAAGAGGGGGAGAAAAAACTGCGGGGAAAAAAGGGAAAGGATAAAAAGTAACAACGTCGTCCACTAGATTGTACTTATAAATGTCTGAACGAAGGACGATCTAGCGTCGCGGCCGTAGGATCGAGCGAGACGGAGAAAGGCGTTTATTGTGCGCTGAACCATGTCGCCTTAGCGCACCGAGCAAAGTGAAACCTCTGCAAAAAGCGTAAACAAAAAATAAACGTGACGAGGGTCAGTAGAACCTCCGTGTACGTCAACACCGCGTGAAAATACGACGTAAAACGAAGAATGGAATTTGTAACGCGAGGCGTGCTGCAACAAGCGCGTAAAGGACGCTCTTCGGCAACATTTCGCGAGTTAACGTACCGTTAACGACGCCACCGCCATCTTCAATGCGCGAACATTTGACTGACGCGTCCCCGCGATTGAACCCGCGCATCGATTGGAATTTTCGCGTGAAACTGTCGAGTGAAAAAAACGCGAAAGAGGTCGAAGCCGCGATTCTCCGCGACTCGCGCAGTGTCCGCGCGGTTTCCCGGCCGAAACGTGTCGTCAGACTTCAATCGGCAATTTTACGCCGCTCGATTGCGGATTCGAAGTCGCGCGGGTGCATAACCTAAAAAAAGAGGGCGGTCGCGCGCGCGGCGCAACAAAGAGAACATTTATGTTTTGGAGTACTTATTTAGGATCGGAGTGACGGATAAAGTTGAATAAAAGAGAGAGAGAGAGAGAGAGAGAGAGAGAGAGAGAGAGAGAGAGTGAGTGAGTGAGTGACAAGGTGCAACCGGCGAGACGGAGAGATGGCGAGAGAGGGAGAGGCGTCGGTGATGGTTGTGTGTGCAGCGAGGAAGGAAAAAGGAGACGAAAGAGAGAAGAGGGAGAAGGATGACGCGTGCGGTTCCTCGGTTGTTAGGTCGTCGTTACACAGGTTCTTAAAGGTCCCGTGGTCTGGCGTCTGGCTGTGTGCAGTAGTAGTAGTAGTAGTAGTAGTGGTAGTAGTAATAGTAATAATAGTAGTAGTAGTAGTAGTAGTAGTAGTAGTAGTAGTAGTAGCAGCAGCAGTAGTATAGTAGGGAGAGCGCGCGCGACGGGGTTCTCGGTGTCGCCGCTTCGGTCGGTGCGCGCGCAGAGCCTCGACCGGCGTCCGCCAGGAGTCGCTGGCGCTGTGGCCGGCCTCGGGCTGCGCGAGCGGGCCGTTCAGTCTAATTTGAACCGTCGCGCGCGCCCGACGCGGGGCCACCGACAATCCCTTCTCCGCCTCGACGTGACACGAGGCTCCTCGTGCATGCCGCGTGCAACACACGCGCCGATCCCCCGCACGATATTAACCGCACGCGTGCCTGCCATCCAGCGCACAACCGACCGAAGGAAGAAGCGTCGTTGCCATCGGTAGAGAGTCGCTGGTCCAACTTGTCGTACCCGTTCGTTCCGTTGCACCACGATCTTCGTCGTCGTCGTCGTCGTCGTCGTCGTCGTCGTCGTCGTCGTCGGTCGCTCCTCCTCGCGGATCCCACGACCACGACGCTCGCTGTTGCTCGCTCCGTTCACACACGTCTCTGCGTTGGGAATTGGTTCGCTCGCGAGCACGCTTGTATAGTTCGTTGCCGTTTCGACGTTACTCGTTACTCGTTACACTCGGTCGGACTCGTTGCCGTACGCGATCCCGATCGTGATCGTGATCGTAATCGTGGTCGTGATCGTGGTCGCGATCGCTCTGCCGTCGACGACGTCGTTAGTGCCGCGGCCACCGTGAAACATCGACGCGAGTTTGGTCGTAGGGAGGAGGAGGAGGAGGAGGAGGAGGAGGAGGTGATGGTGGTGGTGGTGGTGGTGGTGGTGGTGGTGGCGAAGGAATCGTGCGGTAAAACTGAGCAGTGAAGTGCGTCGCGCGAGGGCTAGACATCGACGGTCCGACACTACCAATCGCGCGAGAGCCTCGTGAGTATATTTAAATAGTGTGTCTCTGTGGCTGGTCAGAGGAAGCCGACAGTTTCTTGGTCTTCTTCTTCTTCGTCGTCGTCGTCGTCGTCGTCGTTTCATCGTCGTCGTCGTCTTCTTCTTCTTCTTCTTCTTCTTCCTCTTCTTCTTCTTCTCCTTCTCTAATTCTTCTTATTCTACCGCTCCTTCCTACGTCGTGTGTCATCATCCTTGGCTTTTCCTCGTTCGGAGTGCAACGTGATACGACGAGAAACTCCGAGCCACGACACGCTCGGCGGTGGCGCGGAAATTCCTTATCAACTTTCGACGATTTATTTCGAGATACGGAAACAGTGTGGTCGATTCGTCGGCCGGGACAGTACTCCCCCCCCTCCCCTCAAGAAGAGACGAAACTCGAGCATCGTACGAACAATATTCCGAATCAGGTTGGATTGGATCGGTTCGACGACGACGCAGACCGTAGACACCTCGTCGTCCTCGAGGATACGGTTTGAAATCCAAGAAAGAGAAACTCGCGCAAGTTGTCCGTCATTATTTCGAATGTAGGAGTAGCATTGTAACGCGTACAGACGAAAGACGAAGGCACTGGATATTAAGAAGGGAGCGGGAAGAGGCCTCTGGCGACGAGTAATCCGCGAACAGGATGTTATTCTCGACCGATCGACAGGATGATCGCGATGCGGTTTAGAGGGAGCAGAATCGCGGCAGCCGGCGGTCGTGATCGTTCGCGATAATCGCGAGACAGACGCAGTACGATTTCGTCGTGCCGCGGTGTTTGCTGTCGCATCCATCCGGAGGCATCAAGGATGAAGAGGACGGTACTGGTACTACGCTGGACGAAGAGCAGACAGCCGAGAATCTGTCGGATGGAAGTGTCGATGTTACGCTGTTGCCGATGGTACAATACCTCGTGAACACCTTCATCTCCAATTCTTTGACGAGAGAGTCGACGAAGGTAGGAGATCGAGTAGGAAAGGAGATTGGAGTGGAACGAACGCCAAACGAATGAGGCTTCGTTGAAGATTTATCGCGAGCGAGAGACGGGGGGAGTGATCACACGATATCGATAGAGAGCGGGATTTGTCGCAGGTGAAATCACGCAGGGCGGAAAGGGAATAGAGGAAGAGCGCGTTAGATAAAGAGACAGAGACAAAGAGAGGGAGAGATAGAGAGAGTGGTGGTGTGTGGTGCGTTCGGGGTGACCGAGGTGTCGACCTCACCCCCGATCAAACCAGCAAGCAGGTCGGATGATGTGGGCGTCTCTGTTTTTGGCCGGGATCTTAAGCGGCTGGTGGGGCGCACTGGCGCTCGCTGCGGCACCCCCCGCCAATTGGAACACCCTCGAGGAGACGTCGACGAGGACCACCAGCGATCATCCGCCATCGATGAGCATCGCCGCCGTTGAAAAGCCCCTCGATCACCGTTTACCAAGTTGGAACTTCGTTACGCGAACTACTATCGGTAGTAGACGCGAGCACCAGAGAACGGCCGACCAGAGTCTCGCTCGACCGACGCGAGATTACAAATTACCGGTTGACAACGGCGACCGTCTCCTTGAAGCGTCGCGGCTCAACCAACGATCGGAGCAACTTCAACAACAACAGCAGCAGCAGCAGCAGCAGCAGCAGCAGCAGCAGCAGCAGCAGCAGCAGGGGAGAAGAGGATCTGCCACCAACTTTCAACTACTTGTCGCCGAGAATGACAAACAACGGGTCGTCGAGTCAAATTCGTGGACGTACCAGCAGTACGGTGACGAGGGTTCATCGTCGCCGGTCGAACAACCGTCCAATAGTTATCGAACCGTCGATATCGCCTCGTCGACGTTCCCGGTGGGGAATCCCGGTTCGCTGGATGTCTCGAACAGGTACACGGAGGAGTTTGACGACTCGATACGCGACGTGTTCGTATCAACGTCGAAGCGGATCGGTGGTGGCCGTCGAGGACTCGTGGACAGACCGGCGAACGTTCGTCATCCAAAGATGGAGGAAACAGGATTGACCCGGCCACCGCGTCACTCGTCGACGCAAACGCCGATTCTCTACTCGTTCGGGACCACCCAGTCGTCGATGGAGAGGCCGCGCGTCGTCCGATCGACGAAGCAACGACCAAAGAATCGCACAAAAGCCGACTCGCCGAGGGAGCAGCGACGACGATGCCGGAACAAGGGTTGCCGCGGTCAGAATTGGTG
Source organism: Tetragonisca angustula (assembly GCA_036937485.2). Lineage (NCBI taxonomy): Eukaryota > Metazoa > Arthropoda > Insecta > Hymenoptera > Apidae > Tetragonisca > Tetragonisca angustula. Next base: position 1,394,752 of record JAWNGG020000035.1, on the reverse strand, counting down.
CCCGGACGTGGACGTCGGTAACAGGGCGTATCTGGCGCCAACGGTGTTCGAGGGGAAGGCTCGGAGCATGTCGTCCGTGAGGAAACCGGGCTCGAACTACGCGGTGACGTTCGAGGTGAAGCAAGTATACAAGAGCCAGCCGGGTTTCCAACCGTTGCAGAAGAACGACAGCGTTCGGCTGCACTTTCGCGACAAGTTGGCACCGGGCAAGTCCACCGTTTGCGGCTACGACACCGATGCGACAGGGAAGCAACAGCAGCAACAACAACAACAACAGCAGCAGCAGCAGCAACAGCAGCAGCAGCAACGCGATAATCAGAGTGGTGTGGTGCGAGCCAATATTAAGAGGGGTAAAGTGTATCTAGTGTTTGTGAATCGCGTGGGACCCAGAAACTTCACGATCCTCGGTGAGCCGGTGATACGAAGCAAGAAGAACGAACAGGCGGTGCAGGCTGTCACTCGACCGGATTACGGTGAGTACGATTCATCTCTCTGGCCCATTAATCTGAGAGCTTTTCGAACCTCTCCACCGAACACGAGAGGGTACCTCGTGTATCGGCGACGATCGGGAGTTATTGCAGCTGCGTGCTTTTGACTCGCGACTCCCTCCGCCAGTCAGTCTCTCTATTCTGTATTCTGCGTCTCGCGACTACGCGCGAGAAAACGCCGATTCCATCGAACACGCGTTACACGCCGGCCTGAATTCCGGCGAGAAGATCTTTCGTCGAATCGATAGCTATCTCTCGTGTCTAGGATCTTTTTTTTTTTTCTTCTTTTCTTTTAAATATCATATCCGATGCTTGCGGATAGCGGAGCCGCACCGCGATGTTTCTCCGATACCGCTCGGATTATATACGATGGAAAAAGGGCGGTTTTGCCGGCCGTTAGAAACCTAATCCGGCGCGCACGCGATTCCAGCCTGGTACGGAACGCGTGTGTTTCGGCTTCGGCAAAGAGTCATTCCGGACAAGTTAGAACCGTGAACAATAAATTGTAACCAAGCTTCGACGCTGTTACTTATCGTATCTGCGCGACTCGTTTCTGGCTGGCTTCGAGTACGCCCACGTACGTGAAGAAGAGGTGCTTTCCTCGAGGCGCGTAATCGAGACGCGAACACGCGTATATTTAAACCGCCACGTAAGTTGGATCGCCTTCAAGTCGGCGTGCGTGCGTGCGTACGTGCGTGCGTGCGTGATGTTCGCACACGCGAGCGCCCGAGCCACTACTACTTGCTCGTCGGCACTTCGAAACGTTTGGCCTATCGACGACAACTCACCACAGCGACGACGACGACCGCGATCCGACCGTTTCCACCGGAACTCCACTCGCTAGAGGCAGCGTAACGAGCCACGAGTTTTGAAGATGGTCCAATTTGCTCGCGGTTCAACGTTCCCGTACTTCCCCGTGCACGTTCCCACCGCGACGATTCCCGGCCAAAGACTCGTTCGCGCCGCAGCCAGACGACTACCGGCGGCACCGACCTTACGCGTCTTGATTTATCGCGATATCGTCCGTGATATCGAAAGAACATCGTCACGGAACATCTGCGAGACTTTTCACGGGTGCTGACACGTCCCGTTTCCGCACGTGCGACCTTCCTTCTCGACCTGGTCTAACACCGTTGTCTTGCCTGAAATTTTGAAGCGTACGGAGATGTATTCCATCGAAGGATATTTGTACTTTGTTCGCAACAGTGTTATTTTTCTTTTTTAGGAAGCTTCGCAGACGAAGCTCCCTCTAATCTTTCGTGTCACAGTTACAACGTTCGTTTTCGAAATGAAACGTGTAAAAGGACCGTATTTGTTCAGAGTTTCCAAGAACTAGGAACGAGCAGCGTCGTTTCCTCGAAAGATTCGGAGCAGCAACACGCGCCGAATTTTTCATCGCGAGTGTACGAGCGAGCCTCGCCCTTAATATTCATCGCTAGACCGCGTATGTTCATGCAAATTGAAATTTTGATGAACGCAACGCTCTCTAAAATATCGCGGCAGATGCTTTACTTTGAATATTTCATCTGTTCTCGTACGTTGTATGCATATCGCGGTGCATGCACCTTTGCGCCCGTACCCCGTGAACGCATAAAAATTCGATAGAAGAGATGCTTAATCCACGCGGCCGGCGATATCGAAATGTTGGCCGATCGATCGAATTAATCGCGACGTGGAACACCGTGCGTTGCGAAAGACAAGTTATCGATGCCCGAACGTAATCGCGCAGATAACGGGGAATCGTCGCCGCCCGATCCGCGTTCCGCGATTCTCTCAATCGGAAATGGATTTTCAATCTCTTAATTTTAATTTTATCGTCGTCCAGCGGAGAAATGCGCGGAAAACAGCCCTTTGCCTGTGCGACAGAGAGGAGAGCGCTGTTGGAAACGTTGGGACGTTGACGGAAAGATGATCGATGGAACCTGATATCTAACACGCGTTAAACGAGAACGAACTAACGGCGCGAAATTGATGAAATCGGAGCAGCGAGCCGACGCGTGGCTCTGTTCGAGGGGGAGGGGAGGGGTGGTCTATTCGGGACACGTTCAGTTTCGGGATTCTGTTTTATTCATAAAGCGGGTCGCTTTGCAAATATCTCGAATATACTTCGTTTCTTTTCTTTTTTTTTTTTTTTTTTTCTTTCGGTTTTGGACCGGAGGCTGTTGTCGGTACGTGTACGACGCGAAGGTGCACGGTCCCGCGCAAAGGGAGCAAAGTTCTTTGATACTTGTTCGAGAGCGAGCCGGGCTCCAGCCTCGTTAGCCGCCGTTTTCGTCGTCCACTTTCCTCGTCTCTCGTTTACCCAGTTGGAAACTGTTGCGCTCGTTGCGCCCGGCGGCCCACCTCGCCGAACTCTCCTCTTACCTGCGCGCGTTACACACATCCGCCTTGACGCGTATCGAAAGTTTTCGCGACTTATCCCATTATCAAAGCCTCGCGGAGTCTATCTTGTCTCGCGAAGAGCTCGGAGCTCTGTCTCGTTCGCAGAGACAGAGTAGAGAAAGAGAGAGAGAGAGAGAGAGAGAGTCTCTGCTTAAACCGATTTATCATGTACGGCTGAACGTTGAGGACTAAATTGGATTCCCGGCAGCTTCGAATCTTGATAATCTCGTCGAATCTTTGTCACCGATCGTTAAAAGAAGATGAAAAAGAAAAAAAAAAATGTCTCACCGTCGCGTAAACCTGCGAGCTCGAGCTCTCCCTCTCGAAGAAATTCAATCTTCAGAACCTATTGATCCACGTTTGATAGCGATTGTTGATAATTTATTCGATGTTTTCTCGTTTCACTTCACGCGCACGGGGGAGGGGGGAGAGGGGCAAGAATTGTTCGGTCGAAGAGGACGTGTTTGTTCGATCCAATTCGTGCGCCCGATCCCACTTTTTAATATCGCCAGAGCAGAGAGAATTCCAAAGATTTCCAAGCTCGATATCTTCCTCCGTGGGATCTTACAATCTCGGGAAAGTTTCAAGAGGTCACGCGAGAGAGAATCCTCGGAGAATTTTCATATTTCCGCGTGGACTCTGCGTGGAAATGTTGACATCCTAGCTTCCCTGGAACCTTGGTTCCGCTGGTCTCTCCTCATCTTTTCAGAGATTTCTCGGTGAATCGACTTGCCGCCTCTCGATCCTTCGAACCCGTGGCTGCGTCGTCGGATATTACCAAACGAGAAAACGAGAGTTCGCGCGTGGCAGCGCCGAGGGTTGTTGCGCCGAGGTCGGGCGTGAAAAGAGGCGCAAACGCGTCTGGTGTCCGGCGACGGTTCGTTGATCCGCGATCCGCAAAAGCGGGTCCCGCCACCGCGGCCCTTCTCCCGGTTTGCCGGTGACTAAGCCAGACGGGAGGAAGAGGGGAGGGAGGGGGGAGGGGGGAGTGGGGAGGGCGGGCAAGGGGGACTCGGGACGTCAATTATAAGGCCTTAATCGGAAACCCGTCCTTACTTCTGTTGGCTTACACTCGGGCCGGGTGGTACCACCACCCGGCCGAGTGAGACAGCGCCCGAAGAAAAACGGAATATCGAGAGCATAGTCGTGTCGCGCGCGTCCCCGCGGGCTCCCTCCGATACATACACCCGGCCAACTGTTATCGTATCTCGACGGTTGTTCTCGACGTTTTGGCCAACGCGTTTCTTCGACGCGTTTTCTTCGACGAGCAACACCGACTCACGCGCGTCTCTCTCTCTCTCTCTCTCTCGCATCGAGCAGATTCCACAGGACTCTCTTAGGGGTACAGGTTGCACGGTGCGCGAGAATCCGCCGGCTACTACTCGCCACTCGCTCGAAATCCGCTCGAGAGCCGTTGACGAATTTGCGTGCCGAAACCACGGTGCGAACGCAACACGAGCGTTGCAATCGTGAGAAAGAGTTTCTTGGATTTATTGTAAAATGTTGTTCTTCAGGTGACAACGAGTTCCTCTCGATTTGTTGTAAACTGTTATTCTTCTGTGTGAGACGCAACAGACTCTGTCGTTTTCATCCAGAATCGTTGTCGATGGTGGAAATTCTTCCAATCAAATGTATGCATCTATTAGCAGCAACGTAAATTAATAAAAAATTCTTTATATTATAATTAATGAAAATTAAATTAGGGAATTAAAATTAATAATTGTAAATTAAAGTGCCAGCAATAGCGGTTAAACTTATAAGTTAATAATTAATAAATTTTATTAATATAAAATAATTTATATAAAAATTAATAATTATAGGTGAAATTTAAATTATTAATATGTTATAATTTTTTATATTAAAAAATAGAAAATTGAATATTAAACTAGGATTGGATACCCTATTGTATTAATATAAAAAATAATTTTATAATTAAATGTTGAATCATTAAAATAAAGTAATATGGCGGCCTTTTAATCTTTTTAGGGAAATTTATTGTTTAATTTGATGATCCACGATATATTTCTTATCGTTAATCTATCATTAACGCGTTGTTTCTTCGATTCCCGAGATCCAATAAATATCGAATCAGGATAAAGCAGCCAATCGATGTATTAACGGTAAAACTATCGTACGACTAAAGTATGAAAATTGTGTCGAGAAAATTCGAGAGCAGGGAAAAGATTTACGATACGATAACGAACTTTCATCTTACGAAAATCATTCGAACCTCTAAAAAAATTGCAAGTTCGCGAAATTACTCTCAAAAGGTTATAAATTTCGACCTGACTTTGGTAAGTCTAGCGTTAATAAACATCAGCTTTTTCTCTGGGCCATAACGAAGCTCTTCTCTCTTCTATCTTTGTACACTTGTATCCTTTTTTTTCTTTTTCTTTTTTTTTTTTGCGTACTTGTACACGCTTCGTGTAGCAATCGGCGGCCGTGAAAAGAAGCGAAATCCTTCGAAAGGGTCAAGATCGTCCGATTCCGTTTAAATGACCGTTGGCGCGATTAGTACACACTCGCGAGCGTAATCTCGAGGGCGATAAGCACCTCGGGCCATTTAAAAGCCATATCTAATAGTTTACGGGAAAACGTTTAGTCATGCGCCGCGTAGTGTCGCACGGTCTATCGTTATCTCGATGTATCATAACACTGCTATTTATTGGCTTCGGTTAAACAACTCCGCGTGTGTGTACACATTAATGCTGCGTAACGATTAGACTGGCTAATTTTGGGTGTAACTTTCACCGGGAGTTCTATCAAGAATTTACGTGAACTCGCGCGAGATACGGGCGTACAGAAAGGAACGAGGAAAACGCTGGAACGTTAAATACAGAAAAACGAACGCAAGAGTGTACTATAACGTGCACTTTTCGCTGAAAATAACGTGACACGGTAACGTCACCGGTTATCAACGCTGAGAGTTGCATCGCGCTCGCAACAGCGTTATCGATTGTCACAGCGTTGGAACTAAAATTTCGGACGCTCGGCTTCCCGACAGGGATCGATAGTGCATTGTCGAACGAAATTGTAGATTCTTGAAGAAATCAAACGACGCGAAAGCCTAAAATACTTTCGATGCAATTCGAGTAATACGACGACTCGAAACGTACACAACTAGAAACACAGAGTACAAAGCGAGTAAAGTTTTCGAAAAAAAAAAAAAAAATATTACACGCTTTCAATAGATAAAACGCGTGACAGTCAGTGCGTTGGTATTCGAGAGTTAGCGTTGGCGAGACCGATAAACGCGATAACGCTTTAGAGAGCGAGCGGTAGATCGGCACAACGAGAGCCGATGATTTTTCGGAAGCGGTCTCGCCGCTGCTGGATTAAGAGCTCGCGTTCGCAGAAATTTCCACGTGCTATTCTTAGATCGTGCACCGTGCATGCAGCGATTGCGCATTATGGTGTAACTACGAGTTGAGCGCCGCGATATCTGGTTCGTTGGTTGGTCTGGTTTGGTCGTTGCTGCGGCATACACGCGATATTGCATTATCGCGCGAGAGACTAGAATCTTCAGCAAGTGAGCGAAGCAACAGCGAGACGATTCCTTCTAAAAGAGACGAACGATGCTCGAGCGGGGTTGCGTTCAAGTTATTGTGCGCGCGAAGCGCATCGTTTGGCATCGTCTGCCACCGACGATGGTACAAATTTTGATTTACTTTTGATCGACAGATAACTCTTTGGAGTATATTCTCTCATACGATTTTTTACTTGAAATGCGCGGTCATTTTTTGCCAAATAATAAAATGAATAAAGTATAAAAAGTAATGACCTTCAAAAGCAATGGTAAAATTGATGGAGTGAGACGAGTGACCGAGCCGAGGTCAGAGCGAATCAGAAAATTTACCGCGCGAAATGTGTAACGTCTTCAAGACGGATTTAACGAGTTTTAGAACGTAAGAAGAACAGAGATACAAAACCATCGTCGCACGTTCGCTTGATAGAGAGCAGTTTTCGCTACGGACGGAAATCTTCAGCCGGAGTGCTCCAATTTTCCCACAATTTCGCTGGGAAACGAAGAGTGCGGTCGCGTGGCTGATAGATTTTCATTGGAAGATTTTTTTTATTATTGATACCTATAGACGTGTTTGTAAAACCTATCTTGATATTTCGTCAATACTGCAACGAGACGCGAGCGTCGTACTTAGGTTAGCAAAACTTCAGATCATTCTGAAAGGTATAAAATATTTCTCGCACGTTCAGCGAAAGATCGATGAGCATGTGACGAGTGTTAAAGATGGTTCCATCGAGCATCGAAGCTTATCATCGATACGTGTAACGAATTGCGACTATTCAAAGTCACACGCGGCTGTTTCAAGCTGTGTGCCACACTCGTAACTTTCCTCGTAACATTTTCGAAAGATCGTTCGAAACTTTCGTCAAAAAGAAGAGGAAAGGAAAAAAAGAAAAGAACAACGAGCGTTATCGAAGCATTCTAAAATGTTTCTCACGATCTACAACAGATCTCGCGACAAATGTACGATTTGTATGCAAATTGCCACTGAAGAGTTCAAGTCAGATCATGCTCGGTTGCAAATTGAAATCGGCTGATGATCGAAATCTGCATGAGCGCGACGACGTTGCCGGTGAGCAATACTACAAGGAGCGGCGAATACAAGACGGGAAGAAGGGACGTCGGGCCGAAAGACTGCGCTTTCCGATTGTCGCCTGCGTGGCAACGAATTACTATAGAAATTAATTGACGTCAATTATCGTTGCGTTCGAACGGCCGTATGTAGGACGGGCGGCGTGTGCATCCGTGTGTCGGCGCAACGGTGCTCCACGGTGCACAACGGTGCTTCGGGCGGATAGTTAAAAGACCGAGCGACGCTTCGGAAATAACGATCGTCTTGCCGGTGACACGTTTGATCAAACGAGCGCGGCGTTGAAATTCAATTCGTCCCTTTGGTTAGGCGTTTTCCACTGGCTAATCACGGTATCGGGTGCCTCTGTTTAAAACCGGATGACGGGCAACGCGACGCCACCCTCCTCCTCCTCCTCCTCCTCCTCCTCTTGGCGAGTCGATTTTTACCTGTCTGCTGCTACCACGCGCTGCCGCTACGAACCGCCCGCGAAATTAATCGAATTTAGCGGAATTTGATTTATCGTTCGCCGAGGATTTCGAGAATCCCTTTCGCATTGTACGAAGTTGGCGTTGGTCACTTTCCAACTTGGTCGCTCGTTCGACGTATGTATGTATGTATGTATGTATGTACGTGCGTTCATTGGCGACGAATTGGCGCGTAATTAACTTTGGTTAACTAGTTAACTGTAGTTTGTTAACAGTGTAAAAGGTAGTAAAAGCAAGCGAAGGTCGCGCTTTTCTGTCGCGCTTCGTTTCGACGAATATCGAATTTTAGGAATTAGAAATAAAAGAGCTGTTGACCGATATTGAGTTTTGATCCAATTGACGTTACAACGTAACGTTTATTCCTCTCGCGTGCGCTTTGAATACACGAATTAAACGCGATTTGACGACGACAAATAATTTTCCTCGTGAAATCGTCGTCGTTGATGTTTATTTTCGAGTGTAATTTGAAAGAGATGGAAAAGAAACCTCGAGTAGAAAATTTACGTTTAAAAATCGGCGCTCGAGTAATGAGAACTCGTGGCGAATCGTTCCAGCGACGAAAATGAAAAAGAATCGCGAGAGTCCCGCGCGCGATGCTCGATCGACGAGCGATCGTAATTGGCGACTTAGCGGGAACGGAGCTACCTCGTACCTACATCGGACGCAAGGAGATTGACGCTGTGGAAGTAAGGGGAGTAAGGCACAAGGGCATCCAGCAGGAGTTGGCAAAGAGACGAAACGCAGGAGTTAAAGACGCAGAGAGACAAAGCCTAAAGAGGAAGAGAGAGAGAGAGAGAGAGAGAGAGAGAGAACGAAGTGAAAGAGGAAGGAACAAACGAGGAGGAGGAAGAAACACAACAGGGTAGAGAAGTGGGTCCGCGAGGGGGCCAGAACGGCGGGAAGGAGCAGGGGGGAGGGAAGAAATCGGCACGTACGTATCCAGAGCACGTACGGCCCTGTGCCCATACTCAGAGAGGAACCCGCAGGTACGCTCTATATACCGTGGATCGTGCACGTGTGTGACGTGGACTGGACTGTACGTACGTACGTGCACGTTTCCGAGGTGGGGTATGCGAGCGAGGGGGGTGAGAGGAGGGCCAGAGTGGGGGACCACACGTGTGGTGTGTGTATACACCGTAGCCGGCGAGCAGGTAGACTGCTGGGCGGCCGGCGATCGCAGCCTCGAGCACGAGGTCTCTCCGCTCGAGAGGCGATCCGCCGCCGATCTGGAGAACCGGTGCGCTCCACCTGGCTACGCTGCCATCGAAATTAGTTTACCGGGAATGCGATTGTAGCACGATGCGTTGGTCGCGCGACGCTCCACGTATGTATGGATGTACTTACGCTCGGACCTCGTTCGCGTTCCACTCGTCTCGTCTCGGCCTTCCTCTTAGGAAATTCATTTAAGGGCTGGTTGGAATTGATCGGCGAGAGAAAGGATGGAGCGTGGCACCGCGTGCCGTTGCGTTACGGTGACTCCGTCGATGGCGTTGGAATTCCACGCTACTGTGGGAATTCCTTGTGGTGAGTACTCACCGGATACAGAGAGTGGAACAGAAGGACGAATCGATAAGTCGTCCGGCTACGCTGCGAGCTGTTTCCCCGCTCGAGTTTAATCCCTCGAGCGACATCTCGTCCAATTTGCATCGTCAAATTCCATTTCTTCTTTTCTTTCCTTCCTTTCTTTTTTCTTTCCCCCCTTTTTTTAATATTCGAGGATCAGAAATTCACTCGTTTGATGTTTCTTCGTTTGAAATTCTCATTTCAAGCGGTAAATCCTGTTTGGTCCTTAGCGGAACGAGCGGGGCCCGTTCGAGTCGACAGTCGTATCTTATTGTTTCTTCCGCGGAGAAGGAATTCGATTCGGCGTAGAACGTCTTGCCTCTGTCGCGACTGTTTACACCAATTCAATAAATCTGGCAATAAATCTGGTTCGTATCGATGAAACGCAAACGCAAACGGGCGGGCAAATTTTCCAACTGTAATCGCCGACGAACGTGCGGATTTTCAACGACGCAGGGGGTTGCGCTAAAATTGAAAGTCCGTTCGAGAGTTGACGACCGGTTTTCGGTTCTGCAACGAGATACGCGTTAATACGTCCAGCTTTAACGTAATAATTCGATCGTGATAAATGGGCGGCGTGTGGGTCGGTTCTGAACCGGGTCCGAACTGGAACGCGCGGAATAAATTGTGCGGCGGTGTGTCGATCGAGTAGACTGCTGGGCGACTGCCGATCTAACGTGGCCGGTCACTCGAGCGTGATTATTTTTAGCAATCGGTGAACGGTGAACCGTTTCGACGCGGTTCGTTCCTTACACCGATTGTCTGCCCGCTGGCGATCGCAGATGTTTTTCCACGATAACGAAACGCCTCGCGCGTTATCGCGATAACGTGCTCTTCTGTCTTCTCGCGATCCTCTTATCGTCCCAATTTCGTCGAACTCGTTCGCAACTTGTTACTTTTCCACTTTACTTCAACTCGTTTCTCGTTTTCTGCGGCCGCGAAACACTTGGAGAACCTTTGGAGCGAATCAGTTACTGACACGTCCGCGTTGGATGACTCACCACGTGTTTGAGGCCTTTGATTTTTCTTGCCAAGCTCGTGTAATCTTCGATGACGATAACAATGGATATAAATGTAAGCGTTGTTTGCGCGAAACCAGGTCCGTCGTGAGAAAACGATGCGATTCAATATCGTAGTGCGAGTACGCTGCTCGAAGGAACTACGAAATTTCATTTCATCGTAGAGTTAAAATTTTGACAAACGTACATGCGAATCTTTTTCTGCAAAAGTCTGATCAATTTGCGCCAGATTTGAAAGTCTGAAACACTGATGATCGTATCGTTGAGAAAAAGAAAATTAGAAGACTGACGAAGGAAATTAGAACGGACGCAAGGATGCGTTTGCGAGAGAAAGAAAAAAGAGAGAAAAAAAACGAAAACGTGCTGCTGGAAAAATGCGAAACTCGTGGTTGATTAATAGCGTCCGTGAGCCGCGACGGATCTTCGCTCGGCGATAAGGAGCGACATGCATCATTCTTTGGAAGGAAAGGGACGAATTTTAATATCGTCCAGCCCGTGGAATTTATGGTGGCCCTTTCTCCGTGGGGAATCGGCCGCTGTTGGCGATTCGACGGCGTTTGCGGAAATGTTTTCCCTCTTCAGCGTTTGTGTGTGTGTGTGTGTGTCTGCGTGCGTGTGTGTGTCTCGTCTCTGGTCACTCGGGACTCGGGATTCGCGAAATTGGCACAGCTGGCGGAACAGTTTGCCCTAGGACAATCAACGTTTCCGAATACAATGCGATAATTTGCTATCGCTTGTCGCCATCACCGATTGAATTACGGTCATATTATTATCGTAGCGACGCGTCTCTCTGACGCTCGACTACTTCTGCCATCGGCGGATATTCCCCGATGATTAACGACGCCTCGATTGTTCTCTTTCGTCCTCGTTCGTTTCCCCGTCTGTCGGTCGACGCTCGCGAAGAGAGCTCGTTTCGTCGTCGAAACGAACCCAATTTTAAGGGGGGGGGGGAGGGCCAATTTTAGTTCGTGCAGGTGGATGAAAATAAGAGCGTCGCCGGCAATGGCACGAGAGTTTCTTGAATTTCTCAAAAACGCTTGTCCTCGTCGCGACGATCAAACAACTTGTGTCACAGTTGAGAAAGTATTTGAAAAAGGGAAATATACGAGATCGAAATCTTCAAAATCTTATTCTTTCCTCTCGACGATAATCTTCCGTTTTGTGGAATCAATAATTTCGCAATTTCGTATGGTATCAACTCGCTCGGCCTCGCTCTTATCAAACACCTTTCTCCAAGCCGTTGTTTCTCCCTCTCTTGATCGTGCGGCGTGCCTCTTCCTCGCGAAGAACGCGAAACGAAATCGCGTAATGGATATTTTTATCGGCGGGCAATCGCGGCAACGAGACGAATGTTAATCTTCAATGGCTGGTAGCTGTCTCGCTCTTTCGAAGATTTGAGATTCCGAATTTGAAATCAACGCATGTTCTTCGTCTCTCTCTCTCTCTCTCTCTCTCTCTCACACACACACACACACACACACACACACACACGTACACACACGCACGAGATGTGTGTCGTAATAGTCGCAGTGGACGATCGATCGATCTTCGTTCCTTGTTATCAGGAAGTCTGCGCGAAAGTACGTGGGGAATGAGGTGGAAAAAAAAAAAAAAAGAAAAAAGAAAAGAAGCCTAAACGACGCTGCGTTCCGAGAAACGCGATTCCTCCCGCGTCTCTCGCTCCAGGCTTGTCTATACCCTTTTCTACTATCCGGTGGAAAACGCTTCGGTATCTCGTTAAAAACTCGGTAAAAAGTTGGAGTTAGAATCCTCCTCTCCTAGCTTCCCCACCCCTCGTTTTTCTTTTTTAACCTCGATTTCAACCTCTCTCCGCTCCCACGAACGAGCCAACGAGAGAAAAAAGAAAAAAAGGAGGGGAGGGGGAGGAAAAAAAGAAAAAGAAGACAGCCTGTCGATAACATGTGTTTTCCCTGCCGGTTAAGCTCCGCCGCAACTCTGGCTGCCTTCTCTCTATCAGCTGCCCTTCCTGCACACGCTTCTTTTCTAGTCGGAATAAGGGATGAGCCGGCTTAAAGAGTCGTAGATTGAATATCACGGCTGGCGGCGGCCGTAGCTTGCGGATACGCCCAAGCGATTTGTATGCCGAACGCGGTTGACTATTTCACCCTTCTGTGGCTACGCGTCTTCTTTCTCCCCCTCTCCCCGGACTTTCTCGCCAACATCCCGGATCGTGGTTGCTTTTTATCGCTTCTCGAAACTCCTGATCGATCATTTGCCGAGTCGATTAATCCCGCGTCAACAGAATGCAGTAAAATTTGGTAAAATTGATCGCAAGCGTAGAGAATGCAAAATGCACGAAATTGTACTAGGAGCGAGTAATGTCTTAAAATTTAATAAACATCGCCGCCCAGTGACAGTAATTTAACTCATTACAGCATAATATTCTATATTCTAGTTAAATATGTTGACATTTGGTGCAAATTAACTGTATTAACTCTTAAATAAAATAAACCTTTTTCACCAGTGTGAGAAAACAACGTTACATGTGGGTGGCCCTAATGTATCGCGCTGGCTTCTGAAATAAATTGATCGTTTCGAAGGGAATTTTGCGAAGGAAATTCATTTCGAATAAACGGAAAGTTTAACTCGTCGGGTAGTCGGATCGGTGGTATCCAATAAAATTTTAAACTTTTTCTTCATCTCAGCTTGCCACTTGAGGCGCGTAAAACTCTGATCAACCTCAGCGACATCTCGACACAACTCGTTCCCTTTAACCACTTATTGCACAGCTTTTACCGCATTTACTTACGTATCGTCCTCACAATTTATCTTTTTTTCACCTACTTCTGCGACTGCAGAATATTCGTCCATCTCACCTTCATCTTATTGCTTGTAATTTACCTGCAACGCTGCCAAGATTTTCTCCTCCTTTTCTCTCTTTGTACGTAAGAGCGGATTTTCATTTTTCATTTTCAGAGGGGGTTCATTTTGACTCACGAACTCGTGGACTCTTCGATCGAAATCTGGCATCCAGGCATCGTCGTGGCATCTTTCTTCTTTTTTTTTTCCTTTTTCATTCGAGAGTAGCCGCGATTTCTGCGATCGCGAAGGTCGGCCGCCAGTCGGAACAGTTTCCACGGACGATGAAAAAATATACTCGAGGAAGGCGGCCGAGGCTCCCGAACGCGCGCTAGATCAGACGTACGGCCCGTTGCCGCGGTTATAAATAACCTACTCACGGGAATATTATTTCCGAACGGTCTAGAAACCCATTCGGGATCCGTGAAAGAGGTCACGTAATGCGAACGCGGTGAAAGAAGGAAGCGGGAGATGCGTCGGCGCGCCGTGATCCAACAACACCCACACACGTGATTTCGCGACAACCGCGGGCGCGAGTGTCTGCCTCCCAGGGGACGTCTCGAAGGAAATGACACGATACACACGTACATGTTGCGTCGCGCGAATTGGCGAATTGGAACAATTAAGCCAGCCGGGAAGTATTTCGCGTCAAAGAAGCCTCGGATGGCGGGGCAGAAGCGCAAAGTTGATGGGGAACCAGCCCGGGCTGGGCTCGTCACAATCGCCAGACAATTTGATAATTAACGAGCAGCCAGGAGCAGCCAGCTTCGGCTTGTTAAATAATTCGCGAATCGGATACCTTTGACGAGCAACCCGTATTTGCAGAGACCCGGCAGCTTTGTCGTTTCCCTCCTCGTCGCGCAACCCCGATCCAAGGGGTGGCGAGGAACGCGCCTCGTTCAAGGTTGTCGCGAGCTCTCTTCACTCGCCCCCGGCGCGAATCCCTCGGTTTCCCCCATTCCCGTGTAATCCCACCGGCTAATCTTCCTCGTCTGGTCCCGTTGCAACGCAATTCTTCCCCCTCTTCTTCCTCGTTTTTTCCAAACGGAAGGGAGAATCGGTGTACGATGCCGGTCACGATTCTTTGTCTCGCCCGTGTTTGGGAACGTTCCCGTTCCTGCGGCAGAACCTCACGGGGAAAATCACGTTTTTTTTTCTTTCGAGTGCGTGCCGAGCGTACACGTGTACGCGTGTGCACGTGGCACGCGAGATCGAGGGACCCTGTGTTTTTAATACACCGACGCGCGCGACTTTCAAATTTCGCTGGACCCGGTATCGGCTGCCGAAACCAAATTTCCGATTCCGCGCGAGTCGAGGGACAATTGGAACTTGTGTCAGCTCTCGTCGAGCTGATAGATCTCGAACGTACATTGTCAGCGTTAACCTCTTGCCACGCACGTCGCGAATACTTCGTCCCGAAAATTGCAATATTTTCTCAGTTGTATCCAAGTACAGACGAAACGAATAATAAATTCATTGCTTCTCGATCATTTCTATCCAGTGATACCGACGAGTTCGAAAGGAAAAGAAAGCGACGAATTGTCGTGTACGGTTCGGTCACTCGCCAGCGCAAGTGGTCGAGAGAATCGTAGGTTTCTTCTCGAAAATTCCTCCCCTCCCATCCGGGAGAGAGAGAGAGAGAGAGAGAGAGAGAGAGAGAGAGAGAAAGATTCGCAACTGTCGGAAAGTTGGGAAATCTCGACGAGAGTCGCTCGTGTGTCCCCTGACACACTTGACGTCATCCCGGTGTATATCGTAATTCGCTCCCACGAATTCTCTCGGCCACGGTGTTCCAAGGAAAAACCGTGTTTCCGTGCCGGCGACCTATTCCCCGTGCATTAACCGTGGCGGAGCAGTGTTTCTCGGGCCTGGCGAGATTTTCAATCCCGATACGACCCCCACTCGGCCGCGACACGACACGAAACGAAACGAAACGAAACGAAACGAAACGGAACGCTTTTCCATCTGTCGGCCGGGCTTACCGCTCTCTCTCTATCTCTCTCTCGCGCGCGATTCCGAATTCGCCTTAATCGAGATTATCTTTAATCGGCTCGTTTCACCCGAAAAAGCCTCGCTCGATCGCGTCGGGATACGAACATGAACGTGGTAAGAAGGCGATTCGACGCGGCGCGGCAGACACACGGATCTTACGAAAAAACGGATCCATTACCATACAGAGTACGTGCTTGCCGAGCGAGCAACGTGGAACGGAATACTCTGGCAAATCGCTCGTGCCTTCCATGTACCAGCGAAAGCGATTCGGCGAGCTTTATTCGGCCGTATCTGTAGCAGGCGGATATCAAGTCCCGATGTCGAGTACCTTCGGTCTGGAAAATTTTCAGGACAACGAGCGATTCGATGGCTGACAACTTTTGACTCTTCAATTTCGATGCTCTGACTTGAAGAAGGCAGATTGTAGCCCTGTGGAGAGTGCGAGTTGCAATTTTTCGAACCGAGGTTTAACAAACACGAATATGATACATAATGCTTCACGTCTGACTACGCAACTTATTTGCTAAAGTAAACTGATATTTTTCGAAGATTACAGGAAAATGACTGTAAGACAAAGGGGTTGACACGCCAAAACGATACCGGGCGTCGGTTGAAATGTTGAACATGAGAGAACAGGATTTTCAGGACGTTGAAATTGACGAATGTCTGTTGTCAAGACTTGCAACGATTTAGTACTCAAAGTGTTTCGCATCAACGTCCATTTTCGTTAACGAATGACGATCGAGCAGCGATTCGAGATTTAACGAGGCTCCTCATCATGTTCGTCGCGCTTCGACGAAGAGGGACAAAGAGAATCTCTTCGGATTCGAATGTATATCCCTTTCGGCGCGATTTTTCGTTCCGCGTGGCCCCGATTTCGGGGAAAAGTCGAAAGCGCAAGGTGGGAGCGTTGGTCGAAGTCGCGACGAAAGAGACGCGAGAAAACGGGGCGAGGAAGGAGGAAAAACGGGTGGACGCGACGTGGAGACGAAGAGCAAGAGGGAGAGTGACGGTGGAAAAGAAAGGCAGCAGCGACCAGCGGTCTGGCCGTCATCGCGTAGTCACAACACGCCGCGAGTTATTGCCCCCGAGTGCTCTACCGAGACCACCACCTCCGTCGCCTTCTCCTCCTCTTCTCCTCGGCTGACATACCCACATTTCCCTCGGCTCAATTCGCCCCGATTCGCGGCCAAAAAAGCAACGATCGCGTGCGTGTGAGAGGAAGATCGGGTCGTCGGGAGGGACAAAGATACTCGAACGAAAGCTCTCGCTCTGAGAGTCGGGGACAGAGGAGAGAAGAGGAGAGGAGAGGGGAGAAAAGAATGGAAGAAGCTGGAAAGACGAAAACGAAACGAACGTGGGCTGCGTGCGAGGACGCGAACGAGAGATAGTAGGAGGAGGCGGCAGCCGGTGCTGGCAGCGTTGGCAGCTCGCAGGAAGGAAGGGGATTGATGGCGCGGAGGTGGAGGAAGAAGAGGAACGCCGCGAGAAAGAGGAGGCAAACGCGAAACGCGCTATCCTCGAGCGAGAAGGACCGCGGGACAATCAACTGGGAGGGGGGGGGGGTAGTCGCGAGTCGTGGAGCTGCTACCTTGCCGAGAGAGAAAGCGAGAAAGAGAGAGAGAGAGAGAGCGAGAGAGAGCGATAGGACGCGAAAAGACGTCGAAGGGAGGGGGAGGAGCTCGGTTCGTCGTTTTTCCATAGGAATCGGGAAACCCGAAGCGCGAGCAACAATAACGGGCGCGTTGCACAGCCGGGCGAAGATACACCGACGTCGAGAGAAGAAGACACTGGGTTGTTTCGCCTGTTGGTTGACGTGGGTGCCGACCAACTGCCGACCGGGA
The DNA here is from genome assembly GCA_036937485.2 of Tetragonisca angustula. Lineage (NCBI taxonomy): Eukaryota > Metazoa > Arthropoda > Insecta > Hymenoptera > Apidae > Tetragonisca > Tetragonisca angustula. Next base: position 1,377,564 of record JAWNGG020000035.1, on the reverse strand, counting down.
GTTCAATTGAACGGAATGTCTCGACAAGAGAGAGAGGAGGAGAAGACCCGAGAAAAAAATCCTCTCTTTATTCGGACTCGTCGGCTGTGACTCTCTTTCGCCTTAAACAGTTAGACCACCTTTTACGTTTCTTTCTTTCTTTCTTCCCCACCCCCTTCTTCGCGAAAGAACGAAATCGAAGGAAAATTCACAGGGCACTTTCGCGTATTTTTCCATCTCCTCTTTTCCTTGTTTCGCGCAAAATTCTGTAATCGCGCCTTCCATTCTTTGCAAAAGTTTCTCCCTTTTGTTAATTGGATGTTCCCGCTCTTCTGCGAGATTCGAGCCTCTTGGCCGGTTGACGTCGATTTACAGGCAAGTTTGAAGCAAGTATGAAAATCAAAGGCAGACCGCGTTTCCACGGCTAGACTGGTTGTCTCTCTCTCTTTTCGGTGCAGACTGCACCGCGGCGAGAATTGATGTTTCGAAAACTCGTGGCGGGGAAACAAATCGATCTGGCTCGTGTCTCTGATAGACGTTGGTTCTTCCATTTTTCCTTTTTTTTTTCTTTTTTTTTGCCCCCGCTGAGCTGGCAATGGACAGGCTCCGGACGAATGGAACCGTTCTGTTTTCGTCTGTAGTTACACTTGTTCTTTTTGTTTCTTTTTCTCCTTCCTCGCTTTTTTTTTCCACCCCTTTGCGAAATCGTTTCCTCGTCTGAGAGTTTCGGCCGCGAAACACGTTTTCCGAAAACGCGCTCGCGACTCCCGAGAGAGGTGAAAAAAGCACGCGTGTCTCGCGAGCGCGTTTTCGGCCGCCGTGAAAGGCAACAAAAACCAGATAGAGAAATGGGGAAATCGTAGAAAACCGTGACGCGGCGTTTCACCGCGTGGAGGACAGACAGAGAGGAAAAAGTGCGGCGGTTATTGACGAGGTACGCGTGACGCGATTGCGGAAAAACCGTAGGATGGGAAGGACTGAATCCCTCGGACGAGGAAAAACGATCGTTAGCAGAGATCGGCGGTTTTGAATATAATAAATGCAATAATATTTAAATATATTATAAATTATATATATATATATAATTATATATAATACATGTAGAATATATTTACGAACTCGTGCGACTCGTGTTCTTAGTTTAGTTTTTACACGCGTCTTTCGTCTTCAATGTTTCGCGTGTCTCTCAGATGAGAAATGTTGAAATTGCTTCTTTATACTAAAAAAAAAGTATAATTATTAAAAAGACAATAGGTACTCGCGTACGCAGTGAGAATGATGAAATATTATATAACGTGGCTAAGAATAAAACGAACATGGATACACGACACGTGGCGACTGTCGTACGGCTTGATCGGAAAGGAACTGAAACGACTCGAAAAAAGAAAAAAAAAGAAACATATGAAATTTATAGAGTCACACCATCGCTCTAACACAAGCGTATAATAACACACCACGCGCATCTCATATCGTTGTCCTCCAGCAAGGAAATGATTTTTTTTTTTCTTCAATTAGAAACGCACGTGCACGTAGCAAACACACACTCGTGCCGCTCGTTTATTAAAAATTACACGAACCCAAATAAAATTCCAACTCGTCTGTAGTTGCATACACAGAGAATGAAACAGAGAGTCGTGATCATTAGGAATCAGTCGCTTCCATCACGACGGTGCATTGTTTCGCGGCTCGTGTCGGCGAACACGGATTCTTGGCGCGCGTAACATATTCGTAATAATATCGGGTCGAGCGTATAATAAACGGGGGCAGGGGCGGGGGGGGGGGGGAGAGGGGGTTTGGATGCAGTCCGTTATCGAGCCCCGGTCGTTCCTTGTTAAATTCGTTATTGTTTTCCGTAGTCGAAAATTCGATAACGCGCGCAAGCTGCCGCGCGACGCGTCGCACGCTCCTGCCACGCGAGCGTGCGAACGATGCTGCACGGGCTGCTGCCCGGCCGAATAATTGTCCGATTGTGTTCCAGTTCGGAGTTCGGTTAACCAAACGATAATCGGAATAATCGTTTGTTGTTCGGCGAGTTTAATGATCTCGTAAATGCACCGCGCGATAATACGCGTCGACGAAAAAAACACCGGCAGAGAGAGAGAGAGAGAGAGAGAGAGAGAGAGAGAGAGAGAGAATCGTTGGTGCTTTTTCCGTCGAGCGCTCGAATCGAACGGTAGGGAGAATCGAGATATTCGAGCGATCGGAATAGTATTTTGGATCTGCGTTTTTTTTTTTCCAAATCGATCCTCCGGAATCTCCACCAACGTTCGTCGCGCTGTTTTCTCTCGACGAACAAACTTTTGCGAGTGTACAGTGCGTGACTCGTCTGTCGGAAATTGAACGTTGACACTGTTGGCCTGATCGTTGGCTCCTCCGACGAAAATTGAGAAATTATTAATTCTGTAAAAAATGGATGGTGATTGAGTGGCTTCGACTCACGGCGTTATACGTTGGCGCGTGTAATTGATTGAATAAGAAACGGAGTGGATTGGTTCGGCTTGTGAAAGGCTCGTTTATTTCGATCGCTCGGAACGCGACATTGAAACGCGAGGAATATCGAGAAAATCGTTATTGAACTTTTCGACTGGACGGCCGCCGTCTCTTCGGAGAAAGGGGGATCCCGACAGACGTACGATAAATACGAGGCAACGATTACATCTCGGAATATGTAAAATGTATTTCAAACGAACGACAAAATGAGGAGAGGGACGAACTGACGTGTAATTTGTACGCGCAACGAGAGCAAAAAGAAAAGGAAAAAGAGGAAGAAAACAAGAGGGAAGAAAGAAGCAAGAGATGGAGCGAAAAAGCGAGAACGCGTGAATCGGTTGACGGGCGCGAGAGAGCAGTCTGATTCCCGATCTCTGTGTGTGTGTGTGTTTGCGTGCGTGTACGTGCCGAGATCGAGCCGCAGCGCAGCAGAGACATCAACTCGCAGCCGAGAGTCGGTGGAGACAGACGGACGGTGGCATTTGCTCTTAAATCGGCAGATCTCCGTCTTTACTTTCTTTGCATCAAATGCAGTGGTCAACTGGCAGCGCGCGGACTGGCTCATGGCGGACCGATCATCGTATAAGGCGAAGCGGCCGTAGCCGGATCCCGACCACGACCGACCGGGATTCTGCCTTTAGTCGCGTCGCTGGCTCGCGGAACTGTACTGCGGTGTTTATATGGTGTCCTCTGCTATTCCGTGTACGTACCTATCTTTCTATACGTGGACAGTGCCTATCGCCGTATCGCCATGTTCGTTGTGGGAAAATCGTAGAAAACAAACTCGTTTGTCCTCCCACCGTTCCCTACCCATCCGATCTTTCACATCTCTCTCTCTCTCTCTCTCTCTCTCTCTCTCTCTCTCTCTCTCTCTCTCCCTGACCCTTTTCGCAACGCGCCGTTCGATTGCCGTTGGATCGTCGCGGAATTTTCAGGAATTTTCTTTCTCCGGATCGTGGCGATCGCCGATCGCTCGTTTCGTTGCAAACGCGTTTAGTCACCTGTCTTCCCCTAAACTCGATCTCCAGCAAGTCATTTTTACCTTTGTGGGTTTTGAAAAACATTTTTGGACTACCGCTTCGTTGTATCGTCTTTAACCTCTATGGAAGGACTCGGATCGGTTGATTTTTGAATCTCTTTGTTTCATCGCCAGACAGAAGATGACATTCACCCGGAATTTTAGTACGAACGTACAAACTGCTACGGTCAATCGAAACCCAACGGTATTTGAAAGTTAACGATTCAGTCGTACGCGGCATGGAAGTATACCCTATTAAGTATACTCCGTAGATCCACGAGAATCTTGGTTTCCACAATGTTGCGAGCGACGTGGCACGTGACTTTGTTCCATGATTTACGGGCAATTACGTTATCGGCGTAACGACGGTTCCTAATATTTCTGGCGCGCTAATGGGGACACGTTGGGCGCGTGCAACGCCGTAAAAGGAACGTCGATGACGGAAACTACTTCATTTATTATCCCCTTTTGCGAACGGGGATCCTACTCCCTGTCTTGTGTCGGTTAATAAACATCTAAACTCGCGAAACGTCACGTTGATCGTGAAATTTTCTACGGATCGAATCGTCTCCTCTCCCCGAGTTTCACGATAAATTCAGTTCCGAAACAGCGGGGGAAAAAGTTTTCAATCGCTTAAATTATCATCGTCGCGAATTCCTTATTCTCCGGATACGAAGCTGAAATTAGAATTTCACTCGTTTGCGTCAAATTGAGAATTTCGTTTCGACAAATAAGTTTCTCTCAAGCAAGTTCTTGTAACGACGGCTCGACGAGATGCGCGTCGAGGCGACGAGTATCCTCGGAGGCGGCGTTTCGAGCAAGCGAGAAGATTCTTGCACCGTGGAAAATGCAAGCTGCGATTCCTCGTTGAAACGAGAGGGAATAAAACCGCGAAGGAGGCGGGCGGTCGATCGTTGCTGCTCGCGGGTTTTTCAAAAAGTTCCATCGCCCGTGACCGTTTCCCGTTGTCGGGGATCAAGGGGCTGAAAAGCACGGAGAACACGGCCTAATTCGTTTCCACGGGAAATTCGAGCGAGTATATATTTCCGAAACATCAGCCACCGGAGCCGGTACTCGGGCTCGGTATGAATGGCGAGCAGCAAAGCCTCTTACAGCCCGGTGAAGAAGCGCAGGGATCGAAGAAGAGGGCCTCGTCTCTTTCCTCTCGTTCCTCTTTCGATTCCCCTTTCTCTCTCTCTCTCTCTCTCTCTCTCTCTCTCTTTTCTCGCGCGTTTTCGGCACAGACGACGTCGCTGAACGACGAACACGACGACGACGACGACGACCAAGAAGACGCTGGCAGGCAAGCAGAGGTGGCGCAAATGCGAGACGACGAAAATATTGGGTCTATTTCGAAATTCTATTTCGGTGCATCGGCCGAGCGGACTCTCCTACACGCAGCTCGCCGCGCGTCACGCGCACGCTTCTCGTCCAACGGGAGCACGCAACTTCTCTACGCGTTGCCTCTCTGTTCCACCAGCTCGGTTATCCGACGATTTTTCTCTCTCTCTCTCCACGAGCATACAGCGTGATTCGCAAGTACCGCACTGGCAATCGACGAAAGTTTCGACGCGGGGAGGGGGGAATAACATCCCGTTCCGCGGAAATTTTCTTACCATTGATTTCAATCTTACGGTCGGCCAGCAGAATTTTCATTTCAATCGAGAACTTTCGTCGGCCGGTCGGTAAGTGAAAACGCGTGTTTTCAGTCGCCGGGTTTTAAACTTCAAACCCCGCGAGCTGACGAAATTCCTGTAAATTACACGACCGTTGTTAACTATGGATTCTGGGGATAGCTTGCTAGCTCCAAGTTAACCCGCGTGAATATCATCGACGTCGTCTATGTAATACACGACGAGTCACTCTGTGTAAAGAAGAGAGAGAGAGAGAGAGAAGAAGCGATGAGAATCTTCCCGGATTATTCTCCCTCTCGGGTTGTTAGCTTCTCCACCGCGTTAAGTGTTTCGACCGTTTAAGCTGGAATAGTCAAAAATCCCGCAAGCACGTGGGTATGTAATTGGACAGCGGCTGGGTAGCTCGTCGCTACACGTTACCCTTTAAATTTCGCGTGCAACTCGCGGAACAGAGTGAGAGAAAGAGAGAGAGAGCCTCCTGCGTTTCATCGTGCGGCGCTGCTCCCTTGTAATTGCACTCGCACGAACGCGAGCAATTAAGTACGCAGCGGCGACGCGCGAGACTTTCGGGAGATCGCCGCGACAGGATTTTTTTCCCCAACGACTTCCCCTTAATTTAATAGCCAAGCTCTGGCCAGGCTGAACCAACGAGAAAAAGAGAGAGAGAGAGAGAGAGAGAGAGAGAGAGAGAGAGAGAGAGAGAGAGGGAAAAAGAAAGAAAGACGAACACGCGCGTTAAATTTCCCTTATCTGCGAGGCGGTCGTTTCACCGCGAGCATCGCGATGCGTAACAAAAGTTGAGCGAGTTCCCTTAATTGCTGGTAATATAACATAATTATCGGGTGGGTCACCGGTGCTTTTTCCCTGTCGAATGCAGCGGCGAAAAAATGCCCGCGGCTCTCGCCCAAACTCGCGTAAAATTATAAAACACTCGCGCGAAAGTTCTCGAAACTGAAGAACTTGAGTAATTCCTTGGAATCTCGAACCTTTTGCGCGTCGCGCCTAAATCTAGCCGACAACTCGAACTTCCTCATTTCAGAATTTGTTGATCATTTGGTGTCGTACGGTACGATGTATAATATCTGGATAGACGCCTAAAAGCGAAAGTTATGATATAAACGACGTAAGAAAATGTAACTTCTCAAGAACAGTCCTTGAAGTGAGTCAATTGACACTCGTTGGAATAATTCACGCGAACTAGTTTAAAACCGAAGAAAGTTTAAAAACTGGCGGAGGATATTGTTTCTACAAGTTGAAGCTTTATACTTGTTCCAGCAGATCCGCAAAATTTCGCGTTAAGTATCATTCGAATGATTATTTTCAATGCTATGCCATTTTATCGACGAAGCGATGATGCTTCGTGAATAAATTGCTGGTAGACAATGCGGAAAAAAGGTCTCCGAGCTGCAGAGGCAATTTAATACAACTGCGTTTCAATAATCGAGAGGGAATACATTTTATTTGTAACAACTGTGCCAACTATCTCGGCCCAACCCTCATTTTCGAGCAGCATCTGAATGGGATGATACATCGTTCATTTGTCTCGTATTTATACACGAGGTGACGTGTTGTAATTTGTCGCTTTTGAAACGTACTTGCGAGCATGTTACGATACAATTTGAAGATTCGTGATAATGAAATGGGTAAGCTCCGCCGCGGTGTGTTCGTAAGTCTTTGATTTTTGCGAGGGAGAACGCGCACGCGAGGGATCGCCCCCACCGTGTGTTTGAAAGTTAATATTTAGTAAACCAGCGACCGTCGACCGGTGTTTTATTAACACGTGCCAACCGCGTCCGCAACGCGTGCCAACGTTCCTTGGTCAACGGGTCAGTCGAGCTACAACGCCGCGATTACAAAACAAAAGGGGAGCTTAATTGTAGCCGGACAGTGGTAACGCTGCATCCTCCAGCAGCCGGCGCTTTTTTTATATCTGCAACAATAACTTGTCTCCGCGGTCAGGCTAAATTTACAGTTGCCGTATTAGCGAAGGTTCTCTCTCTGTTCGCCACGAGTGAACGGAATTTGTGAGACACTGCGTACGATCTTTGCGATTTTAAACATTAAAGTTCTGCCCGAAGTAAAAAATTTCGGTGTGATTTGTAAACTCGTGCGAACGTACACGGACAAATGGCCTCTTGACTTCCAAAAATAGCCGAAAGTTAGGAGAGAATTTTTCAATCCAAGTGAATCAATGAAAACTTGAAATAAATCACCTTGAGGCGAATGGTCGCGCGCGGTTAATTATCGCACGAGGCTGCGCAGCCGACGAATTCACCGTGGGACTACCTCGCGCGCGTTTCTCACGTTCGGCTGTTCGCGCGATTTTAATTACACCGGCGGCGATGCCTTCCCTGTTCCGTTCCCACTTGCGTATCTCCACCGGCCGTATCGTCGCACGCGATTCGCCGCGAAAAAATCTCGCTTCAGAACGCGCGGCCACGCGAAGCGTGACCAAGCGTTGCCATTTCACTTCGCGAAAACGATTCTTCTTTTCTTTTCTTTTCTTTCTTTTTTTCAAGTATATATACTTTTGCAGACGTCCGTTCGATTCGGTTGAAATTTAAAGAACTGTTTTTTTTTTTTTTAATAAAAATAATATTTACGGAGGAGGATTTTAAAAGTTTTATTTTTTCCATACGTTTTCAGAAATATTTTCGATATTACAACGCGTACGGTAATTGAATGCGATTCATAAAATAGATTGCATTTCCGTCAGCGTTCGTTGCTCTGAATGTTAAGAGATATCCCAAGCTCGATGAAACTATGAAAAATTGACGTGCCCGATTTCCTGGCAAAACTTCTCTGGAAACGCTTTAAATTCCCCCTGCTTCCCAAAAACGGGAGCAAACTCGAGATAGAAAGATTTGAGAATCGTACGGATCTCGGTCTGAAAGGAGCTTATTTTCAAAGTTTCAGTCACATCGGAGCTTCCCTTTCCGAGCTGATTCTCGAAAATTCCATCTGCCTTTTTCCCTTCTTTCACGGTGCGTCGTTTTCGTCCGAAATAAATCACGAGGTAAGACCGTTCGACGGAGTTAAAGCAGGACGATGGGACCGCGACAGCCGAGTCGGCGAAGCTCCCGCCCGTTGCAACGCTATTTTGCCCCGGGTACCACCCATAGATCACTGACCCGCGTTTACTGTATTTTCCAGTAACGAGTAGTAAATTTGTATCGCCGAGTGATATACAATCGGACGAGCGTCCCTCCCCCCTCCGGCTCGCTGCTACCGCGACACTTGTCGTGCGTGCGATCCGGTGAAATATCATTTTCGAAACGGCGACAATTCCCATTTCTGCCTTCGTTTCTCCTCGCTGTCGCCCCGCGTGGAAGCTCTCGACTTCCAATCGAGAATTTGGAGAAACGCTATCTTTTTTTTTTATTTAAATTATGGAAAACCTCAGGTTCATCACAGCTGTATCTCTAGGATTGACTATTGTTACGTCGACTTTTAGGAGTGAGAATAATTTGTATTTGACAAATTTTAGTCCTCTGGGTGGCATCAAATTTCTTCGCTTTGGAATTCGATTGTTCGAGCTACCCTTTGAGAATTGAAGCGTCTACTTTATCTATGAGCTGGCTATTCGTTCTTTCGGCCACTCGTACCGTATCGGCTGTACCGAGAGATGGAAACAAGCAGGAGAACTCTTTACATGTATTTAGGAGCTTCTGCTACTGTTCGAGGACTCTGAGGAGTCTGAACGCTTCGAAAATCGCGCGCAGGGAAACTAAAACGTTCAGGGGGCAAACTAAATTAAACGCGCGTTTTCGAGCTCTCTGCAACTTGAAAGTTACACGATATGTCCGCGGTTAACGCTACAACTACCGACGACTAAAGCATAGAATTTCCATCGGAGACATTGAAGTCCAAAAAGAAAAGGGAGAAATTTTGTAATATTAGGGATACCCATAAGTAACGTCATCTTTTGATATTGTGCAAAATTTTATTTTATTCAAGAGTTAATACAGTTCTAATCTAACATAACAATGTATTATCAACAATTTAACGACAAACACACAAGTGTCGATATATTTAACTAGAATATAGGTTGCGTTATATACAAATTAAATTATTGTCATTGGATGGCAACGTTCGTTAATCAATTCGAAAAGAACGACGTTACTTTATCGGCATCCCTCTGATACAACGTAGAGCGATACAGTTACGAGCTTTTATTTACACATTTTGCCAAAAATTATTCGAATCTTTGAAAAAACACGCTGCTCCACGCCCGTAGAGTGTCCGGTAATTGTAAATTGGCGATGTTGATCACTTGTAGGTAGTTTTCGGTAGTTGAAGAGGTGGCCGCGATCGTTCCGCGATCGGTAACGGACTGGAAAACTATTAACTGCAGTTCGCGCGGCGGTGTACAGGGACCGCAACAACATTCTTGAACATTGTTGTAACGCGCCCGGCGGGTCGTGCGTGACTACCATCGACGGGCTTAACCTAATGGCTAGACGGATTAAGCGACGCCCGGGCGGGCCGCGGCCGCGAACGTTTACCAGGAATCCGCGAGATAACCTCACCTCGCCGCTCACGCTTCGCCGAGTGAGGTGAAGAAAAACTTTTTATCTGGCCTGGGTGATATACGAGCCGAACTCCCAGTTTTCTATGTTACTCGGACCCGACCGCTCCGGGTGAACGCTGAAACGTTTACCCACAGTGATAGGGATCTAGAGTGCAACGCCTATTTGCCGGGGCTTGCATTCGCGGGAAACGATCTACGCGAGTGCCAACGACACCGAGCGATATTTCGATTGACGGTTCCGCTCTTATATACCCCGCGATATATTCAACTTTCGATCGTTTCTGTGTCGTACGGTGACACCTGACTCGCGACGTTTCCAACAGCGTGCGCCGAAGGTCATCTTCGGCCGGCCAAAAAGTAATTTTCTAACAAACAAGCACACACGCATCTGTGAGAGTTTAACTAACTTCATTTCAAACCGCAGATTCGTTCTGTTATCTGACAACTGGTTGTTCGAGCTTTGATTATCTTGGAAGACGATGTAGAACAATTGTATGTCTGGCGTCGATTTCGAAGTGGGGAATCGAAGAGAAACAGTTTTGTCATATTTTTTCTTCTGAAGAGGGAAAGCTCATCAAGAGTTGTTATTTGTGCACGATGAAGGATTACTCTTTTTTTTTATTAGAACGCGAAATCATGAAGTTAGCTGAAAGATGATCGAACGAAATGATCAATGTTCAATAAAGTTTCTGTTTGTCGTGAAAAATTTTCGTTTGCACATAAAAAAAAAAAAGAAAAAAGACGCAGTTACCCTTTGGCTAACTTAATACAATTCACGTTCACGTGACGCCAAAGAATTGAGGATCTGTTTTAATCGATATTACATTTCTTCTCGTATATTACACAGAATTTCTAGTACAATATTTTAGGGAACCGTGTGTTAGAAAGGATTTGCAGCCTGGCCAAGATTTTGATTAACGTTGAAAACGTATTACACGTGCATCCTTAATTAACACGGTTCACACGCCACTGTTGATCGTTCGAATCGTTCGGTAATTAAGTTTAAAACTGCGATTTCTTCTCTAATCATCGTGTCTAATAGATTACGCTCACGGTTCTGCGAACAACGGACCTGTGTGAGTACAGCACGCGTCAGTGGAATCAGTCCTTGGACGCGTCACCGGTCAGACGTAGCGCGGCGTTTCTCTCTTTTTCTCTCTCTTGCTCTCTCTGGAATATCAGGCACAGAGGTAAAGAACTCGACGTTCGGATGGACTTAGCATGGGAGTGTTTACGAGCGCGTCCTCGCCGGGTCGCGAGCGTGACGATTTTCTAACAGGCTCAAGGACGTCGTAGTATGCGCCAATTATGCGATTAATCGTTAAATGCGAGCTCTTTCGACCTGTTGGCATCCGCCGGCGTCCGGAGAACGATGCTACAGCTCGCGCGTGCACCGTTTCAAGGCTGCCGCTGTAAATCTCGCCGTTTCGAACCGCGTCACAGACGAAATTCCGTTTCCCCAGCGGTAACGCTCTGTTAAAATAAAAAAAAAAAAAAAAAAAATAAAAATAAAAATAAAAACAATAAAGAGAGAGAGAGAGAGCGAAAAATGGATAACAGGAAAAAAAACAATAAAACCAGGGCAGAGAAAAAAAATGACGCGAATGGAAAAATAGAGAGAGAGAGGCGAGACAAACGAACGATGCTGAACCGAAACGGTGGAACGGTTTGAAAATGTTCGCGGCGCGAGTAATCGCGGAGTATTTACTGGCCGATCGTTCCTTTCGTCCCCGGTAACGAATAAAACGTGTATCTGCGAATTACTGTGTATCGCCCGGTGTCGATAAACGTAAATCACGGCGGCGATTTATCGAGTCGGCGTGGCGGAGAGGGGGAAACGCGCGCACCGTCTCTGTTCGTAATTTTTGACGCGACGCACGGCACCCATCATTTGAACCATTGACATCGACCAACTATTGCCCGGCGGCCGCGTCGCGTTATTGACCTCGTGTAATGATCGCCATTGTGTTCGCCTCGAAATGCAACCGGAGCGGATTTCACCCTGAGAATCGAAAATCTCGAGAGTTCTCGTCGACTCTAGGGCCCTCTCTTCTTCGAACAACTTCCTCTTCCTGTTCATGAACGTGGACCAAGATGGAAATTTAGCGGGTCTTTAAATACCTGCGAGAACTAAAAATTTTTTTTTTTATTTTTTTAACGATTAGAGCCGATTTCTTACTGAGAATTGAAAGTCTTGGAATTTCGTCGATTTAGGGTCTTCTCTTTTTAGCGAATTTTTCCTTTTCCTGTTCGATAGTTTATAAACGTGGACCAAGATGGAAATTTAGCGGGTCTTTAAATATCTGCGAGAATTAAAAATTTTTCTTTTTATTAACGATTAGAGCCGATTTCTTACTGAGAATCGAAAATCTTGGAATTTCGTCGATTTCAGGTCTTTTCTTTTTAGCGAATTCTTCCTCTTCTTGTTCGATAGTTCATGAACGTGGATCAAGATGGAAATTTAGCGGGTCTTTAAATACCTGCGAGAAGTAAAAATTTTTTTTTTTTATTAACGATTAGAGCCGATTTCTTACTGAGAATCGAAAATCTTGGAATTTCGTCGATTTCAGGTCTTCTCTTTTTAGCGAATTCTTCCTTTCCCTGTTCGATAGTTCATGAACGTGGACCGAGATGGAAATTTATCGGATCTTTAAATAGCTGCGACAATTATGAATTTTTCTATTTACAATTAGATCCGATTTTATCCTGAGAATTGAGACTCTTGAGAGTTTCATCGATTTAAGGTCTCCTCTTCTTCCTGCTCGATAGTTCGTGAACGTGTCGTATCGACGGAAATTTAAATAGCTGCAACCATTGAGAATTTTTCTATTAAGAACTGCTAGGACCAAGATGGAAATTTAAATAGCTGCGACAATTGAAAATTTTTCTGTTAAGAACTGCCGACGATTAAAGCGCGAGACTTTTATCGGAGACATTGAAGACAGAAAAAGAACAGCTTGATAATACAATAAAATGTACGAGTTTTTATATATTTATATGTTTTACAAAAAAAATTGTTTAAATCTTTGAAAATACACTTTTACGTTTTTGTAAAATGTTTGACGAAAATTATAAATTGGTCGTTTCGACTACTTTGGCAGTTCTGGTGTTAACAGTCAGACTGTGAACTCTTAAAGCAGGAGCTATTTAACTTTGCAAATTAACGAAATCTTAAAATTGTAACTACGAACTATTTCACGCGTTGCAATGGTATTTCTGCGACAATTTTTTTGTTTTCAATGGTGGATCGTGTAATTCGACCCGCGAAAGCGACTTTCGCGATTGCATCTGCAACAGCGAACCAAATAGCTGGATGTCAAGTACGAGTGGGGTACGAGTCATCGTCATCGTACGGAGTATTTGGATAACACGGCGTGCTATCCACGCGGGTTATTCCATGAGAAACCGTGTCACTCGATCCTGTTGCTCGGTAAATAAATAAGCAAACAGCTGTCTGTTTGTCCGGCGAGTAATGGAAAACTTTGGGAAAGCCGACGGCGGCGAAGGGAACAGGGGGAGTGCAGCGTGAACTCGCGAACCGGAGTAGGAGGATAGAGCGGAAAGAGTAGATAGATAGAGGCGCGGATAGAGAATTGTTCACCGCGTAGCCCGTGGTTCCGAGCGGCCGCTGGTAAAGTCAAAGTTTCGAGAGCCAGCTTGTGTTTGGCCGTGACGCAAGGTGAAACCGCTCCGCGATCAATCGGCCGCGTGGGAGTAGTATCTTTGCTCGCCGCGCGGCGATCGAGCAGATCGCGCGATACCGGAGGTATCCCCCGATATCGCGAATCGATAGGAAAGCGCAACGGTTGCAACGTGCTATATTATCCCGCTGTGAGTGTGTGTGCGCGTGTGTGCGTGCGTGCCCTCCGCGCCCGGCTCCCGATGGACCACACGTTCCTCCCCTTATACACGGTGTTTCCGCTTGTACAGCGGTATACGTACGCGAGAATACGTTTTCTCTTTCTTCTTTCCCAAGTACACTTGAATTTGATAAAAAAAAAAAAAAAACGCACGACTTGACGCACGTAGGTCACTTAATCACGCTGGAACTAACCGTGAACTAAAGTGTAATTGTGTTCGTTCGAATCTCTAAACAACGCAACGTTGTAAGTTATTAAAATTGTTCTAAGAAATTAGAAATTAGAAATACAATCGTATGGATCGATAGACCAAGAATTCTTTCAAATTCTTGTCAAATTTTCACCTATTTTCACAGAGGGGTTGCTTCATTGCACCAAGATCACAGGGACACCCTGTGTACGCGGTCTGGCGAGATGTACGTACATTGTCCGCGAGGGAAACGACACGTGCGCGATGCGGGTTCGATTTTCGTTTGAAAACCGCGTTTTTATCACCGGCCATTACCCGCCATCGCTCCCTGGAACGGGACGGCAGTTTACGACAGTCGGCGTGAATGGCATACACGGTTTGTCCGAGCTACCAATGGCTGGATTAGAGAAGATGATTAGAAACGACCCACCGACGAGACGAGACGAGACGAAAAACGGCCATACATCCGTGCAACCGAACGAACGAGATTTCCAATCGCGCTCGTCCGCCTGTTAATAAACCCCTTAATGAAAAGCGAGGGTAGGAGTTGTCAAAGGTGGCAGCGGGGGATCAGCGAGCGTGCTTACAACCAGCTACCAGGGAAATGTCATCGGCGTGCGCGAAGCAACGTGTGCGATTGTATTCTCCTGGCTTTCCGCGAGCTCCACTTTAAAAGCTCTCTCTCTCTTTCTCTCCCTCTGCCACTGGCCTGAAGAGGTGAAAGAGTCGTGAAGCCAGAGAGAGGTCAGAGCTCCGTGCATCCTTCCTTCTTTTCTCCCCTCCTTCCTATTTTTTCTTTTTTCGGTGATTTTCCTTTTCGTTTATTTCTTTTCTTTTTTTCTCTTTTTCTCTGCGAACGTTCGATCGTGAAAAACCCCTTTTCGTCTCGGACGAGCTGATAAAAGATTGAAGTCACAATCACGCGACGATGGGAGGAGGGGAGCGGGGAGAGGGAGGGGGGGGGAGTCGCCGTTGTACGCGTGAGCATAAAAAGATGGAAGAACCTCGACGTCGGACGAGGATTTTGCCTCGCAGCCGACACGCGACCCCTTTTGCCTTTGTCCGTTCATTTTCGTGCGACGGATCAGCTCGCAGGCGGGCCACGGCCCGGTTATCAACTTCGCTTCCTCACGGCGGAACGTGAAAACACTCGAAGCCTTTAACGATTTCCCGTCACGCGGGAAAACTCGGCCAACTTCCGTCCGTCGTCGCGTCGTTTCGGCTCGGCCTGCTGCCTGTCCGTTCGCGGAGACTGGGTCACTGTCACGTCGTCGAGAGTAAAAATAGTCGCGTGTCGAATGTCGCGTCTAGCAGTCAGTTCGATTGTGCGTACGTGCATCGCTTCCGGCGGGACTTAATTAATGAACTTCCAACGAACGGCTATCCCGTCTGACTTGCACGGACGGAGAGTTCGTGCAACCACGTGTACGAACGTTCGCACTTTGGCGGGGAGAATTTCGTAAGAAATTTTCAATTTCACACAAGAGGGAAGAATTTCAAACTTTAAACGTAAAATATTCGGCAAATGTGCAAAGGTATAATGGACGTAGCAATCTGTTTGAGCAGGGACCTTCTCGTTACAATTTTAACGCAACTACTTCCACTATAAAAGCTACTGCCTCAAAGAGTTAAACAGGTGATTGACCGTCCAACGAGCGTACTGCTCAAAGGCGTCGTGAGCGAGACGACGAAACATTAGCCGTTCGTGGGCTTCGTTCAGGACGCAGTTAGGAAGTTTCTTTCGCAGAGTATGGGTATCACGGTGAACGACAAAGGGAGGGGAGGAGTTTGGCAAATTTTATCGGTCAGGCTAATAAAAATTAATCGGTTCCTATCTCTCCACGATGCAACGAGCGTCGTCTGTGCGTAATTAAAACTTTTAATTATCGGCCGGTTCGCTCGCTTCGTCGCTCGTGTAAGTGCTCGCGACTCGTGCCTCGCTTTCTTCTCGTCGCCGATAAAAGCGGCGAAGCGAAGGACCTCGCTTGTAGGAGGATACGTTCGATAGCGTCTTATTTCCCGCTCGTTCTCTCGCTCGTATCGGCAAATCCGCCGATAAATAGAGATCGTAGCGGAAAGCCAAGGGCGTTCGTGGCAAATCGCTTTAGCACGAGTTGCGAGCAAACTGTCGCGGCTGTTCGGCTACTTTGCCACCTCGCCTTCGCGTCTTGTCCTCAATTTGCGATCGGCCTCTGTAATTAACGACGAGTGTCGGAAAACGCGGAGCGGGCGCCGCGTTCGATAATGAAATCGATGGTTGTACGCGTTGGCGCGTGAAAATTACACTCGCGTAACAGATAACGGGTAAATTATCACTGCAACTGTAGTTCCCTTCCGCCTACGTTTTTGTTTTTTTTTAATTTCGACAAAACGTCAAAATACGAGGAGAAATTGATTTTACTAGTTTTCAAGTTCAAACGCGATATTTTTCACTGTTCCAGAAATCTCTGTAGTAAAAAAATTACATTTATAACCCCATCTTGCCCGTAGTAACTTTCGTGGAATCGCTCATTTTTTCAGCCTGTTTCATCTTGAAACTGTCAACGATCCAACGACAGTTCGTTTCGTCAATTTTTAATTTGACTTTAATTTCAGCTGGACGCGCGTCGCGTCGATATTTTCCGGCCATTTTCCAATCCCGCGTCGAAAGGGCGACAATTTTCGAAAAGGGTGGCAAACGCGACGCTTCGAAAAGCTTCAAAGCGAGTGTTTGACGGGCGCGCGAACGCGTTTGCAAACCGACTTGAATTGGTTTGGATGTCTATTTAGATTCAAATCTCTCGTGTAAGCGGAAATATAGACAACGAGCGCCGGCACGCAACGCGCGTAAACAGCCCGCGCAGCGTACGTTATTCACCAGCTCTTCTACCGAAATTAGCGGAGTGACCAACGACCAACGCGACAGATCGATTTCAAACGAACACTGGCACGCCATCCGGATTCTTTTCACGCGCGCGAGCAACGAGAGGATTTTCTGAAACGCGTCCGCCGATCGTTTCCACGGGGCCACGTTGCATGGCGAAACTGGCAATTCAGAAAAAAAAAAGAAAAACAGTTTTTGCAACCGAGTTCGTGCCAAGGCTTGTTGTCTCTTATTTTTGTACAATTTTGTACGATTATCCATGTCTGTGGATGGTTCCCATGCCTCACAGGATGGGCAAATTTGATTTTCACAGAGAGGCAATTTGAGGATAATGACTCGTTAACAGTGAATTTTTTGCATTTCTTTAACCTCTTACGCATGTCATTTTTTTTTTTTGTAACAAAATTGTAATTTCCTCAGTTTCAAGTATATTTAAGTGAAAGCAAATAGGCAAAACGAATAATAAATTTATTACTTGTCAATAATTTCTATCCAGTGATATCGTACCGACGAGTTCGAAAGGAAAGCGACGAATTACTGTATACGATTTGGTCACTCGTTATGGTCCGCGATCAAGGCAAGGCCAGGGCAAGTGGTTAAATGAATGTTCAACTATCGAATTTTTCTTCCTTCGTGGATCATGTTAAAATTCACTTTTTGAATAGTAAGAATCACAGGGGTGGAGCATCAGGATTTTAGAGATGCTTAGATGTTGATGATGATGGCCAAAAGAAGATTGGGAACAACTGACGTCTATACCTTTATCTCTCTTTCTCTTTTAAAATTTCACCTGTACGTGTCATTGAGTTAAATTTTAAAAGGGAGTGATTCAAGGTTGAAAAGTACAAAATTGTTTGATCGCAATGATCGACACTGTGTACACGCTCGTGCAACACGAGTCAGACTTCAGAAATTTACAGTTTGCATTGAAGATATCGTGTCGCTCCAACGATCGTATAAATATCAACCGTCGGAGAGATGTGGAGAAATCTTCCAGTTAATCCATCGTAATTGACCATCGATCGATCAACTCTGTGTAATCAGAGTTTCGTTCGTTCGCAGGAGAAATAGATAGTGTAATTACGACTGACTATTACGACGAGCGGGGATAATTAATAGCGGATTTCTCGAGACGCTCTCAATCGTTTCGATTCCGATTGTTTCGTTTCGCGTGGACGATTCGGCCGTTCTGGTGAATCGGGAACGCGGATTTTCGCTGCAAGTGCGGCGCAACACGCGGCGCGTCCCCAACGCGATATCTCTCGTTGTGGCAGCGTTGTGCAGATTTGTCAGCAGGAAACTATTGATTTCCCCGTAATGAGGCGTGCCGGTGTGCCGGGCTGAGAGCGCGATGAATGCATAGGCGGGCGTCCAGCGGGAATGGCAACTGGGACGCACTGAATGGACACACTACTGTCGGCCGATCTGTCCGGCCGAGTTCGCAATAGGAACTACCGGTGAAACGCGGCAGAGCGTTGTTATTCCGTTCGCTATGCATCGGGAAGCCGATTAAAGCCGTATCCAGCGTGCCAGCGTTCAAGGCGATCCGTCGTTTCTCGCGGGAGGAACCGAGGCCGACGAACGCTTCTGCCCGATGATTTTCTACTCGCGGCAACTACCTTGGCCGGAGTAACCTTGGTCCCTGGCGCGCTTACGAGACCGAGATCCGCTCAGCGAGGGAGCTTCCGCGTCCTCGATTCTATGCGGAGATACAGAGAGGCAGACACGCGACAGATAGACAATTAGACGCGAGGCTGTTTGCTGGGTGTGTAATCGTCGCGAACGCGACGAGTGGATGGCAACGTATGCACAGGTATGCGCCAAGACGACGATTGCGAGTCAAAGGTTCCGTGAAATCGACGTTGCAGAGAATTGTGGAAAACCACGTTTGCTCGAAGCAATCAAACCTCAATTTGTTTGTCTTTATGTAAATTATCATTATTATTGTAGCAGGGAGGAGAGAAACTCTTGGCAAGCCTTCGCTAAAATCAGTGATACGAGAAAAGAACGAATGTTACAAGGTAGTGCGAACTCAAACGGACTCAATTTCGTTGAATGTAAACTGTCATTAACAGCAGGGAGAAGGAATAACTAAGTTTCACCAAAATCAGCGATACGAGGAAAGAATGGCGAGCGTGAGTTACGCGAGCTCCAACTCACTGGGACAAAATTTCCGTCAGCTTCAACGAACTCCTTTTTCGTTGAATCCGTTTATCCGAACGTGAAATACCACAATGGAGAGACTTGTCGCACACTTGTGTTGTACGTTATACGAGAGTGACACAAATAGAAGAAGGCAATTTTCGAGCGGCAGCCGCGAGAATGCCGCAGACAAATTCCTCGATCAATCAAGGAGGTCTTAATTCATTTATCTTCGTAATTCGGCTGATAGTGAGCAATTACGTGGCCGTTGCGTTGATTTACGTAACATCGCCGTATCCTATAAATGCGTCATTACGAGTTTTGTATCCGGTTATTAGCTGCGCCGTTTCTTTACAACGTTCAATCGGCCAATTGCCAAACCCCGAATTTATTCGTGCGACTCCACGTCATCTGGACTCGGCCAGTTCCATTTTCCTCCCCTTCGATTCCCCGTAAACGTAGACGCAAGAATCCACAAGATTAATTCTCGACGCTTCGAGTTCGTTCGATACCACCGACGAGGTTTGCCAGAACGAAAGAACTAGGACGAAAGAACACTCGACACGAGGTTTTGGATGGGTGACGCGAACGAAAATCCGCGGATCGGTGGCGGCGTTGTCTGGCGGAAACGCCGCTACGGCAGACCTTGGTGGTAAACGGCGTGGCTCCTCGCTCCCTCGGCGAAAAGCTGATTAACTCACCGCCCCTGGCGGTACTCACGATACTCAATACGAGCTCCGGTTACTTACCTTGAATGGCTATAAGGCGCCGGAGCTCCGCAAATACTTGCGCTTTGATGAAGTGCGCGCTTTCATGCTTCGAGCCTTCGCCGATGAATCGTTTTAACTCCTTCCGCTAAATATAACTCCCGGGTAGAATTAGCTTTACTCCGCGCATCGCCGGTAATTACGTGGACACACACTCTCTCTCTCTCTCTCTCTCTTTCTCTGACGCTCTGTCCAATCGCGATGAAAATTTCAACCGCCCGTTAATCTTTCGCGTCGCGGCTCGAGAAAAATATCTTGGAATTGATTTTGACGTGGAACGGTCAGCTCGTGACGAGGCATCGATCGGAGGAAATCTTCGAGTTGCTGCTGATCGCTGAAGTATGAAGGATCGTCGGAGAGTCGATTGTTACGTTTTTGATTAGATTGTTGGATCGTTGCGATTTACATCTGCATAATTATTCCGTTCCGTTAACGACGAAGTTGGAGTTGGTCGGCGGTGATTTCGATTAATATCGATCGGTTCTTTCAAACGCGCGGCTTCGAGAAATTTCCATATCGCGGGAACGTGAAAAATGATCGACATTCCGAAGCTTTGTCAAGAAGTTGGAGGAAAGTCGCGTAACAAATTTTAGTGGATCGTTGAAAAAGGCAGAAATTAGTGGATTTAATCGTGAAGAAGATTTTTTCTTTTTTTGGTGTCCATAAAGATAACACTTGAAAAAAACTATCTTCATTTATCCCTTTTCAAAATGATACAAAAACGTCTTTGAAGGCAACGAACTCAATACTGATAGAAGAAAGATGGAAGCTTCGAGCTTTAAAATAAGCCCAGTTGTTGAGTGAAGTTACAATAGTTTGGATTTGTAAGAAGAACGACTTTCTAAGAAGAAATCTCATATTCTGTCTGTCAAGAATCTCTCGATGTCAAACATTAAAAGAAGACTTGCGCGAATTTTTGGAACCGTAATTCTTCTCTGTCGAATAACACGATCCATCCATTTACTCAATATTTCGTTCTTACTTGTAACCACGTAAATTTTCGCGTACGTACACGTCGTGAAAAATAAACAAATTTATTATGAATAAAATAAATTTACGTTTAGAGTTCTTCTTCGTCTTCGACAAAATTGGGCATCCGGAGCAGAGTAAAGGTGACTGGTCTAAAAATTAAATTGAAACGTTGCGGCGTGAGCAGGGGAAACGCGTAACCGATATCCGGTTAAATAGGGAAATAGTTGGCAATTTGTCTTGATCCGTAATCGACGACATAATAGACCGGCGCGGAACGCAGGTGTGGTTCGCCCGAGCATATCCGGTCGCCCATAAATATCGATCTCCCGACCTTGTCGCCGCGGTTCACGGTGTGGGCAAAAGGATCGCCGTTTTACGATCGTGCTGTTTCTCGCATGCGTTCCGAGAGTGAATTCGATCGGTTGTTTTCCTCTTTGGAGAGCGCCACTTTCTCGTAGCTAGCCGAGTATAGCCAGGATAGGATCGCGGGTCAATGAATTCGCGAGTCGAGAGTGAATCACTCGTGGGGGGACCGTAAGCGCGGCTCGTCATTAAAGGCGAAACGCGTGGCCGTGTTTCGTCGTCGATTCCACGAATTTCGGCCCCGGCGTTTGCGAGTCGCCACGCGAGGGCCGTGGGTGGACGCGGAGGAAAGACCCGTTTCGCATAGAGATTCAATTGTAAACTTGTAATCCGGCGTAATCCGCGTTTGATCGCCGTAGATCAACAGGTCACGGGTGACGGTGGGCGGCATTGTTCCCCTGTAATCCTGATGAATATCAATGCCGATTTCGCGAAGTGAAACGAGAATAAATGAAAGAAATGAAAAAGAGAGGAAAAAGTAGGGAGAGGGGAGAAACATGTCGAAAAAAGGAGGAGGACGGGGAACGTTGAGAGGTGAAGGAGAAGGAAGAAAGAGGACCTCGTCCCTCGCCTCGGCGTGTCTCTCCGCACGGTTCAGTCGCGTCGCCGCTCTCCTCTCCGACGGTATTCTTTTCGCGTGTGGCTTAGTCACCGAGAAAGAGACTCCGGCGCTCGCAGTGAATCCCGCTTTACATGGCTATTCAAATTTCGACCGGCGTGTGACCGGAATGAAAGATCCCTGTCGACGTTCGTCGCCGCATCAGCGCGTCGTCTGCGTCTCTCTGTCCGTGGCCCTCGCCGCTATCAGCTCGTTTCGTCGCGAAAACGTCCAGTCGTCCGTGCTTTGGACTTGCGTCGCTCGGATTAGACGTTCCGTCGATTGATGACGATTCTACCAGCTAGTTCGCGCCGCTCGGTTGACTAATTGAATTTCGTTTACTTATGCGGGAGAAAACATTCTTCGATACGAAGATACACGAATTACGAGATTATAGGCAAGAGCGAGAGATCCTGTAGAAAGATTTAAGTTAAATTAAACTAAAGTAACAATTTCCAGTTACTTTGTTGATTTTCAGTTGAGAAATTCTTCAATAAGAAGATGTATGAAATGCAAGATCGAAAAATAAACGTTCGACAGATGTAGAAAATCAGCAAGTTTAAATTAAATCAAACGTCGTGTAACAATCTGTAATTATTGATTTTCAGTTTAACTTTATTT
Organism: Tetragonisca angustula; assembly: GCA_036937485.2. NCBI lineage: Eukaryota > Metazoa > Arthropoda > Insecta > Hymenoptera > Apidae > Tetragonisca > Tetragonisca angustula. Next base: position 1,355,536 of record JAWNGG020000035.1, on the reverse strand, counting down.
ATTCGTACGGGAATAAAAGTTCCACGATACGAAAGAACACGAGCAACAGTTACTCCAATGTATATATTGGAGTCCCTTGGAATCTGTACGACAAGCCTTGAGTGAATTTTGCTTGTGTGCGAATTCTGACAGTCAGGTCGGAAAATCTGAATCTCGATGCCTCGAACAAAATGAAATCGATTACCTCGAGAGTCGATTGACGTCGTGTTGGATTTTACAAAGAAACACACCGTGTCGATACTAATTCCATTCCACCGAATCGACGTCGCTCGGAAGCTGATTATTTCCCAGGAAAATCGAATTCTCGCCGACTATATCGGCGAGCACATTGACTGGCGATTGTTCGCGCCAAAGTCCGAAAATATCGCTTGTTTACGCCGAATAACATATTGTTTATTAGATAGTTAATTATGAAATGTACACGCATACATCACACACGCGATAAATGCACGCCGTGTACACGTACATGTATAATGTATGTCGTGCTTGTCCGAAGGGTGGTCAGCGTACACGTGTTCTCTCACGGTGCGCTATATTTTATTCAGATTATTTTACTTTAACACACGTCGCGTCACGGCCGCCCCCCGTGTACATAACATTTGCATAGGTTAACGCGGTTAAACCGCGGAAAACGCGGTAACAGAAATATCCGCGATACAACGATGACACGTTTTCTTTAAATCGCGAACCAGCGCATCGAGGTCCCGCTTGAAAAACAAAGAAAAGAAAAAAAAAAAAAAGAAAAGAAAGGACCAGCCGTGCGGTGATTTTGAAAACTGGAACCACCAACGAGTAACGAGCACGATGCTCGTGTCAAACGAATGAAATTAAAATAGCAGAGAAGTTTTTTTTCTTTTTTCTTACGCGATATTCGACGTGTACGAAAGGATCGTCGGAAATCTTGAAAATTCTGCGTGGACAATTTTTCGATGAGAGATCGAGTTTGAAGTCGTTTGAAGTCGTTTGAAGTTTCACCGCTCTGGTACAATTTTCGAGCGTTAATATCGATCGATTAGAGACGGCTGCTGGCCGATGAAAGGCCAGCATATTCAGCCCGGTGTCGTCCGGGACTGGAATTTGCGATTTACAAGTGGAAACTGTGATCGCTGTCAGCGTCGAAGTGGCTCGCGGGATGAAAACACGCGCGCCGGCCGGTAACAACGGGCGTGCACGCTCCGTGTTCACGCTCGTATCCCATATCTGCCCCGAACGAAATTTCCCACGGTCTTGGTGGAACTTGGTTCGCGACCCAATATCAGGAGCACCGTGAAAAGAGCGCTCGAGCTCTCCTTGCCGTGGCGCGCGGCGAGCGGGGGCCAGACAGAACGATTTACGAAAGGGAATTTCATTAAACGATAAATAACAAACGGCCGTTACGTGTGCGCACACACGTGTGTGTATGTGTGTGTGTGTGTGTGTGTGTGTGTGTGTGTGTGTGTGTGTGTGTATACGTGCTGCACCTAGACGCTGGAACGCGCGCGTAGACACACGGAGGAGAGAGACGACGACAAGGAGAGAGGGAGAGAGAGAGAGGAGTGGACGAGGACAAGGAGACAGCGAGAGAAAGGGAGAGACTTTCGTGAAACCGCGGCATTCAGTATTATTAGCTGGCGCTAGGCGCTGCCGGGCTCCGCGGTATAGGCGCCTTATTGGGTTACACGAAAGCGAGTAAGATAATATACACGTAGAATGCGAGATATCCGAAGTAAAAGGTGCAGGGCAGCGCGAGAGAGAGCGCGCCGCCCGGCCCAGACCCGCTGTCGAGTCCCCACGGCTGATAAAAGGTTATGCCAGGAATGCAGTTTCATGAGATTGTGTGTGTGTGTGTGTGTGTGTGTGTACGTGTATGTGCGCGACAGCTACGATATTAATTATTATGTATTAGAAAATTTGCCATTTTTTCCTTTTTTTTTTAAGCGAGCACGTCACTCGCGATCTTCGAGTTTGTATCGCGCCTCGCTTTTCCTCCAGCCACCGCGTTCCCATTTATGCAACCGCAGTTTGAAACGTTGAAAGGTAGACGAATGGGCTGTTTCTGGCTGGACGATTGCGCAGGAACTCTGATCCCCTTGATTCTCAACGCTCGGAATTTTTGCATGTTTTTAGATTGGAAATTTGGTTGGTAAAGTGTTACACGTGTAATGGCTTGTTATTTATTGGTATTTATTTTACCGAGTATTCATTGCAAGAGGAACAGTTTCTAAAGTGTGTTATTGTTCTTGTGAAAAAAAGAACCAGATGTGACAAGGAACACGTTGAAATCGAGGCAGGAGGGGGGGGGGGGACACGCAAATTTGATATGCAGTTGGCATACGTTGTACAGGGTGTTCCATACTACTAGTAGGCGATTCTATGTGAAAAAACAAGTCGAAAAGAAGGAATAACATTTGTTCTACAAAGTCTTCGTTGTTTTCGAGAAAATCGAATTTGAACATTTCTCAAGTATAATAATCGTACAATTTTTTCTTACTTGAGGCAACATTTCAAAAAAAAAAAAAAAAAGCTTCGAATATATTTGATAAGTTTTCAAACTCGATCTTCTCGTGGACGGAGCATCTTACTCTAAAAAATTTCACTTGTTTCCTGCTGATTATTCTTTTCCGTCTACGTTTAGAGTTAGCTAGACCCAAGTCTACTCGACGAATTTTCAAACTTCTCGATTTGCCCGAAAACGAACCAATTTTATCCCCTTCTTGTCGACTCGTTACTTCGCGTAGAATCCATCACGTATACCCTACATCAAGTATTGTACATAATATCCATCATCAACTCGTATCGAGACTCTTCGATTTTTCCAAAAAAAAAAAAAAAAAAAAAAAAAGAAGAAAATGTACAAAACTCAGTGACGATCCATCGCATTCGCGTTCGAGAGTTTTCGATTCTGCGTTTGCCGTCGACGCGACGCGGCTCGCGCGCGATAAAGTCGTGGACGCGAAATCGGTGGCGATTCGTTTTCCCATTAGCCGGGATTCCAGCGTCGCGGCGGCGTGCTACTGCACTTGTCGCTTTCGATCGCGCTCGCCGCGCGTTTACCTGGTAACCTGACCGTTGAAAGGAGTATTCTAGGCCGCTACACTCGATATTGCATTCAGACTCGGACGTGCAACAATCTCCTCAAGAAAAAAAAAAGAAAAAAAAAAAAGAAAATACCTATCGTACTATCGGTTTGCGCGCGCGGCTGTGAATCGCGTGCCGATAAATCGCGAGCTCGATCGCGTAGGAGTCGAAAATTTCACGGCTGTTCGCGGTACTCGCGTTTCATCGTCGTTTCGTGTTAAATAGTGTTGTTTAATATTTTGGCAGAGCACGGAGAGTTTATTTATTTACTGATTTGTTAGTCAAACGAGCGGGAACCCTTTGAATGTATAATTATATCAGGTTGGGGCACACAGGTTTGCGAGTGAGTAATCATGCATTACACACGCGGAAGTCGTAGGCTTGTTTCGAAATCTCGGAGACGATGAAGAATTTGTTAATACAAATGGCAACAGCGATTTGAATGTTTTATCATTTCTGAAGTGAATGCCGAGCAGCCGCGAATAAAGAACGTTCCAGGACCTTTGTCTGTAAATTGTCAGTTAATTTCGTTCATCGCGTCCCGTTTATTCAGTGATGAAGTCCGAGCAGTCTCGTGTAACGTATTCAAATGGTTCTCACTCGGATTAATAAATAATTACGCAGAGAATTAACAGCGAAGGGAATTGAATAAATGAGATTGGCCGAACGTTCCTTAAATGGCCTTAAGTGGAGAAAAAAATCTGGAGGGAAAGACTTTGAAATCGAAGAGGAGAGTGGTCGATTGGCGAGCATTAAAACGAACTCCAGTCGAAATGTTGGAAAAGAGATTTATCTGAAGGGGGCGTCGAAAGAACAACGGGCCAACGGTGGGCAAAGCGGCTCATTTATTTCCTCGTTCCTTTATTTTTAAGACGCGTGTTGCACGCGCACGTTGCACGATGCTGCCAGATAAGATAAGCTGCAGGTTCGAACGCACAAAACTCCACCAGAGCGTTCATTCAAATGTTAAACTGGCTAAAATAGCTGCCGGGGTTGGTTTAAAGAGAGACGACGGATTTTTTGAGAGCCGAGCGTTCCGTCACGCGTGTATTTTCGTTTCGTCTCTCAGCGTCTTGTCTATCCCCTGGCGTCATCCGGATCCCATGATCGGTGATGCATCGATGACGAAGAACTGCAAAACGAAGTCTCCTTTCGTAATCGGCAACGCGTCTCTCCCGGGTCGAGCTTTCCGGAGATATTGAGATTCCAGCAGCGCTGGCTCGCTGGCTGGCTAACCTGACCATCGAAACGAGTATTCTAGGGCACTGTACCCGGGGTCTTAGAATAAACTCGGTTTACTTAAGCATGACGGGCATGCATATGAGTACAGGGCAAAGGAGAGCCGCCAAGCGCCATCTACCCAGTGACCAGAAATAATTGTCATTCTACTTGTGGCGGGACCGTATTCGCCAAGGCCTCGTCGATCTCGCTTTTCTCTCCCTTTGTCGCCCTTTTGACCTCTCTCCCCCCTCTCTCCCCCCCTCTCTCTCTCTCTTCGTCGCACCGTTCTCCCTTCCAGACGTTTCACAGTGGCTAATTCAAACGAACTAAATGTAGGTAATAGATGTATCTGTACATTTTTCACTGCTCTTTCACGCAAATCCGCGGCATACTTTACGAATTTATTTGCTGCCTTTACGTACTCTTGTTTCGTCCATTCGATTTCTCAAAATTGGTCCTCCTCCGAACATAAGTTTTTATTTCATCTCCATCCGATACAAATAGAGTTTGATCCAGTCTATCCAGATTGTCCAAAATTGGCCACAATTGCGATAGGTGTTGCCAATCGAAGCGACTCTCTTCGCTCGCTTTTTGTTTGTCTTCGCGGATAGACGCGAAGCCAGTGCACAAACAAGCGTGCACGTTTCTCTGGACGCGGCATTGTTGTCTCTCGGTCTTTCCCCTAAGTTGTTGAGCCGGCAGATAAATGTTTCACTTTGTTTTCGACTACCGGCCGCGCGAGTTTATCGCCGTTTCGCGAGAAATCGATCGCCAGCACCGGCGAAATTCCAGTCTCGCGCGTACACGCGTTTGATGTACGCATCCAAGACATTCCTGCGTGCGTTCGCCTTTCGCCCTGTGAAGTTTCGATAGTTTGGTCGCGACGTCGTGTATATCTTCGACGGGTAGGCGAAAGAGTGTGAGAATGATATAGCACGGGTTAAACTTTTCAAGAAAATTGATTTATAGACCATTCTGTTCAAAGTTGCATTTTGAGTCGCGTTTAGAGTTACCTCAAAGTAGATTTTAATTTACGTTACGTTAAATTTTAATTACGTTTAATTTGAAACAGACAACTGTATTCAAAGGTTCACGTAACGTTACGTGAGAAAATTTATTTCCATTGAACTTTACAACTAGCAAGTCTGCTCGCTAAACCAGAGACACCCACTCCCGTTCGTATGTCATTGATATTTAACGAAATTATTCACACCACGAGACGATGCAACCAGCTCGCGATAGCAAACGGTAGCAAACGGGTTATATCATATAATGTTAATTTCACTCGCTCTAAATATTGTTACGATCTAATCTGCATAAATATGAAGATTTCGTCCCACTGATATTCGCCGCACGGCATCGCGTGACCGCGCGCGGAACGTTGAAGCATCGTTCTCTGTTTTCAAGTTCCTTCAATTTCCCACCAGAACGACGTTCCACGTTTCATTAATTGGCGTGACCCGATCGGGTATTAATTTCCAATTGGTTCTCCCGTCGTTCTTCGCGTCGGGGAGGACCCTGTCGAATTTCGATCGATGCGACAATTTCCTAAATTGCCCGTACATCTCGCGAGAATCGTGCGCGAGCAACACACGGGATCGATAAAAATGGAAAGAGTCGAACAATGAAACCCGCTCGAGCCCATCGAGGGAAGTCGTGTGTATTCAGTATCGCAATAATCATTTCGCTCGAGACGGCGACTTGTGGACAGGAGTGTACACGCTCGGCAGTAAAACGTGCAGCGGCCAGAGCCACATCGCTCCGACGATCGTTTACATTTCGTTCACGTGCCTTTTCCTTCTCTTTCGTTTCGACGTAGCGCCGAAACGAAACGAAACGAGACGAGCAAAAGAAGGAAAAAGGAAAGAAAGAAAGAAAGAAAGAAAGAAAGAAAGAAAAAGGAAAAGAACTTTTGTTCCCGATCCGACGATTTTTCGGCTGGCCGCACACCGCGCGACGGATTACCTCATTTCGGTTATTGCGTCTGCAGCGCGCCGGCCACGAGGAGGCGCCATTACTTCTCTTTATCCGCCGGTTGAACCACGGCAGAAATCACGAGTCAACTGGAAAGGAAGATCGACGGTTCCCTGCCCTCCCCCCTCCCCCCTCCTCCCCTCTTGGCCGGATTTCATTCGATTAGAGGGAAAACCGACGTGCCGTCTCGAACCGGCCTCGATCGTTTTTCTCTCCACCGCGGGAAACGACTTTCCTCGCGGGCGCGCCGGTGTCGACCGGTGTGTTCCAGTTTCTCGTTCTACTCCTCTCAGCAGCTCTCGAAAAGCTCCTCGGGGGTTCTTCATCGAATTACGAACGTACCGAAAGTTTCGGACTCTCGAACGAGCCGAGAACGAGCCAGTTGATCTATTAAAACGTTGCGATTCCTTTCCCTCGCGCGAGCTCTGTCTGTTAGGTTGGAATTTTTTTTTTTAACCCCCCCCCTCCCCTCCGCGAGAAACAGAAACTTTATTAGACGGTACTTTATTGACCGTTCTGTTCGATTTTGCCGATTTTCCAAGCGCGATTCCCCCGTCGTTTAAAAGTGTTCCTGTCTTTGTCGACGAAGGAGAAAATTTTATATCGTCGTCGGTGGATATGATATTTCGCGAATCGATTCTTAAACACTGTCGTAGTTTGAGGAACTTGTAGTATCAGATAATTTTTCGCAGCTCTTTCTTCGGAAGTGAGGCCAGGAAAACAATTGTCAACGAGATCGTGCACAAGCTTGGTGCACTAATGACATTGATCACATTACAATCTTCTTTCGAACAATTCAGTGATTGCACGTGTTCTCTTATGCATCGACGAAAAGATTGGCAATTTGTCGAGGGGAAACCGTAGGTACCATTTCTGTACGAGCAGAAAAGTTCCGTTTCTTCCGTTGGAGCTTGCAGTTCGCAAAAATGTCCACGCGTGAGAGACGTAACGTGTGAACGATTTGGATAATTCTCTCGTCAAACTTCCTCGGTTCGGACGCGGTGAACAGGGTGAAGAAACGACACTGGATACACGGTGCCGTATCGCATCTCGGCGACTAACCATAGATTACGCGGCGCGCAAATTGCCTCTATATAACATCGCGATTCGAAGCTCGCGGAGTATGCGGACGAGCGGGGACTAATCTGGCCTGGTCTGGACAAGAACGATCCGTTTCTCCTAATCGCGCGGTGGCCATTAGACGCGTGGCCCTCTATCGATTAAAACGATCTTTCCGGCGGTGGGGGAGGAGGGGCAGCGAACAAACGCTTGGCGCGCGGAACTCGAGGGGAATCCCTCGAGTTTCCAACGAACTCGAATCGTTCTCTCCTCCTCTCTTCTCGTCGATTTTTAAGTCGTTTTATTTTCGGTTAATCGGTTAATCGGAACGGGCTTTGTACCGTTGGCCGGTAATTACCGTAATGATAGCATCCCAGGGATAATAAATAAACAGAGGCACAACAGAGGGGTGGGAAGGAGGGGGGGGGGAAAGGGAGGGTAACAAACGCGTGCACGCAGCTAACCACCGCCGCAGCTTTGTGTTCCTTGCGTGCTCGCCTGTTTTAACGCAGCCTGTTTTGTGACTTCGCGTTGTTTCGCGATTAGCCCGGCACTCGCAACCCGGATAACCACGAGAATGTAACAATCAGGAACAATATATTTGTATGATAAATATTTGCCTCGATGCTGGAGATGTGTCATTTTCACTCTGGCCGAATGGAACGTGTTGTCTTTTTTGTGAATTTTCAACCTGTAACTAATTTCTCTCTCAGAATTCTGTCCGATCATTGACCGATCAAAAAGCGTGCCTTTTTTTTTTGAGAAATTTTACATGAAAGAATGATTGGCCTAGAAATAGACCTCAGTACTTACATTGTTCTTTACATATTTGTTTTCCGTTTTAATTCCCTTGGTTTGTCAGATGTTCTCTTCTTTCTTTTCCCTTGCATACTAGCATTGCACGCCAGACTTTAACCTAACCTTATACTGTAAATAGACTGATTGGACAAATAGGAAATGATATACGCACAATGCCTTAACACTTGATACATGAGAAACGTTACATGACAACGAACGATGATAGCATTTCGAACTCCGAGATAATTGCAACTTGGAACAGCAACGGTGCAACACCGACATCGATTGTCCACTCATCGACTGGCGTTCTCGCGAAACTCACGTTTCCGCTGATTCGCAGACAATTAACGCACCAGTGGAAGAAACGTGGGGACTGGGCCTTGATACCGTGGTGGACAGTTCCTCTTTCTATTCGTGTATCGCGTATAAATTCGACGCGACAGAGGTCGAGAGAGAGAGAGAGAGAGAGAGAGAGAGAGAGGGAGAGAGAGAGAGAGAGAGAAAAGGCGCGAGCCACGGTGGCGCCTGGTTCACGCGGATGTCCAGTTCGCCCACGCGACCTGCACACGGCCCTGAGAAGGAGAACCGCTATGCCGAGAGAGCCGCGCCGGAATGCCGGCAATTGTACGCGATGAGAGAATTATCCGAGACCGATATCTTATCGGTGACGCCGGGACAGGTAACCGGAAGGTGGCGACCGTGCTTGTTGCCGATCTTATCGGACGGTTTGCAGCTCGCCGCGCGCCCACGCTTCCCTCGACGTCACGGTCCACGACGACACTGACGAAAACTCGCGGCGGGTGGTGAGGAGGGGGTGAGAGGATTCTCGAACTCCCTTGAAGAGAGAATCCTCGATTCTGGGTTAAATGTAAATTCTCCGGGGCTCTGTCTCTGAATATTTTCTGACGAGGCGAGCGTGATTCCGAGCTTCCGAAAGATCTCGGCGAAGATCTCGTTGGACAGATACTCGCGAAATAAGGGAAGCTGAGGAATCTAATTTGAGGAATTCGTGCAAGGGAAGAGTACGAGTTCGCGGGTGAAGCATGGTTGAAAGACGTAAAATTCATTAAAAAAAAGGAAAGAAAAGAAGAACTCCTTTTCGGAATGTAGAGTATAACAAGCTTTCGAAAAATACCAAACAATATCCAATTATACTCGAAGAATAGAAACCAAACAAATAAACGCTTCGACACGACCCATGACAATTACATTTACAGCGGGCATATGTTGTCAAAGCATTCTTATATTTTGACAAAACGATCTCTGTGTTTTTGAAACGATCTCAGATATTTAACAAGTCACGCATTATTGTCGTTTAACTTTCGCTTCTTGATGTTATTGCACGCACCAGATAAATTGCTCGATCTAACGCTGTTAGAATTCGTGAATCTAGCAATAAACACTGTTCGACGATAATAATTTACACTATATTTGTACATAATAGCTGTATATTACGTTTGTACAGTTGTCTATAACGTACATAATATTTTAACTGCGCGTGCTATCGAGCTGAATTAAAATTCTCCCCGTCCTCGGGATTCTATCGTAAACTTCCATCATTCGATCGAACACTGCTTTACCAAATTAGCGAAAACAGGAATCTCACGGAACACGGATAGATGACTGGACACCGATGTCGTTGCAGCCAGCAACGTGCACTCGAACAGAGCCGTCCACCGTGCAAGGATACGATCGTTGGTTGTAACATTGCGAACGTCCACCGGTATTCGGTTAACAAATCGATATCGCGCAGAGACGCGGCTGAATCCTTTCGCGGCTTCCCATCACCCACGTCGAGATTCTTCCCCCTTTTATTTCCTCCGATCGTTCCAGTGTTGTGGCTTCGATACGTTCTTCGTATCCGGTGTTGGATTACGCCCGGCCGTTATCAATTTCACTACTATTTATACAACAATCTCCATTGTCTATTAGACGGATCACCAGCGCAGCGAGCAGGCTGAATCAGAGGTTAGCTCACACACACACACACACACATAAGTGCCACACGTACATATACGTGCGCAGAAGCTGTTGATAAAGATTAAAAGGCTTTTTCCCAAGCGCGGCGGCGCCTGGCAATCCGGTGCATTCTTTTCGCGTCTCGTCACTTCAACCAAGTGCACTTGACTCCCCGTTTGGTCAACTCGACGAAGGATATCGCCAGACGTTTCCTTTCGCGGTTTCTCCTCTCTCTCTCTCTCTCTCTCTCTCTCTCGCACACATACATACACACACAGAGTCTCTCTTTCGTTTGACCCGCCGCGACTATTGTTCCGTTGCGAAAGAGATTGTTGGCTGATTGCAGCTACAGAACGAGATAAATATTTTATTTGTGATATCGATGCTAACGATGCCGTATCGGAGTTGTAATTAATCGTATTTGGAGAAATGAGAGATTCGATAAAAATATAATCACGAAACTCACGTTTCTCCGGAAATTGTGAAAAGAGTGGTCGAAATTTCTGGAATAACGGCGGCGAAAGAATTTGCGAATACCCGTGAATATAAATTATTGGATGGTGCCATGCAATATTAAATCGTTGCGGTCTCGCACGGATTGGACGTTTCTACTCACGCCACTGGGTAAAAATATGGATCTATATTTCAATATTTCGCTTCGTGTTATTTCCTGCACATTTCTTTGACGACTGGACTACGGATGTTTGTGCAATTTTGTATTTTGACGAACATCGTTACGAAAATGGACTAATTAAAAATCAAACGCCACAAGGAGTATCGTATTTCAATTATTTCGTCATATCACGTGCACCTTTTCATTTTCAAATCGATCTTCTGTAAGAAGTTGCTACAATTGTCCGAATAGCACCCTAGCTTCTGAGCCACTGTACGAACGAATTTCGAACGTATCTCCTAACCTAATCGGTTAATTCACATCGGTAACGCGACACCATCGCGAGCGAAAAGGATCGTGTTGCTGATGGTTAAAAACCGCGAGGGCGGAATCGATCAATCGGTTCCTCTTCCCTCGTTGGAAAGGAAATAATCTCCCCGATAGCGTTTCTATTTTCCTCTCGATACCACCACGTACGATTCGAAACCGTTTCGCACGAAAACATTCCCTCTCTCTCTCTCTCTCTCTCAAATTTTGACCCTCATCCCCCTCTTTTTTTCCCTCGAGGCGCGCGCGCGCGTTGCCTTCCGCTTTGTTCTCCCGCTTGCTCGAAGGTCGACTCTTTCGTTTCGAAACCACCACGCAGACACGGATACACACGCAGGTGTATCCCGATTACCACCACCATGATTAAGGCACGTATATCGGCTGTCCCGGGGGAGAGAATCCCCGTGACCGGCGAATGGATAAATAATGGCCGGCCATCGTTATACCGGCGTGCTTTTGGGAAGCGAGTATGCGGCTCGCAAGCACGATATCCGCGCGCCGGGCTATCCGGTCGAGACAGAGGCGGGACACGCCGCACCGGCTCGCCTAAGTACATGAGCTTTCCCGTCATGTCCCCTTCCAACGCCACCCTCCTCCTCCGCCGCGGGAAACGACCGGCAAGAGCTTCCCGTGGCCGCAACGTGTCCCGAACTTTGAACACCCGCCCTAACGAGAATCCTCGCCTAAGAGAACAAACGACATCGTGATTTTCTCTTCCCCCTTGTCTCTTCGTTTCTGCTTCGTTTCTCACCGGGGCGACCATCTTCCCTCGCCGCGCGTCGTTGTTCAACCGAACGAGACTGAACGAGCGACAACGGTTCCTTTCGTTCTCTGTGGGCGGGTTTTAAAGTCGCGTCGACATCACATTGAGGTCATTAGCAACTAGGTACTTTGTAGTTTGCCGGATTTATGCTGATCGAGTCGAATTGTTCTCTTTGGGTGATTTTGAAAAGTCAAGGAGAAGACGGAGTCTTCCACTCAGAGTCCGTGCATTCGTACAGAACCTGTTGCGATGTGACAGATTTTGTGACGTCTGTTGTACAGAGTCAATTTTTTTTTTTTTTTTTTTTTTTTTTTTGATTGAGTGTTCATTATTTAGGTTGCTTTGGTGTGTTCTTAATCGAGCCAGTGTAATTCTGTTTTTCTTTTTGGTTAATCCGCTAGAGGGACTCTCTTGATAGAAGTACGTTGTGGTTTTTGTCCGAGGAGAAACATGTCAAAATGTACTCTGGCATCGTCGACCAAAAAAAATCGGACGCAGTTTGCATTTCCCTTATCCGTGAAGTTTGAACTTTTCGTTTGTACGATTCGAAATTAAGTCGAAGCTTACAAAGATAGCTATATGAAATTCATAGTGAGCTGGTAATCTCCTTCAATTGTCGGTAGCCAGAAGAGCCACAGACGATTCGCAAAAAGATCAACGCGCGTGTTCTGTTCGTCTTTTTTCCTGTTCTTTTTTTTCTTTTCTTTTTTTTCAATCGACGTTGTCGCGATCAGCACGGCCAATTAAAAACGCTCATTACCGCGTACGAGGGGGGAAAGCCGCTCGGGGGGTACGCCGGCTGGTGAATCGTCGCCGATGGGCACACGGTTATTCAAAAAGTTCGTCATATTGCGATTGCGTAATTAAATTATACAGTGGACGCGGGGTCATCAGAAGCATTCACCGTTCGTCCGGGCGAGCGAATGGAACGCGTTGGTGAATTGGGGGGGGGAGGGGGGTGAAGGGGGCGAGGGGGCGAAGCGCGCGTCGACTCGGCGCGTTTTATCGAGCACTAGCCGCGAATATATTACCGTGGAACGTTTGTTGATTGAAACGCGGAACGATTTGCCTCCCTCCCCCCACCCACCCCCACCCTCGACCTCCTATTGGACGTCATTCCCCCAACACATTTTTCGCTTCCCCCCCCGACCAAATTAACAGTCACGCGCCGCCGTCTCCGAAATCGCGGCGAGGCCGGTCGCGTACTACGGGAATTTTAACCGTCCGCGGCGGGAACCAGCCCGAACGAGTGTGTATACCGATCGATCCGCGGCGAATGCCGATCTTCGTGACCTGCGCGCTCATCGTCGCCGCGCTTCGCTTTTTTATTTATTTATTTATTTATTTATAGCGTGCGTTCGGCTCGGTTCAATTGTTGATGCGGAACCTTCGCATCGGTAGAACAATTGCCGAGTTACAATCACTGGAATTAAAATGTTCGAGCGGGGAACGCTGTTAACATTTCGGTCCACGTTCTATTCGCCGATTTCAGGTCGAGCTCAAATTCTCTCTCTCTCTCTCTCTCTCTCTCTCGATTTAAATCGTTTGTTTTTTTTCATCGTCCTGAAGAACGCAGTCTCGAGCGAAGAGATAATCTCGACTTCTTCGAGTAAATTGTTCGTTTCTCGCAATCGATTTGCACGCAGTATTCTCGTCCCGCAGGAGAAACGGGATTGTCGGCATGTTTTGAATTCTGTGGCGCTTGTGCGTTGGAAAAATAAAATACTTGGAACGGAAATATGACGATAAAGTTACAGAAACGAACGATTCGCTGTTAAATTGTTAAATGAAATTCGTTTAAATTCTACGCACTACAGATCAGCAATAACGTGTAAATAACATTTCTCTTGCAGCGAAATCATATCTCAACAATTTAACTCAACTTTTAACACATTAACCTCCAGAAAGACGATATTTTTCGCAGCAAAGGTTCGTTGTCCTTTACGAACGCATCGAGTCGTACCTCTCATCATTGACTTCAACGAAACGTCCTTTTAATGTTATGGCGAAAGTGCACGTGCTCCTCCACACGTGAGAAAAGGGCGTAACGATCTCGACAAACACATCCACCGTCGTCCGTTTTCTTTCTCCCCTTCATCCCTTGCTCCGGCAACTGGTTACGTATGCAGTCGTTCGTCGCTTTCTCATTAAACTCGTTTGAAATTACGGATAGAAAATTATTTGTCATTTCACCTAGTTATTTTATTTAAATATACTTGAAACTGAGAAAATATTGCAGTTTTTGGGACGAGAAAACTCGACGTGCGTGGCGCGTCATTTCAATCTTCGATCTGCTTTTTCCTCCGAGAAACCCGGGGAACGAGCGCGTCGAGGAAAAACGAAACGATCGGTGGAAGCCGGAATCAAAGAGAAATAATGAGATAGAGATAGAGGCAGAGCGGGGGAATCGTGTCCGTCGTGGCACGACGATCGCAATAATGCCAGGACACGCTCGATCGAGCCTCCTGCATCGGGTGGGGTCCATCGCGCTTTATGGAGCCTGCAGCCTCGTCCCGTGTGTACGTGCGTAATACAGGCTCGTAGAGGCGAGCGAATATTTACTAAATTACGTCCGGCGAAGGAGGAGGAGGAGGAGGAGGAGGAGGAGGAGGAGAGCGGGCTACCGTGGTCGCCAGCATAAGACGCGCGGTGCATCGGATGGGACCTCAGCACGACGTCGAAATACGTCGCTGTTCCGCTCGAACGGCTCCGATAGTCCTGGGATTTCGCGGCGACGACTTCCGTGTGTCTCTCGACACGCTCCTCTCCTCTTCCCTCGCCTTTCTTCGTCGCGCTCTGAATGCTGCCAGTGATCGTCACCGACCCGATCGCGGTTAATCGCCGATCGACGTTCCTTCCACGCGACAATTCTCGCCTCGAGAGTATAGCGACAGTTTGCCTGCAACAGCATTGCCGCGGACTTGTTGTCACTTTTTTTTTTTCCAAGACAAGACTGTCAAACCGAAATCGAAGAAATACTCTTGCTTTTGCCAGAAGGAAATTATCATCTGACGACGATATGGACGCAAGTACAAAATGCAAACAGCGACGCGAGACACTCGGAAAACTTGCGAGTCGCGTAGGTAAGAAGAACAAAGGCAGTTGAAATCTGCATGGCGCATCGCCGTGGATGGTGGATCTTGATCTATCGGATCGACGGTGGCTACCGATATCACGGAGGAGTGTTTACGACACCTTTACGAAGAGTAATAAACTCATAAAGCTCGCGTTGGATAAACCGCGGCCGCGACGAGATGTTTCTAACGTGTCGCGTGCGACGAACACTATCAAAGGCGGGAAATAGCTTGGCAATATGCGGCCGGTAAGCGGATTTAAATCTATGAAACACCTGCCGCTCGTTACCGAGTCGGCTCCGTGACTTCGCGCCGCCCGTCTTTGCGCCGTTTACACCGGGCATCGCGATAAACCGCGGGATAAACCGGTCCGTTTGAACGTGTTTTAAACGAGAAATTTCATCGATCGGTGGGGTTAACCGCGATGGGGACGGGCCATCGTTCGCGTATTCCGCCGGCAGTCCCATAGAATTTTAATCATATTTACAGACGCGTAAATAGACATTGGTCGACCGTGTGGATAAATAGAAATCTGTTTTTAAATGAAACATTCCACGCATCGGATGTTTTATATATTTTTGCATATTCCGCGTGCACATTTTTGCGGGATACGTCGAGTATTTTGCATACCCCCGGCTGCCACAATTCGCAAAATAACTATAAGAAAGAAATCATATTTCCCAGTCACTGAAAACATATGAAAGCCAGCGTGTCCAAATCATCTGTTAGACCAGACAAATTAAATTTTTTCAATGGCATATCCAAATATCTTTTACGTGGGGGAATCGAACCAATTCCGCATCCGAAATAATTTTTCTCAATTTCGATCACTTTGTTTTTTACACGAAGTCTAGACAGCGGAATGTTAAATATTTGCATACTCCTCTCAATCTACGCGGCGATTCACACAAATATGGGGGGAATTGAAGATCAATTCTGCATCCAGTGTAATTTCTTTCAATTTTGCTCACCACCTTTCAAACGAGAACAATCATTTTCCCAAGACCGTCTGGAGAAAAGTTGAAAAGAGACCTCTGCAAAACTGTTCGACTTTATTTTGGATCTCTGACAACTTCTCGCGTGTATCCGAAAGAAAACGTGTCGTTCTAAACGAATTTGCTCGTTGGCGAGGAAAGTGGATCGTTGCTGCTGGGTGTTGGCGAATTGTGGGTGGCACCCAGTGTGGGTGCGTTCGCCGATGCCAACCTCGTTGCTCAGCCACGATGATCTCAGGGTCGTTCAACGTGCCCGCAGCACGTTACATCCGGCAAGTGTCGTCGATCGTTCTGCACAACTTATTTCTATAACGCTCGATCACTGTCGCGTTAAGCGTATGTCGCGTAATAGCTCGTACGTTTCTATCGGGGACGGACGATAATTCATCGCCAGTCTTTCAATCTTTGCAACTTGTTCCTCGTCGTTTATTCCTCAACTATCGATCTCTCCTGCTCGTCCCTCCTGGATGAAACAGTCACGTGTACACACGTTCGCGCGCTGAAATCCTTGGACTCTTTGGACCAACATTTTCTTGCATTGTAAACACAATGCACCGTGATTGACAAAGCGAGAGATATTTGTTTATTTATTTGCTGGAGGAGGAAAACTTTCGAGTACAATATTCCGGGTAACAGCGTGAAATTTGAAGAAACGTGGAATAAAAGGGAGAAAGTGCAGACTTTGTCAGACAGGTCGTGGACAGGTAACAGAGCGACTGGAGAAGATCGAATCCCCAGTGGACCGAGGGTTAACTCTTATCCCCTATTTTGCGCGAGGATCGCGCGTCAAAGATTCGCGGTGGAAAGTGGCCGACAACGGGTGGGAAAGAAGGCGATACACGATCATCTCGAGCAGAAGAGGCGAGAAGAAGCGCCACGACGCGCGCAACGTGTCGATCGGACGATAAAAGCGACGATTGCACGCCCGATAACTGGGTTGCCTTTTACAGGCGCGCAGCTTTTCGCCCCGGTCACACGCCGTAGTCTCTCCTCTCGATCTTTCTCCATTTATCTCGAATATTCGATCGACGAAAGTATGCGAATTTCCGTCGAAAGATGTACAACTTTTTCCCTACTAAATCACTTTTCTATTTGAAAATTTTCCAGGATACTACGGATACTGCGAATGTAAAATAATCAGAGGATGAAGGTTTAGCTCCGGCTTTGTTATAATTAATTTTCCGAATATTTGTACGTTTCGTGTCCCTTTGTTAAAACCCAACAGCGGTAGTGCAGAGATAGTACATGTAATTTTTACTCGAGATGGTAGTCCACGAAAAGAACAAATTACGATCTAATTACCAGAGTCGTTGTCCCGTTGGATTCTAAATTCACTCCGGCTACTTTTCGATCGCGTCGTGCATACGAAGCATCGTGCAGAGAGCTAGGTGAATTCCGCGAGGCTTTCCGTCAATTTCATCGTGCGCTCTCGCCGGTGTGGCTCTCGGGATCGCGTGACTTTCTCGGCAGGTGTGCAGCCCGCTTTAAGAATATTTTAATTAAAGGTAACCGTTGATAACTAAGTGATTCTACGCTGCAATCGGGCGATACGTAGTCGATTAAAGGAGAATTTAACACCTGCCCGGCAGGCGAACAATCGAGCCGGCTCGTGCGTTTTCAACCGGACGACGCGACGAGACAGGAAAAAATAAAACGCAGGTTTACGAGCGTGCGCCCGCCGAGATAACGATTGCGCGACAATTTTACGACGTACAAGGTGCGCGCGTAGAAACTCGCCTCTTCGGCCAACTTTCCGCGATAATTGCCTTTCTGTCTCAATCGCAAGACAATTTTGATGCATATTTTACCTGTTGATTTACTTTGGTCGAGCTTTACGAGAAATCCGATGCGTTTGACGTGAAAAGGTTTCAACCGACGATGAGAAAAAAATCTACAAAATTTAGACCGTTGTTGAAAATTTCGTCAGAGAGATTACTTCGTTACAGTAGAATTGAAATAGATCGGATCTATATCTCGCAGGAGAGAGGTACGAGGAAGCATCCTCTGTCTGAAAAGTACGAAGATCAAGATTGTCGCGTGTTTGGGGGTGTGTGTATTTGTCACGTGTGTGAAGCTCGGCAATCACTGTACCAGCGATTGTCGAAAACGACGAGACGCCTCATAGATAGGCGAACAAGGACCAGCGGCTTCAGCCTCAAACGCCAGCGCCTGTCGGCGGCCCCACCGGCGTGGAATTAAAATTCTAGTCGCGATCCGCGCGATTACAAACGACGTTAGTTTCTCGAATTAGCGCGGAAATTAGCGGAAAGTAATTTCGCGGAAGTTGCCTTTGCGGGCGCGGCAGTCTGTTGCACGGGGACGAGAGACAAATTAAATCGTTACGCGGCACAAAGCGGAATCCTAATTGCGATCCGGTGGCAGTCGCGTCGCGGCCGACGACGGGAACACGTGAGCCGTGTAAAATATGGAAACGCCCCTTGTATTATTTATCCCCGGTTCCTCGCGATTTGCACCGGGTTTTAACGCCGGTGCCTAGATACGTACCGGTGGCTGATCGCCGCCTGTTAATTACGTGCGATACGATACGATGCCTCGGACGAATTATCGATTCTAGCACCTGACCTCTGCCCGACACTTACGTTTTGTCGTTTGGACGTCATTCGAACAGTGTGTGTCAAAAATGACGAACTTCTTATTCTTAGTCGTTTGAAGTAACAAGTAACCACGCGTGGATTGTTCCACAACTCTCACAAAATGACAGAATTTATTTATTTTTTATTCGTTTAATCTCAACATATTCTGATTTACACTGATACTTTCTCTCGGTCATTCGCTCGCTTCGCGGGGCCGCAAATTAAGAAACGCGGGTTTGGAGACTCGCAAAGTTTTATGATACATCGGCAAAGTTACGTTCGATCGAGCGATCAAGATCGAACGAAGGACGTGAAACACGTGGCGTGTGTAGTTTCTTGCGAATGGGGGACGACTTTTCTGAGGACGAGGACGACGTGACGCGTTATTTATCGTCGATATTAAACGCGCCGGTTCTAGAACAGGACTATCGATGCAACTAGGCCAGCCTAGTCATTTCCATTATCGTGGCGCATGATTTTCCACGAACGAACGCAAGATTCATTCCTCGCCGCGTACGACGTTCATTCCTCGACACGGCGACATCTCAACGACGATCGTTTTTGTCTCGGCGCGCGCCGCCGGCCGATCTAATTTACAAACAGCGTGTATATAGCTGCGTTCCTCGAGAGACGCTCCTTTTGCTCGCGTCGCCGCTGCAAACTGGTTGCATTTCCAGCAATAAATCTTGCTATAAATTTTATTCGTTCCCGGCGTCGTGTTCCCTCTCGTCTCTATCTTTGTTCTTCCCTCTTCAGATCTTGGCCCTTTCAATGGATCACGGCCAGTCAGTCGCCGGTTTGGTTCGCGAAAGTGTTGGCACACTCGTCGACACCTTGTACCACGTACTTGCGCCCGTTATGCTCGCATATTTCGAAATTTCGCCGCCACCGTAATAACACTCGACTATCGCGATTATGTCGGTAGAGTGTAACGAAAGTTGCGGCGATATTTGGTGCTGGCTCGGTGGAAGTTTGCAGTTGGCAAGTCCCGACGTTCAGTGGGATTATTTTTGACGCTTGTCGTATCTTCAGAGTGACTGCCATGTATTTAATAAATATATTTGCATATATTTTTTATAATATATTTAATTTATAATTTTTTAAATTAAATATTTTTTAATAATATGTTAATACATGATATATTTATTTATATATTTATTTTTTTATAAATATGTTTGTACATATATGTATTTTCTAATACAATCGTGCCTCGCAACGTAAGGAATTAAATTGGAAATTAAACGCGCACCTAAAATCGGCGATTGGAAAGGGGCGCTTCATCGTCGAGAATATTAAAATACACGGTGTTTCGTCGTGCGCGCGCATTAGCCATGGTAAACTATGCCAATTTTTAATGCAAACACCGTGCCGCCGCGCGAATATACTACAGATTTGCTGTAATTCTGGATGATGCATTTCATGTCTGTTTAATGTATTTCAATATTATGATTTGCGCAATACGGGCGGGGTAATTCGTTAATTACTAAATGGTCATAAATGAGGTTGTTCGCGATTCGTAATTTACATGGACGTTTTGCATTTTTCATTGCACGGCGCATCGCCGCGACGCGAGACTCTCCGACGGGTAGTTCGATTTTCTGTCTCTCGTCGTAAAATAAATGAATTTCGTCGTCGAGAAAGATGACGACCAGGGAACTCCTCGGGGGGGGGGGGGGGGGCTCGATCGTGCTTGACGTCATCGTGTGACGCAGAGTCTTTCCTTTTCACGTTAATGCCAGTAGATTACTGACTAAACAAATTTTGTTATTAAATAGAATATATATATATATATATATATATATATATATATATATATATATATATATATATAATATATATATATAATATAAGGGAGGAACGCTCGCTTCTCTCCGCTCTGTTACGTTTCTCTATCGTGACACATTGCGTCAGCGCTTTGTAAATTACTAAATAAACGAATGGATAAGTCTTATTATCAAAAAAAGAGACTGGTCGAGGGAATCCTCCCCTGGAGGGAGGGGGAAGAGAAAAAGGGAGGATCGACGGAACTTTATATCGTCGTTGCAGCAAAAGTTGGCGTAATAATTTTCAAAGCCTAGAGAAGGAAGTTGGCGAAGCACGGCTTAATGCCTCGCAGAAATATCCGTCTCCACGTGGTGGTGGGGGGAGGGCGAGGGAGAGTCCAGGGAGACCAGAGTCCGCCTTTCTTATTAACGTGGATCTGAAATTCATATTAGCGCCGGGCGCCGATTTACATCTTTGCCCGGTGACGCGGAGTTTCGCGCGTAAGTAGTTGGTTAAGACGACGCGTTCGCTCGTGAGCTGGTTGGAAGATTTTTACTCGCGGATAGAAGGCGATAGAAAATTCAATGGAAGTTTCGCCGTGGCTCAGAAGTGATTTTTGTACAAATAGTACAATATTTAAAAATCGCACGTGTCGAGTCGAAAAGATCTCTGGCCATTGGGAGTTTTAACATTTGGGAATTTGCCGAAGCGAAAGCAAAATGTGGGTGTACTAACCTTACAACCAAGTGTTTAGCGCAGTTGCAACTCCAACTTATTTTCTTTTATGAATTTCTTCCTTTTTTTCTTTTGTGAAGCGTTATATATATTAAATTATTAAATTATGAATATATATTAAATTATTAAATTATTAAACGCGACAGTGACATGCAAATAATTATCTTCGAATCAGTCAAATCCTCACCATTTACGTGTATATCTCTTTCGTTTATTTTTCTCTTCGACGTAATTGTGAAATCGACGAGCTTGGAACGAAAAATGACCGTCGTTACTGACCAAGTGGCATCATCGTAAAAAAATCGCCCATCGCCCTCGAAGATCCGAGGAATACCCAAGCATGCTTAACCCTAACGCGATGAGCCGACAGCGGTTCACTTTTGACCCATAGCTGAATTTTTTCCTACTCTTTGCACCAAACTTTTTGGTACAAGATGTTACCTATAATAATGTTCATATTATTTCTATACAATGCTTCGGCCAAACTTTCCAGAGATATCTGTCTTGGATATATTTTGCTTCCAAGTTCTGGGTCAACGATGACCC
This sequence comes from Tetragonisca angustula, assembly GCA_036937485.2. Classification (NCBI taxonomy): domain Eukaryota; kingdom Metazoa; phylum Arthropoda; class Insecta; order Hymenoptera; family Apidae; genus Tetragonisca; species Tetragonisca angustula. The sequence goes on along the minus strand of JAWNGG020000035.1, from coordinate 1,334,057 downwards.
GGTGTCGGCCACGCGAAGGTTAAAGTTCGAGCTGGCTGATGGCACGTGCAGTGTATCTTTAATCTCTTCGGTGTGTGTGTGTTCCGCGTGCAAGTAAATCAGGATCGGCTCTGAGAGTCGTTGAGCCATTGCGGCGACGAAATGACGGATTAAAGGCGGATATGATGGAGATCTGGGGGATGCGCCGGACCCCTAACGGAAAGAAGGACGAAGAAATCGTTGGCTCCAGGATTCCGTTCGACTGGCGCAGTTCCAAGAAACTAAATCGCGCCGCGATTGATTTATGACTGACTGGAACTTTTTACCCTCGACACACACACACATACACACACACACAGAGAGACACGGTGGGCCTTTCTCATTGGGGATTGCTGCTTATCGCGATCGGCTCTGATTTATCCCGTACGAAACGATTCCGACAGTCGAAAATATAATTGATCGGGAACAAAACACACGCGAAGACCGATCTGGCAATTAATACACCGACGTCCGGTAATGCGTCATCGTAATCGGATCGTATATTATTCGGGCGAGCTTTTGTCGTTTGTTGTGCACGCCGCGAGCGCGCGCGCATTTCGTATCGAAATACCGTGCCGGTGATACCCGATACACACGAAATTGTTGTCTCGTACAGAGTTTCCTATGGAATCCTGAATTCGAGATTTTTAAATGTTGAAACGATCGCCATGGGGAAGGGGGGGATTTAAACGCGTTGGCGTAGGTCGCTCGCGGTGTCTCGCAATCAGTTGTGTCGTTCGCGAGAACTGTCCAAAACATCAACGCGTCGATGATACTACTGAATACGATTCCGATATGTTGTAAATTGTAATTAATTCTAGTTTGTGCCTCATTTTTATGAAACTTTGTCTGAAACTACTTTGCCAAGTATATGTACTTTATCGTACAAGTTCCACGTTCCGCGCTACCGAAGTACGTTTCGCTAAATTCCCGTTTCCCGTTGAGATTACGCGTATCTATATTCTATAAATTTATATTATAAATTGCACTCTACATTATTCGAGAAAGTTTAGGGTAAATCTTGCGTGGGACGTTCGTGACCCACCGGGGGATTACCGTGCAAGGATGGATCATGTATACTGTTGCATGTAGATACGTTAACAAACGTGGCAAGTGCTGAACTTGCTACGTTGAACAAAATTTGGACGCTTTGGTTACACTTTCGTCGAGACACATGATCGAGATCATGATTGAGAGAGAACGACGAGCGACAATCGTCGAGTGCGACTGTCTGCCGCGTCCGCCGTGGACAGACAAGTAGACAGGGATCGTCGGTCGTCAGACGTCGAGGCCCGGAACAGAGGCAGAGGGAGCAAGCAACCAAGTCTTATTGCAAGTTGGAGCAAACGATATCTCGCGGAACTTCGACGGGACGTTAATTAAAATTCACGGGGAGAAGGTGCATTAGATTCGCGGGCAAAGTTTGAAAGCTCGAGCCTCGGCCTGGGATAAAAGGACTGCTTGAAATTGTATTTGAATAATGTCCCATCAACGAGAAACGAACTGAGAGAGAGAGAGAGAGAGAGAGAGAGAGAGAGAGAGAGAGTGACACGTGCATTCCGCGACTCGTTATCGATCTTCCCGTGCACCGAGAGCCGCCGCTGCCGCGCGTATTCGTTGCTCTGTCGCGTGTAACACGCGCGCACCGACACACGCGAGAGCAGCCGCGCTCCTCTTCAACGTGATCATTTGTAACTCATCGCGAAGAACCGTGCCGATAGTTCCTCTGACTGGCGCCCGCCGGTTTTGCTTCATTTGCTAGATGAGACCAACATCTGGGACAAGACGAGCGGCCGCTTCTCCGCTGATTTGGGTCGCAGATCGCGCGGGATGCGAGAAAACGCGCGCGGATAGAGGCTGTGCCGCATTGTCGTAGAAATTACGGCTAGGATCGGAGCTAATTTTGAAATTTCTCGAGACTCGCGACACCTTGCGAATTTTCATTTTATTTATACACTGCGAGAGGAGTATGATTTTCATTTTCACAAACGCCGATGTAACGACGAATTTGCAAAATCGCGAGACTTGCTTACGATTGGAAAACCGGAGCAGTCGTCATTTTTTGACGTAAATGTTTGTCGACCATGGGTGAAAATATCTGGTCCAGACTCTTGTTCGAACATCTGGATTCTTTCTGAATCTAATCCACTTGTTTATCAACTTGATCTCTCCTGGCCCACGTTTAGGTATTTAGCTACTTTTGACGAGAGTTGCGAGGTTTATGTTCGTGATGGATTTTGTACTTCTTCTCATCCGGGTTTCGATAGTTTCGAAATACGAGAAAGTGCAGGATTTCAAATTCTCGATTTCAGATATTCGCGTGTAGTTCGAGAACTGTAATATCTAGATTCTTTCTGAATCTAATCTACTTGTTTATCAACTTGATCTCTCCTGGCCCACGTTTAGGTATTTAGCTACTTTTGACGAGAGTTGCGAGGTTTATGTTCATGATGGATTTTGTACTTCTTCTCATCCGGGTTTCGATAGTTTCGAAATACGAGAAAGTGCAGGATTTCAAATTCTCGATTTCAGATATTCGCGTGTAGTTCGAGAACTGTAATATCTAGATTCTTTCTGAATCTAATCTACTTGTTTATCAACTTGATCTCTCCTGGCCCACGTTTAGATATTTAGCTACTTTTGACGAGAGTTGCGAGGTTTATGTTCGTGATGGATTTTGTACTTCTTTTCATCCGGGTTTCGATAGTTTCGAAATACGAGAAAGTGCAGGATTTCAAATTCTCGATTTCAGATATTCGCGTGTAGTTCGAGAACTGTAATATCTAGATTCTTTCTGAATCTAATCTACTTGTTTGTCAACTTGATCTACTTTTTAATCTTTTCTCTGATCTACTTTCAAATGGAATTCCTGATCTACTTTTAAATACTTTGCTGCTTGTGACAAGAATTGCGAATTTGTATTTAAGTTCCTTATACTTTTTCTCATCCACAATCCAATTTCGAATCACGAAAAGAAGAATCGCAAAATTTAAAGTTTTCTCCGGAATTGAAGACTCTTTTTTTTTCCGAGGGATTTCATTTCTAGTAAAAATCGTCGATCATTAATTCGTTGATTCCTGCGAAGCAGGAGGCACGAGGCTTTCTCAAAGGCTCTAGATATTTCGTTTTCTCTTTGAAATCGCGGAATTCCGCCTATAAATAAAGTCTTCGGTATTTATCGGACAAGTTTCATAGCCTCGCGAATCGCGCCGATCCTTTGACCCGCGGCTGCACGAATTTCCCCCCCCCCCTCCCTCGTTTCGATTAAACGCGCCGCGCGATATTTTTAGCCGCGAGCGCGGAGAAGAGTGCACGCGCGTATTCGCCAAGCGTCGAAACGTTTCCAAACTGGACCCGACATCTCTTTCTTTTTTTCTTATTTTTTTGTCTCAAAGTGATACTTTCGGGAACTCTTACCGTCCGTTCACCGCCCCTCTGCCGATCGAATTCGCGAAAACCGATCGTTTCGCAGTCCATAACGCTCGAGCGGTCGAGCAGAAAGGGAGAGGACCGACAGAAATTTCCTGCGCCGGCAGGATGGGTCGGAAATTGACCAATCTTTTCTTTAGCCGCGCGCGGCCAGGGAAAAATCTCGACGGCGGCGGCGGCGGGTTTTTTCCAGAGTTTAATCCTGTTCTCTCTCTCTCTCTTTCTCTTTCTAACGAAACGCGATCGCCCTCGAGCGAAGCGCGTTGGCGACGTGAGCTCTCGTACTAATACACCGTACGTACGACACGCGATTGCGTGTTCTCCGTTTGCTTGAAAACTTCTCCGGTGAAATTTGTTACGGTTGTCGGTGGTTGAGTTACTTTATGATCAATCTTCGTAACGTTCCCCGTTGCGCGTACGAGCCACGTTTTTTGGACCATGTACCACGTGTATTATTAATATCAGCGGATCACTATCCCTGAGAGATTGTTGTTCTCACGAGCAATTTCTTCCAATTCCTTTCAAATTTAATAAACGTCGATATTTAGTTGAAAATTACCCGAAGTTTGGGTAAGGCTTGGGTTTAGACATGGAGATTACTGTATCAACTCTTAAATAAAATGAAATTTTGTACAGTATCGAGAAAACGACGTTATATATAAAATATATTTATGATACCTCGAGTTGATCGTCTGACACTTTCAGTAAAGTTATTACAAGTAAATAACGGAATAATAATTTTGGGAATATTACGGTATTAACGCTAGAACTATCAGAGCGGTCGAAATGACCAATTTATAATTTTTTAGAGTAATTTTGCGAATTTAAAGTGTTACATCTTTTAGAAGTTCGAGTGATTTTTATAAAAGTTCGTGTACATCATCGTATTATAAATCTTTTCATATTCCTCCGCGTTCTAATTTTTTTTGACTCAATTTTCTTTAGTCCTCGGTAGTTCTAGTGTTGAGAAGAGTGATTATAAGCGCGTATATCATCCACGTTTAGAGCTATCTGCTCCGTTTTGTCTCTCTCGCGCTTCATTATCATCCCTGATGACTCTCAAACGTCCGATTCCTATCAATAACAAATTCGACTTTACACAAGACGCCAACAGTGAAGCTCCACCGTCCATGCTTCTCTCTCTCTCTCTCTCTCTCTCTCTCTCTCTCTCTCTTTCAACGAGTCAGACTCGTTCTCCCGCGAGGATCGAGGTAAAATTTGTCCGGGAGAAGGAACGGTTTACGCGAGAAGATTTAGAGTTTACGCGGGGATATTTCTACGGGCCGATATTTCCACGAACGAGAGAGAGAGAGAGAGAGAGAGAGAGAGAGAGAAAGAGAGGGAGAAAGGGAGAGAATGAGAGAGTGGGAGCTGGATGCGCGCGGTGACTTATGGCGCGCGGCGAGCAGCCCGAGCGAAAATAGCTTTTGACAGCGGCGTGTAACAATCACGATAAATCTCGCTTCATCGCTGGCAAACGCGGCGAACGCTTCCATAATCCAGCGGCGGCGCGGTTGTCGCGAAAATCAGCTCGCCTGCGGACACATTGTTTCCTCCCCCTGATTACGCAGAAATCGTTACCAGATCGGCGTCACCGGCTTCGCCTTAAATGGTCGCAGATTAGTTACTATATTCCGAATCCTATTTCCAGATCTACGTCCAATTCTTGCTCTGCTTGCTGCGTCAAGATCCAACTGTATGTACATTGTCGCACACACATTCATTTGCACGTGATCTGATTATATATACCGACTGATCCCAGTCTTTTTTTTATTTCGTTTTTCGTTTTGCTTTTTTCATTTTTTTCCTGTTTTCTTTTTTTTTTTTTTTTATCTCGAAGCAGAGTCGCTTACAAAGGTTCGAAAGCCCGTTCGCTGTGTGAACATGAAATTTAACACTAGGCTCGTCGACGATCGAAGCGTGAAATTTCCATCAGAGACATTCAAGCAGTGAACTTTATAATAGACACGAGCTCTCGTTTACACATTTTCATCTCTAAAAATACACGGTTTTACATACGCGCGTGTCAAATGTCTGGCAAAAATTATTAAATTGATTCGTTTTGATCAACCTCGGTAGTTTTGCAATAGCATCGATCCAATGGGAAACGAAGTAGTAATTTCTCGCGATACTGTGCAAATGTTACATGTTGTTTGATTTTCCAACTGGATCGTGACAAACTTTGGCTGAAAACAGTTGCAAATGAATGAACCCTCGACGATTCGACGAAAGACGAGAGATTTTTGTAGTAGTTACCACGTATTGTAGTATAAATAAAAAAAATCATTTTGTAATCAACTCTTCGTTGCGCCCGACAGAGTAGAACAGAGTCATTTGTTCCTTCAACATCACACGGCGACACACGTAACAATAGCGTCTTCTCCCGCATTTTCCTCCGTCTTATTGGCAATAAATGTCGTTATTAAAAAAAAGTCATTTACGTTCCTCTGAGGAACGCCGGAGCGCGGACTACAATGAACTGAATATAATACGGCTCCTCCGGTGTACGTCGCGCGGAATTGTCATATTTATTCGCTCGTTCAAATAGAAGCGCTGACGAAAGAAACGGGAGCCAGCTTCCCAGCTTTTGATCGATACACCTGGTCGATATTACACGACTCTCCTCTGTGCTGGGCGTATTTACCGCGATTTGACGGATGCATGTAAATATTGTCAACGTTACGAGAGGCGAACCTTTTGGAGGACGGGAACGGAACAAGAGGGAAGCGAGCTTTTCGATAACGTTGAATGCGCATCTCCGTCATTGTTGCCCGGCGCGTATTTACACGGCGAGCTTGTATTTAAATATCGTAATTATTTTCACGTAATTATTTTTCCACGACACAATGCCGATAGAGAGAGAGAGAGAGAGAGAGAGAGAGAGAGAGAGAGAGCCGACGGAGGCCCAACGAAATCGCGAGATTTCTCTCTCTCTCTCTCTCTCTCTCTTTTTAAATTAATCCTTTTACACCGTTGGTCGAATGTGTTGCTTTTTTATGTTTTTCGTGTTTCGTGCCCGACATTGTCCGCCGCGTCGTATTTGTTTTTAAACGGGCCGCCTGCACAACGAGGATTATTTGATCCTATTATATTCGTTAACAAAGTTGCGGCAGCGGCGACGCGAGTGCCAGACCGCGGCCATCCCGCAGTTTAAAGCTGCTTCGCGACAGCCAACGGTGCCGCGAGGAAGCAGGAACGAGAAAAAACGGCAGGAAGATATAAATATATATATATATATATATATCGGTCGATGTCGATTAAGGACAGAGCAATAGTTTATCGTAACGTCAAACTTCAATCTCTGTCAGTTTCGTACAGTCGTAGATTCTAGCTAGACGAAATAACGACCAATAGGATATTTATCAACGCTTTAAAATAAATACGAGTAGGATGTTTTTTTTTCTTTTTTTTTACACAAAGTTTTATACTAGACTTCGAACATCGGCCATTAATTAACCGATTTTTGAATTTCGCGGGGTGATCAACTGCGAAATCGTTTCAAATTTGTCGCAGTACGATCGCGAACAATCGTTGCACATACCTGATTTGAAATCAGGTGATCAAGTATACTGCAAGTATACTGAAAGTATACTCGAATCTCTACGAATTAGGGCAGGTTCGAACCCTTTACAAGTACTTTGTCAAGGAAAAGCACTACTTTCAATTATCCTCGAATCTTCATTGAATAGGATCGAAACTTTCATAAATATTTAGAGATGGGATCAAGCATATTGCAAGTATACTCGAATCCCTACGAATTAGTAAGTACTTTATGGACAATGTAAAAAAAAAAAAAGAAAAACTCTGACGTCCTTTGTAAGATTCGAGTACTACTCGTAAAAGGTTCAAATATCTATAGATACCTGCAAGTATCTTTTCGAAACTTCCAGGGTTCGATATCTATTTGTATAGAATGAATACAGATCAAGTATAATCGTTGAAACATTTTTGCTTCCGAGTAGTACTCGAAATCCATGGAATGAAGCATAGTTATTGAAATTGACTCGGATTCGCAAGTATACAGAGTGTTTCGTGGCCTCAGCTCCCAAAGTGGGCCCCACAAGTTACGAAACACTCTGTATATTGAACTTGATCCCATCTCTGCTGATTTGTCATCAAACGACACTTGCATATTTTCCTACACGCGGTTCTTCAACTCTCTCGTGATTAAACCCCGCGAGGAGGAGGGGTTTGCATTTCATCCGGAGAAGAATCGAGCGTAGGAAGCCGGTGTGTCCAAGGAAGGGCGGCGAAAATCGTTTGAAAACGAGCGCCGGGGGAGTTGTAACGACTTTTCGGTGGCTGAAATCCGGCTGGTCGGCTGTCCGAGAGCCATTAAAACCTCGAAGTAGGGGGGCCAACTTCCCTCCGACTGCTTGCAACTTTTCGAATAATAGGCCTGCGTGGCCCCACGGGGTGTTAGGCGTGCCCCTGCCAATTTTCGCGCGTTTATTCGCCTTTATTACGATCGGCGGCAATTACCGCCAAGTTTCGTCGTACCGCCAACTGTCCTCCGCGCTTCCGGTCCTGAAAACCGGAATCCACCGTCGTCGACTTGGGAGGTAAGGGTGAGAATCGCGTGCCGCGCCCTCCGCCACTGGTTTCGCAATTAAACCTCTCAAGCTGGTGACGTTACTTCGCGCGTTTCCACCTCCTTCTCGTGTCTAACGTTATTATCAACAATTACGTTGGTAATGATTACGCGAGTCTTTATGCAAACTCGTGCATTCGACCATGAAAAATCGAATTTCAACGGGAGACCTTGACTCCCACGCAGCGGGATGTTTACGCTGTCTGCGTAATAATTGCAATTTAAATGTAAATTTCGCGGCAATAAGGCTCTCTCGCGGGGACGCGCGAGAATCCTCCGCCTGGTAATTGAAAGCGGTTGCCGGATAATTTTCGCAAACCGGGCCAATTCCGTGACAACGCGATTGAAAATCAAAAGACACCGCTCCTCTCGCCGTCTGTTTTAACGTTCGCTTGCTCGTTAATCGCCCGTGATTCAGGGAGGTAACGCGACGCGGACCGCTTTTTGCGCTCGGTCCTTCTCGACAGAGTTGAAATTCAATCACGAACCGAGTCGAGAACCTTGGCCAAAGGGCTCGTCGACCACAATGCTTCGTTGTTACGTAGCACGTTGAAACATCAGAGAGAGAGAGAGAGAGAGAGAGAGAGAGAGAGAGAGAGAGAGAGAGAGAGAGAGAGGATGGATCGTTTCCACGCGCACTCTGGCTGTGTATTTAATACGGTAATACGTTACCCGGGCCAGCTAAGTTTCCACTTTAAGCGGTGTTTTTAGAGGACACCCGAGGAATAAGAGAGCGGAAAGACTCGAGCTGCTGGTCTGAGTGGTCACGGTATTTCCACTGTATTCTTTTCATTTTCACTTACTTGCAAGTAGTATCCTTCGCTCCGTTCCGATCTGATCTCCGGGCTTGCTCGATTTTCCAGGAGTTGGCGAGAGGTGGGGAAGGGCGAGGACGGGGAACACACTTTCCTCCTGTACGAATATCGAAATTAACAACGTGGACAAATATTTGCCCTTGGTCTGGCCACCACGTTGGTCGATTCTGGTTGGTATCGCGTTTGCGGTCCTAATGTGCTGATGCGCGGCGCGTCAGCTTTCGTGCAAATTAAACGTCGCCGAACCTTCCTCCTGATAGGGGACAGCAGTCTTTGGCAATCAGTTTATTTGTACTTTTTTCTTTTTTCAGTCGCGTTTCGAAAGTAGAGTCTCGAAGCTATGAAATACGATTTCATTTTACGAAATCTTAACAGTTCAAATACCTAATAGTTCGAACATTGTACGCGATGCGTACTGTGTTGTTTCGATCAGTCGCTCGTTTTATCCCCAATCCAGTGGCGCGATCATTGTAAAAGAAATTTTCCAAAACGACAACCCTTCCATCCATAGTAGCTGCAAGCGATGAAATCTTGGTTCAAGGAACTATGAAAATAAAGTCGGACGTCTTCCTTGGCCAGCACAGTCGTCGGATTTGAATATTATCGAGCCATTACGGTCTACCCTCGAAAACAAAGTTGGAGGCCTCGAGAAGGTATTATACGAAGAATATGGCATGATACCTCGTTGAATGTCATTCGAGATTTTTTCTACGGATCTATCGAGAAGAACTCGAGCTGTGTCTGACTAACTATGGCCATCCTGCGCTGTTATTAATGAAGAATTTTTATATTTTCTTACAAAAATGTTATATCGATAGTTTGCGTCATTATCGAGTTTGTTATTGGCAGACGAAGGTTAAATCGGGTTAAACCCAGCTGCAAGAGACCGCTGGGTGGTTCGAGCTGTAAACTTTTCCCCGACGTATTTATTTCGCTTCAACTACCCGTAGGCAGTTCTGACGCTAAACTCGCGGTGAACAGCGGCAGACGAGACGTTATCGCGGCAATTATTGCTGGTAGAAAGATGGGAGGGGGGGTGGGAGGGGAGCGACGTTGTAAATAATTTGTCGTTGCTCGGCCGACCGCGCTGAATTTTTAGTTACCGCGTTTCCCCCCACCGCCATTTCGGGTTATTTTGTTTCGCCGCAGAACAAATTTCCTGCCGCGATAAATCATCCCCTCCGCGATGTCGATGCAACGACGCTGGAATTCGGGCCAGATCATCCTCCGTTTCGATCGAAGATCTTCTTTATTTTCGTTTCCACTTCCCGGGAATTATACTCGAGCTCGAGTGGAACGAACGTGATTCCCGATTTCGAAATAAATTTCATTTGGCCGGCGAAGGGATGTGTATCGCGATGAATTGCAAATGGTACCGTGTCAGTGTTATCGCGCTCGTTCAATTACTTTGCGACCTTCAGCCTTCTTTCTCGCGTGAAGTATCAAAGATCCTTGTTGAAGCACTGGAGCTATTTTAATATTTTTATGTTTCATACCTTGCTTTTATGTCTCCCCGATATTTCACCCGACGTCAGAGTCGAGATTGCTTCAGAGAGAATCGTTGTTTCTTTTTTTTTTTTCTTTTACCATTTTTTTCGACAGTGAGAAGTTGTCAACGGCACGACACGGAGCCGGTTTCCAATTTTGCGAAACGCTCGGATCTTTCCTCGCCGATCGCTACCAGTTGCCCAATTATCAATTTACGACGTTCCCCGGTTGTAAACCGTGGGGCAGTATTTAGCCAACCCGTCGTTCTCACTCAACGAACGTCGTGTTTCGGGTAATCTATTTTCATCGGCGCTCGGTACATCCACGGTTCGTTCGTTCAATCGCCGGTCACGAGTCGTATATCACGTTATAATTCAACGCCGCGAGACAGATCGCGAGAAGAGGACCCCTCCCCCCCCCTCCTCCCCCCTGTTCTAATTACCGCGGGCGCTGATTGTCCGAGGCGAGTGAATCACGCCGGGGACAACGAAAACCGAACCAGCGTGAGCAGAGAAGGAGTGAGAGAGGCGAAAGGATGACAGGCGTGTGCACGTAACAAGCGCTTTCCTGTTCTTCCTCGCTGCGACTATTTAGGATCGCTTAATAACCGCCGGCTGGAACGATCTTCCACCGGTAATGCGGTTTCCGTCGGCTCATTTGCATGTTGCATCGGACCACGGAAATAGCTGCACTTGCCTCGATTCGAAAACGTGGAACCGTGGCCCAGTTATCGGCGGATCGTTCCGAACGTGGCTGGTAGGCCACGGTTCGAGAAACACGCGTAATTTCGGCGGGATCGTGTCGATGAAAGTTAGAGATCATCGTGGCTTTGAACAGCGGCGCACGTGTACGCGCACGTGGCTCGTTTGGGATTATAGAATTACAGGAATATGTGCTCTTGACACCGGTTTTTACATACAAAATATGCGTAAACAAATGTACGTTTTTAACGTGTAAATGTCTCACACACGTTTCACGGAAATATCGTGCGTGAATTTGGTAAATGTTGCACGTACAGCGGAGAGCATCACTGTACCAACGACAATGAAAAATCGACACTGATTTTAATTCGTGAAAAAGAGATCGTACCATCGTGATCTACCCGAGTATTAGAAAGACGAGGTTAATTTATAGCGTGAAGCTTCTCTTTCGACAATTTCGTACAGCATTCTCGAAGTTCAAACGTTGAGAAATTCTTCTCGCCACTAATTATCTAACATTAATGTTCTAAATCTCGCCTGCAGCGAGGTGTTCCAAGAAATCTTCAAGATCCTCGATACCCAGTTCCTGCTTCTCTGTAACGTGTACACTATACTTGAGAAAATATTGAAAGCAAACATCCGGTTCTGCAGGAGTTGCCTAGAACTGTCCGTCGTTCGGGCGGGGCTGGGAAGGGGGTTAATTAGACCCAGTCAGCCCGCAACTGACTGAAATGATCGCGTGTTGATCGAAGTTGCACGCTCCGCGCGGTCCTAATTCGAGTTTTCAAGCTCGCCCCCTTGAACCGTTCGCCACCTTGTCCTCCTCCGCCACCCCCTCCCTTATGTTGTTGCCACGACTTAATAAGGCTAATGGAATTACCGGCAGAGCATACAGATCGATCGTGTTCGATCGCGAGGGAGGGCAGGTAATAGGAGGGAAAATCGAAAGCCTAACTAGGGCTACCGCTCGTCGAATCGACGCCGAATCGCCGCGTGAAACGGTACGTTGAACCGTTGCGTGCATCTGGCTCGAGCTTTTAAGACTCTTCACCATCGGGAACATCGTTCACTCCGGCGGTCGACGAATCGCGGTTTTCGATCATCTAGATCTTGGCGAAACTTGCAAGTTTATCGACTGATTCCGTTTTTGGTTTTCGCCAGTGGTGATTTCGACTCGCGCGCGAAAGTCTGACAACGATGACACGAGGGAAAAGTGTGGCGGTAGAGTTGCCTTCTTTTCACTCGTCTTTCGTAGCTCTCGGGTGGATCTGAGTTTTTAGTGGAAACAGAGAGAGAACTCGACGAAGAGGACTGGCTTTCGTAGAGCTGGAGTGTTTCCAAAGAGAGAGAACGGCCGGAAGAAACACCGAAGCGCGAGGAGGAAACAGGGTTAAATCGTGCTAATTATTTCCCTTAAAATTACTGACGCCCTCGTTCGTCGAGCAGCCCTTCGCTCTTCGAAGAGCGTCGAACGATAACGCGCGTTATTCAACCCCGTCGGAATGATTGAGACCCGCTGAGATCCGAATTAAGGTCTCTTTCGAATAGACAGAGAGAAAGAGAGAGAGAGAGAGAGAGAAAGAGAGAGCAAGAACGGAGAAACAGAAGCGGAGCTTGGCGAGCGTCTGCCAAGTATCACTTGACCGCGCCATAAATCTTTCGATAGCAGTCCTCAAAGACGAAGAAATTAAAGGCGGATAAGGTGGATGACGCTGCCTAGTTTCCTCTTGCCGTTGCTTTTGAAGGCACGAATAACAAATAAACAGCGGCGCCTTCGTTCCAGCCTTCGTTACTGGATTCACGGAATTCGCTGAAGATGATTTAAACACCATCGCCTGGCTGCCTTCTAGTTTACAACGTGCTCTATTACACGGCCGTGCCCACCGTCTGGGCAATTACCGTCGTTTACTACTTATTCGCCTACTTATTACGTCTCCTTGATGTCGAACTGCTTTCTATCAAACTTTCCAGCCAAGTTCTCGAGTATCGAGCAGGCTCTTTGGTCGCTACAATGATGTAAAACCCCGGCAGGGGTTTTTGTTGCCTTCGAAAGGGAGCATGCCGGCGTTCGAATTTTCCGGCCAGTGGAAATTGACCTCGACGATCGATAAACGACCGACCGGTCGGATCAAGATCGAATGTTTTAATTCACAATTCAAGGATTTTCGTGTAAATTCAAAGATAAATCACGGGACGGGGAATTAATTATTTTTGGATTATTGCTGAGCTTTGGATATTTAGTAACGAAGAAGAGAATTTGGCATTGGAACGGAACGATAATTTGAGGTTGTGAAAAGCCGACAAATATATTACATTACGCGTTGTATCATGTTACATTGTGCGTTGGAACATGTTGAAATTTTCGGCAACATTATCGCAGGATACGTCCAGTCTGAAGAATAATTTTACAATAATCATTCGCGAGAAGTTCAAAGTGAAATTGTTCGTAGAGAACTATAGAAAACAACCGTGGAATATCCAAGGTGTATTTTCTGTTCTGTAAGTTATATACCTTTGGGGAACGAATTCGCGAACGTACGAGAAATCTCGAAAATACGAGAACAGAATTTTTCACGGTTGTTTACCTCGATCTGTATGCCAAAGGGGAAGAGGATATTACCGGATCGTCGTGTCCGAACAAACAGCCCCTTTCGAACGGAAGGCGAACTCGTTTGATTCGAGGGAACGGTCGAGGATAATTCAAGAGGGTCGTTTACAAGGCGCAATCCAGCCTCATCCGGCGTTCTTCCCCTTTCTCTAGAAAGGGGCGAGAGAGGCAGCAATTTTAATCTACAGTCGAGGCGTCGCGGCTAGCTGCACTGCACGGCTGGTGGGAATGAGACGCGAACAGGCTGTTGCAACGTCTCTGTCGACTTCTTTCATGGATTGATCCGATGAAAATCGATGATGGAAAGAGAGGTTCCGAGCTTCGACGAAGATTCGCTCAGACATGACGTGAGCCCGCGTGGGCTGCCGAGCCCAAGACACCGGTGGGGTCAGAATGGAGTGCTTAACGCCGAGATTGAAATATATTGCCTCATCGCCACCTTCTTCTAGCCATTCTCGCGTTGCACCATGGAGTCTCCATCGTGCGATCATCGGCTGGTTACACACACCTAGCCACACCCTTCCACACAAATGTATGTATATCCGTATGTTCGTTTCGCTTCGGGCGCCCCCTTAGGAAATTATTCGCGGTACCGCCCTCCGGCTGTATCTTGCGATTTCGGTGAATTCGCAATGGAATACGCGGCGCTGACGTTGTGGCAGTGTGGGAAATGGAATTTCGCGACATTCCCCAATTTTTTTTTTTTTTTTTTTTTTTTTTTGAAAGAAGTGTTACATCTTAAATACAATCGAATCTATGTATATATATATTTAAAGTGTAATAATTCTTTCAAAAAATCATATATCTGTAATTACACGCAAAAATTGTATAAAAATTTTATACACATACTTGTGAAAGTTAGGTAGATACAAATTTGTAATGTCACAAGCAGAAAATTAAAAAATAATAACTAACATCTTGTCGAGGCCAGATATATACTTTGTTGGTTGTACCAGTTCGAAGGACAAGCAGACAGTTTTTCAGACTATTCAACAATCATTCACTTGTTTTAGCTCATCGTATTTTTTCAAATGAAAACGAACAAAACGAACGATTCATATGACATTTCAGATCGAATCATCTTATCCTGTAACGATGAATGGTTTGAATCACTTCAAATTTAACTCGATATTTCAGTCTTGCAAGGTTTAATCAGTCTCGAGCCCCTTCCGGAATATCTTGATCAGTCCCCAATCTCGAAAATCTAGATTAGACGATCAATTTCTCACCCGGATAGAACGATCGGGAAGGAGGTCAACGTTCCTCTTTATAATCGTCAAAGAATATCGCGTCTCCTAGCGAGACGTGAGCGAGGAACGGAAATAACCAGCGGCCGCAATCCCGCGTTTTTGCACACAGCACGTTGTCCCGTGAACGGCGGCTGGGGACCGGTGGCAAAGAGTTAATCGAATGACCACCGTCCAGTGAACAATTCACACTCCGCGAGTCGATCGAGCAAGCAAGCAAGCAAGCAAAGCACGCGCGCGTCGCGCTTTCATTTTTGATCCTTTGTTATCTGGCCGTATTTTTCCGGGGGATGAAAGCCGGCCGGTTAAGAGCCGAAAGAACGCGGTGAAAAAGTAAACGCGTTGGCACGGTAACGGGACCATTATCTCGCCGCGGCGTGCGTCACGCGCGGCCAAGAGGATGAGAGGGGGTAAAAAAAAAAAAAAAAGAAAAAAGAAAGAGAGAGAAGTGGGAAATTATTAAGCGCGATAAAACTGTAGTTTATTAGAGAGAAGGAGAGAGAATACGAAAGGACCCGGGGAGCGCGGTTTCGCTGTGTTTCGTCTGCAGTGCCGGCGAAATGAATGAGCCGGATTTATAAATAGGTGACGCCGATTAAAGGTCTGACCGCGTTAGCATCGGCTCGGATAATTAAATCAAACTTGCTAATGAAATCCAGTATCGGCGGGCCCGCCCGGCCGGTTGTTTCGTGTCCAACGCGTTTCCCTCACCCCCGTGGGGATGCAAGTGGTAATGATCATGGATTTTGTATACCCTCGAATTACACCGGCTCCATTCCCCACTGTGTTTCATCCTTTCGCGTGCTCGTTTCGACTCGGGAACCTATTCGCGGGGCAAATTGTCCATCGGCGTGCCGCACACTGCCGGCCAGAAGTATTTCGACGTGTCGAATTTTTATCTTTCTCTTTTCTCAAGTGAACGAAATTCAGAAGACAGACGATCAACTTTCAAAGAGTTTCTGCAAAGTTTCACTTGGATTGACTTGATGATACGCGCGTGTGTTCCTCGTTTCAGTTTCAGCGGATCGTTCGTTGGCAAGAATTAAAGGAGTAACGCACTCGATCAATGATCTTCCCGGTGGGATTGCAGCGATAGCCTGAACACTTGTGGACGGTAGTGTAGTTGGACGGGACAGAGCGGTGGAGATGGTCTCGCGTTGTCCCGTTCTCGCTGGCTGTGTGACGTATCGAGCGGTTCGATCGGCGGCGACATCGCGATACCCAGCGCTCGACAACATTACAAACGCAATTTGTACGGTGGCTCGGCTGGAAAGCGAACAATTAACCTCAAACGTTGACCGCGACATCGTAGCTCACTGTCCGGAGCAGCTATAATTCGCTGCTATCTGTTCCTTGCCTATTGGCTAACTCAATTTCAATCAAACGGAACCGACGTTTCGTACGTTTAGCTTTTTCTGCTTTTTTTCGTTAAAAGAAAATGAGCAATTTGCGAGCAGAGGGATTTTCGGATACAGTCGAGCAAACGATGGGAACTAAAGTAAACTTTAAATGTTTCTTTGTATAAAGGGTGGAGCAGCTAAATAGGATCGTCTAAATGTCTCTGCTACTTAAGGGACCAAATGCAACGTTGGAAATATTTCTCGTACTGTTCCGAGAATATACTTGTAAGTATTTGTCATTAAAAAGTATCCTTGATATTTGAAACGATGGTCGTTGAAATCTTTTAAAAAATTCCTCGTACACGTTCTCCATTTTCTGTGTCGTGGATTTGTCTGAATGGAGACGAGAAACTCGAAGGAATTCGAATTCAGACGCAAAAGTAAGTGATCGAAACGTCGTTGAATTTACTTTAAATACAAGTTCATCGCAAGAAAAGGACGAAATAACAATGATCCTGAGATGATCGCCGAAGAAAGAGATTTCCAGCGTTTGCGCGATAAAAGATAACGGTGATGTCGAGACGATCCCATTTAGATGGTCCGCTGTGTACGTTCCTTTACGTTAAGAATTGCCAGCAACACCGATTGAAATTAACAGTGAAATTGAATCGCAAGATTGCGATCGATAATTTGATTCACTCTCGTCGTTGACACATCGAACGTTCAAATTGAGAGTTTCAGTTGCTCTCTCGGT
Organism: Tetragonisca angustula; assembly: GCA_036937485.2. NCBI lineage: Eukaryota > Metazoa > Arthropoda > Insecta > Hymenoptera > Apidae > Tetragonisca > Tetragonisca angustula. The sequence continues at coordinate 1,317,066 of JAWNGG020000035.1, read as the reverse complement.
CAGGAATTTCAGAGAGAACTTTCACGAGCGGAACCGTACGTCGAGGAATCCTCGCCGATGAAACATTCAGCCGTGATTCATTACGCGGCCCCGAGACGGCTCGTGAAAGATTCAAGCCAGCCCGGTGGAATATTTACGAGGGCAGCGTATAAACCTTCAATAATTAATCGTCGCATCTCGCAGACATCCTTCCGTCGGTTCGACCCTCGATCGATCGCCCGCTTCGACAATGGAAGCGAGTCGGCTAATTCGATCGGCGAGTTCGTCCGCGATAAGTATTGCGGCCGCGATCCTGGAACGGTGGTATTCAAAGAGGTGAATCGTAATAAGCGTCGACGGATGACCGGGCGGTGGGTTGGTTGGCATCGCGGCGAAACGTCTGAAGGCGAAGTAACGGCGGGCCAATAACCCGCCTTTGTCGAATCTTCCGGTCGGGCGAGCTCCATCTTCCGGTTGGCCGAGCGCGGAAAATATGGAATACTCAATCCGATACAGCCAATATAACCCTCTCGCTCGTTTCGCGAACGCGCTCCGCGTCCCCTCCATCTGTCCTCGAAGCGGCGCGACGCGTCTTCGCGAGGATTCGGCCGCGTTCTTCCATTCACGGCACGAACGCGTCCTGCCAGCGGCAGATTTCGTGTGTGTATGTGTGTGTGTGTGTGTGTGTTGAATCTCATCGACTGAATGCCGCTTCCTCTCTGTCTCGCTGTGCAACTTTCTTCGTACGTGGGTGTAGTCCCCGTAGCTCTCCGAGCTTTGGAAACTTCCGCAGTTCCTTTTCGATTGCTCGCGTTCCACCTGACTCGCGCGTCGCGTCTTGAGAGACGAAGACGGGAGGAGAACGAGACGGCTGATCGTCCTCGAGCGTGGCTTTGTTAGGGATGATCCGGAGAGCGATCGAGCGGAGGTAATCGGATTGAGACGCGCGATCGGCCCATCAGTGGCGGTAGATTCGGGCGGTGTAACTTGCAATTAACTTCTCGGACGACGTGAACGAGTTCCAAAGAAATAAATAAATAAATTGTTCAGTGCATTTGTATTGTGGTAGGACACGGATGGATGTCGCCATCCTACGTTTAATTAGTATTATATTAGGCAGCAGCCAGATAAAGGAAGTGAAGAAAGAGACGTATCAGTTACGTGGGTAGAGAGAACAGCCACGTGTAAAGAGTCTAGAGAGATTAAGGAATATATAAGAGTGTAATGATTGCGTATGCATTTTGTATGAATTATAATTGAGGACTTGTATAATACTGATGGATGATGGTTAAGTGATTTGTAAATAGATTAGTAAATTCTACATGATAGCATAGAGCAATTTCTACGTTGCATTTAATAGTGATTTCTTCATGCTTAAGAGCGTGATATCAACATATGTGAATAAATATTCGCGACAATTCGACGAACCGTAGGAAATTATCGACGTGTTCCCCAAACGAAAGAGTTGTCCTCGAATGTCAGCTAACTTTAGGTCGAACAGAACGAAGACGCGAGTTTGAAGTTTAAAAACTGACTGCATAATTAGTTTTTAGGTTGCTATGGCAGTTTGCGATATGAAATTAATAGCGAGGACATTAAGGATGAAAAACGTTCCTCTGAAACGTCCCCGTTGAAGCTACCTGAAAATGACCATTTGAATATTTCCCTCAGATATTTTATAGACACGAAGCAGTGTATTTTTGGGGAACTTGAACGTATCTCGTTGTATCGTCAAGATTTTTCTGTTTCTTTCACTTCGACGTCTCCGACTGGAAACTTTACCCTCTGTTCGTCGACGACGACCAACTGGCGCCGCGCGATGCAAGATCTGTCGCCTCGAACCGAACGTCGAAAAATTCGCGTCTGGCTGGGACTCGATACTCGTGAAACCTCGGCAGCTCGATAATCTCGGGAATGATCGGCGGTTCTCGAGAGTCTACCCCGCCAGTCTTAAAGTTCTCGATTACTTCGATAAGTCCCGAGAACTTGGGAACCGTGGTAATCGCCCCGGAACTGAGATTTTAGTGCATCGCTCGCGGACGACGTTTCGACGCCAGCCAGTTCCTTCCTTCCGTATTTCTATCCGAATAAGAAGGATACGGCCGGTATTTACGATCGACCGTCCCATTATTATTCCATGAATTTTAATGGTAAACGGGCGCTGGGTATCGCGCACGCGCGTAGGAGGCGACAGTCGCTGCGAAAAAGACACCGGACTCGGGCGACAGAGACTCCCGCGTAATCCGCAATTTCAGCCAGTTCGCCGCTCCGAAATCTCCTCTCTTAGAAGGAACGTGGCAGTTCCTCGGCAGGCGGCTTAATTCCGACGCCTCCTGGGAATGACGACGCTGCTCTCCTGCTCTCTTCCCGCTCGCGGCAGTGAATCGCTGCTCTCTCGATTCCAGTCGCGCGGCTGCGTCCGTAAACAGGGTAACGAGAACCAGGTGACAGAGAGTTGGTCAACCTTTTCGCTGCGGCGCACTTTCGGAGCGAACAATCAGTACAGACGGCGCGATGTTTTACTTTTAGGCGGTTGTCCACAAAAGTGTATCTGGAGATTTGATACTATTCTTAGAGGTTGGAAAAATACAGTGGAATTGAACTGCACAATGTGAAGGACTGAACGGTATTGAAACAAATGCCGGTAGACCGTTGCTATGTTATATAATGGTTGGTAAATTCCATGTTGAAGCAATTGGTAAAACAGTTACAGTGTTACGGTGAGAAAAACGTGAAGGGCGTATATTTACGCCATTCGTGTATATTGATAGATATGGACCGACCCGTGTATATACGCCTTTAGCAGTGAAAGGGTTAAACGTTGCTCACCCGTTCTTCGCCGTCCTTTCGACTTTGACTTTCGTTGCCTCGTGGCATGTTCTTTCGAAAGTTTGCTCCCCCCTCCCCCCCTCAGCTGGATCGCGAAATATATTCGAGAAGATCACATTTATACAGTTGATTGAAAAATTTTCCAGATTATCGAAGATCTCCGAGACTTTCGGAACATTTTAATTCTTCTAGTTTGAAAGTGATTCGAATTATATTTTGATAAAATATCCCTCGAACGTCGATCGAGCTCTCTTTGATAACGCCGCCGCTGTTTCCTCGAGTCGTCGTCGAAACGAAACGACCGCGAGGAAATATGATTCCGTAGGATGGGGGTGGAGAGAGAGAGAGAGAGAGAGAGACGTCTCGCAGCCAGAGACGATTATTCCTCTTGGTTCCTGATTTAAGCGCCGTCCGTGGGAATGTAACGACAATTTGAATTTAGATTTCGAATTAAGACGGCGGCCGCCCGCGACGGAATATTTACTGGAATTCTAATGCGAAATCTGCGTGGACGCTCCCTGCCCCGGCAAGAAAAATATTTAAATTGCGAGAGGGGGAGAGAGAGAGAGAGAGAGAGAGAGAGAGAACCGGCGACACTCTGTTTCTCCGTGCATTAAAGTTACTTGGAAATATCAGGCTCCAACGAGCCGGAGAAACGCGCGCGCGACATTAACGCGTTCTCTCTCTCTTTCTCTCTCTCTCCGTATCTCTCATCCGAGAGCACCGGAAACAACTGGCGCAGAGGATACGCTCGCTGTTGTCTGCTTGGCAGTGCCGCGACTGAAAAAAAAGATTCGCGCTCGCAACGATGATATCTTATCCGCGCGTTGCACGCTTTCGACGCGATAAAGCGAGAGCATCGCCGGCAAACTGACTGTTTCCACTTGACTGACAACGAGAGTGGATCGATCGAAACGAAATGAAACGTGTTGTCGCGGAAGTAAGCAGCTGACTGATTAACTCGCTGATCCATGATCCGCTGTATCAAGCTGGATCAGTTGTAGCAAATTTAATTTAATGGCGATTACATTTCTAGTAGACGTGGCAATAAAATTTACAGTGGATATAAATGGCAATTGAAGTGTAGTCAGTTATATCGTGACTGATGATCTTGTTCCTCGTACTTATTTATTTATTTATTATAACGATAAAGCAAAGTAACAGAGCAAATGCAACATTGGTGGAAATACAAATGTAAGAAGATGAATATTATGTCGTACTTGCGAAACAGGACACTTTGTGTATTTTGTCTTTGATCTGAGATCGAGAATCGTTACAAAGATCAAAGTGTCTTGCCATTGGCCAAGGAGTAACTTTTTTTTATAATAAATGGACATGTATGTACATAGTGAAATATGACGAACTTCATTTCGAAACCAGAAATGTAGCTTGTTTTAGAAAAGGAAAATACACGACAGTCGTTCGTTCGTCGTCAAACTGGAAGATCAAAAAGGAACACTTCCAGGGAAGGATAGAAATATTGCGCGAGCTCGTAAAAAATTATATGAGATCAGGAAGCCTTGAAACTACGGCAGTGTCAGAACTGGTTCGTCAAATTTCGCCCACTGAGACGAGAACATCAAACTTTTTTTCGTTTCTTCTTTTTTAAGTCAAATCACAAAGATGCCTGAAAAATGGCAAAAGACGATCGAACAAATTGGTCAATAGTAATCGCATTGTTTCCAATCAAAAACATTCACCTTTCATTCGCAGAAAGACGCAGCCACTCGTTGACCAACCCCCTGACGTATTAAAAATCCTAGCTCTAACGAAGCCTGATATACTCCTTTTTGAATTCCGGGTCCAAGGAGAGGGATTTAGCTCCGTTCCATCCGCGATTAAAACGAGAGACGGGTGACTTTATACGTGGCTGTTTATTTCTCCAATACAATGGGCCGGTGTTCTGAATTTTTTTGGCAGCGGTGTATCTCCGCGTGAAACTGGCTTAATGGTTCGGGAGGGGGTGGAGAAAAGCTGGTCGTTTCATCTCGACGAGCGGAAATCGACGATTTATTACGCAATGAAATACTTGACTTGGTGGAAAGTGGGTTTGTCGCTGGAGCTTGCCCCCCTCCCCCTCCCCGCGAATCGTGCGGAAACTTCCAAGCGACGGAGCAGCTGCTATCTATGCTGGCGCTCGTATATACGAACGGGCGAAGCACCGTGCAATAAAATCGTACGATAGCGACGGCGAGCAACGAGCTCTCTAACTTTGTTTCGGATCCGCTCCGTAACCGACTGAGTTTTTCCAACCCACGATGAACATTTCGAGCTTCGTTGTCAAAAGTTGGCCGAGCGGTCAAAAGCGAAGACCCGCCGCGTCTTCGAATATTGCTTGGAATCTCGGCGAGCCGAGGAGGCAGGAGATGGGACACATCTCAGCAGACGATGGGAAACTGAGTCGAGAAAGAGAGACGCGACTTGGAATTATTGGATACGGGGCGGGAAACTTCTCGCAGATGTTCGGCGAGTCGTGCGTTCTCGGGAATTAGCCTTGTTTTCAACTGTAATTTCGAGAGAGATTTGTGTGGTGAAAGAGTTGAAAATGAGTGGAGAAGAAGGGAAAGATCGTGTCGTCGGAGATCGCAGTGTCTAAACTAAAAGATCTTCGTACGCTGACTAAGGATTGTCTGGTAATTTCGCGTGAAGTCGAAAAGAATACAGGCACGTTGGAAATAATAGTCGAACGAGTCGACGAAACTTTTCACAGTTGAACGTTCCCGGTGCTCGAGAAGAAGGGTACAAATTTCAACGACGAAACTTGACCTTAGCTCGTGGGGGCCAATAACCAGTTACAATATTACAGACACCGTTCCACGAAAGCTATTGAGACTAGAAACGACACGGCGGGACGGAGATGCGTTTGAAAATTTATTCGAGGGTATGTTGACACGCGAGACGGCCTGGTCCGTGGCAGGGAGGAAAATATATACCGGTGGTTGGACGTGGACCACGTATCCGCATTACGGAACACGAGCACGTAAGGAAGAGAACGGAACCGAGGAAAAGTATGTTTCCATGGCCGGTTTCCCGTTTGAGCGAGTAAATAAATAAGTAAAGTATGGTCATCCGTGTAGGCACGTACGGTAGCCGAAACGTATTTGACGTATATGGGGAGGGGGAAGAAAGAGAATAGTGAGGACGAAAGGCGAGCGTGTACTCGCTCTTTTTTCTCTTTTTTCTTTTTTCTTTCTCGTTGATTTCGATTCCCATGGGAGGGACATGGATAAAACGCGCGGAACAATGGGATGGTGGAAACGCGGCGGTTAACGGCTCACTTTTATTCCGCTCGATAAATTAGAAGTGATGGATTAAGATCTGCCGTGACGAACGAACGCCACGGTTCGGTCTCAGCCGATCTAATTTGCCGATTAATCAAAACCCGTGACGACCGACGCGCCACTGCCCACGCCGATAACTTTCTAACGATTTAACGTCGTGGCCGTGTGCGACCGAGAGTCGAGAAGCGAAGAGCCGGGAGGAGAAACAGAGACGATAACGTTAATTGCCGGACAATCTGAGTCGGGGGATGATTCGACATCGACGCTTGAGGAAAGTTCACTTTCGCATTGTGGGATTTGGAGCTTAGGCCAAAGTGCAAGGCACATTTAACTCGGTATGTTGCAACGCGTGATGTATATCAAGTTTGGCCAAACACGTTAAATACAATTTGATCAAACGTATCGAATAATTAAATTTAATTGAATGTGTCGCTTAATGTATTAAATTTAATCGAACCAAGCTAGATTGACTCTGTCGCACAGCGTCTATTTAATTTTACGCGACTCTACACGAGTCTACTCCACCGCTCACTCGCGTTATTCAGTTTCTCTCGTATTCTTAATATTCCATTATTTTACAAGCGCGCGCATTGTACAGCGTATAACACTTCACGAACTCGGCTTGCTTAATACTAAGTTTTAGTGTAGCAATATTATTATATAACACTGGTACTACTAAAATGGTCGGAATGACCGTTTGAATGTTTTTGTTAGATATTCTACAGTTATAAAATAGTGTATTTTTTTCTTTTAGAGGCTTGAACAATTCGTCGTAAAATACACAAACGAAAGCTTGCGTTGTACCCTGAAAATCGCGTTGTAAAGGTTTTCTGTTTCTTTTTTCACTTTAACTTCTTTATCTCTGATGGAAATTTTACGCTCTAGTCGTCGGTAGTTCCGCAACGAAGTGTGCGCGTAAAAACATATTAGAATCTAAAACTAGACGACGCCGCCGCGACAGTGAAAGCTCTCTGGTACTGCGTTAATTCCTAAAGCAGCGAATCCTCGACGGCGAGCGCTTTAGAAACGGGGAGGATGGCCCTTCGCCTCGGTGAAAAGCGGGGGACGTTCCGCGCGAATTTCGCGTCCGCGGCACGATACGTTTCGCGCTGCTCCACGAAACACGTCTCGAACATCGGAGACAAAATGAGCGCGGAACGGTGGAAGTTGTTAAATGAGGGGTTTTAAGAGTATTCGCGCACGGGTGTTGAGTAGCGGCTGCTTTCCGCTTGGCGGCGCTGCGCGCGCCGAGTTTTACCGTCTAAGTGATATAGCCCGCTATGTGGGCGGACAGGTGTTCCGTGTATCCCGCATGCGAAACAACCCCGTGGCTCTGCGCGCGAACGTACCGTGGAAATTTCGCGTCGGAGCCAGTCACGTACGCGAAATCGTTAAATTCCGCGGATTAGTCGGCCGCGTTCCTCGCTTTCTCTCTCTCTCTCTCTCTCTCTCTCTCTCTCTCTCTCTCTCTCTCTGTCTGTCTCTGTCTCTGTCTCTCTCATTGCGGCCGCGTTTTCGCGCGTTCGACGTTAGAACATCAACCTACCTGCAACTTCCCCAGGGGAGAGACTCCTCCTCCGCGTGGACTGACGCTAACAACTCCTGGAATCCGTTTCTCAGAGTTAGATCGGCAACTATGCGCAGCAGTTGCTGAAAATGTTTTCGCATACGCGAATTATTCTTCCTTTTTCTCTTGCGTTCTCTCGTTTTCGTGGGAAAAAAAAGGAAAAAAAAAACAGAAAAATCCCGTAGTTGCGCGAAATTGTATCGTCGAACGGCAAGGAAATTTATGGTACTTGAGTCTCGTTGAATAATGTTACGTGACTTCAGATGTAAATGGAAATATTTCAGTTTAATCGAATCGAGCGATCGTCCGAAGAAATTGTTCGTGCATCGATCACGATGCGTCGATCGTCGCATGATGGTTCCTCTCACGAACGAGGGAAGAATGGTGCATCTGGACGAGCGAGCATGTTAACGAATGCGCGAGGGTAGAATGGCGAAAGACCATGCGACCACTCGCACTAAACGCGGTATTACCCTCGTAACTTGGAAGTAACGGTCGGCGTGCCGAGTCTTTACTGCTTTCTCCGTGCCTCTTCCGATATCGCGTCTTCCCGCTATCGTCGCGCGGTAATTAAATTTAAGAGGATTCGCAAGAGAGAAAGAGGGAGGCGAGAGCTAAGGCCTGTAAACCCTTTCAACGGTTTTACGTGGCCCAGAGACGAACAATTCGGACGCGATATATCGCGATGAACGTCCTCATTCTTTTATTAAAACAATAAAACGTTACACGGCCAGACACGGCCCGGTGTAATGGGGGCCGCGTGCAACTTTCCGCATAATTCATGAAACCGCCGTTTATCCGTCGGGAAAGTTCATCCCGAACGGTTGCACGCCGTATTTTTGCCAGAAAACTGTCGCCGAAACACGTTACCGACGACCTGACCGTTACCGTTTGCAAAAACGTTGAACGACCAAGATACTGGCCGCGATCGAGTTTAATAAATGGCGAGCCACCCGCAACACAGCTCGGGACGATAACCTCGGTAATACATTAAGAATTTATCGAAATCGCAGGTAATTTTGCTTCTTTTTTTCCTTTTTTTTAACAAATATTTAGTATCTCGAGTGTTCTATTTTTTTTTTTTTTTGTTTTCAAGTTTTTTAATAAACTGCTTCACTCCCGACTGTGAAACATTCGCGACGCCACTCGAGGCGATAACATTGGCGTTACGTTAGAAGCTTATTGAAATCGGAAGCGACAAATCGTTTTCGCAAATATCGAGGCGTAGTTATTTTTTTTTAATACAACTGTTCTTTTATCCTCGATTGAAACCTTCGTAGAATTAGACGTTATTACTTGGCGCGGCGGTGTATTTTAATTTTTATTAATCCTTTTTTTATCGTTAACACGTTCCCCCGGCGAGGTATTTGAAACGACGACTGCCTGCAAGAAATATGTATCATTCATTGGAACTATCATCGTGGAAATTTTATAAATAATTGTACAGTTTTATTACTTTAACAACTTGACTTTCGTTGTTTTTACAAGTACGGACATTCCTGTTCAAAATTAATATTAACTTCTGTTTGGACAGGAACGTAATCGTACAAATCTATGAAATGACAACTGCCTGCAAGAAATATGTATTATATATTAGAAATTTATCGAAATCGCAGGTGGTTTTGCTTCTTTTTTTCTTTTTTTGCAAATATTTAGTATCTCAAGTTTCTTCTTTTTTTTTTTATTTCAAGTTTTTAATAAACAGCTTCACTCCCGATTGTGAAACATTCTGACTGTGAAACATTGGAAATGTCATCGTGGAAATTTTATAAATAATTGAACAAGTTTATTACTTTAGCAACTTGACTTTCGTTTTTTTACAAGTGCGGACATTCCTATTCAAAATTATTATAGTTATTATATAACTATTGTATTATATTATTATATTGTTGTTATATAATATAATTAATATTATATGATTAACAATTATATTTATATTAATATTAGTCTTTGTTTGGACAGAAACTGTAAATTGTATAATATTTTGATACTATTGCCAATAGATGTTTCCATTCATTTATTTACATTAATATTTTCACGATTAACCAGAATATCAAATATACATACACACCTGATAAATAGTGATAAAATCAGGATGGCGCCGCCCGTGAAAACTAAGGAGAATAGTCAGAATCAAAGTGTCTAACGTTTTCTGAGACGGGCAGTTTCCGAAATCGGCGCGAAAAGTTGACTCGATCGGCCGACGCGCAATTAACGGAATTAGTGGCAATTAGATCGAGGTTAATTCGCGGCGATGTTACGAACAATTGGCGAACGTTAGTGGGTCACTTTGCAGCGTCGGTCCCGTCGGGCCGACGAATTTGAATATAATCAGGGATTCCGAGCGGCTCTGGTTTCCGTTTGATTGCCCGTTTGCTCGCCAGCCGTCTCCTACAATGGACACCACTGACTACCATGATCGCCTCCACCAGCAGTCATCGTGGCGATCGTGAGATTTCACGCGTTTTACAGGATGAAATCTCGACGAGAACTCTCGTTCTTGTGCGAACAGTGTTACGTTATCGGTGTTTGTTATTCTTGGCTGGCTCGTGCCGATGCTTTATCCGAACCGACGGACCGAAAAAGAAAAGGAGTACAGCGAGAGTCAAAAATGAGTGTACACCTTACGAATCTGTGAAAGATGTGCAATCTTATTTCCTCTGTTGTTTTATTCGGTTCTACAGATACAGCTGTAACAAAACCTCAAATGAAGGTTCCAAAGCTTAAGAAAAAAAGAGAGTGTCGAAATTACGAAAATACATTAGTGGACACGTTTGTTACAGTTAAAGAGTGAGAGGAAGTATTTTCTGTACTAATTTGTTAGTTAAAGTTAAGATAGTGGCAACGTATCTCACATGAATGTACAAATAAATTTGCAGAAATTTGTATCATCTACATTTACCATTCGTACAGTAATAGTAATATTTCGTACACCTCTCTGTTCCAATTAAAATCACTGTCGAACGAATTTTCGTTTTCCTCCGTGAACGTGAACACTCGCTTTTGACTCTCGCTGTAGGAAGAGACGAAAGGCTAACGGCCCACAAATCGCAGTGCGTTTCTTCGTCCGCGCGTCCTCGCGAGATTAAACCCGACGTTTCACCCCGGGTGAAATCATCTTCAAAATAAACTACCCTTCGAGAGCCACTCGGCAGGCATCTCCCTGATCGTTGTTGCTGCCCGTTTGTCAGAAGAAAGACGTCACGGGACGCGAGAGAAGAAAAAAAGTTGTCATGGAATTCGCCGGAATTTTATCGAAATTCCTCGACGCGTTACAACGTGGAGAATGCAAAGTATTTCTCGATGGATGTGATATACGTACGTACGTATGTACATACGTGTACGCAGTTCTCCGGTATTCGAACGCTCATGTACATACATTGTGCGTGTCGTTATGTAGAGTAATTTTATATTTAATCTTATTTTAATAATTCTATGTAGAGTAATTATAGAACAAGTTTCGTCGACACTCGTTGTAGGATCTTTTTATGAATATATAAATATTCATAACATTCGTATTCATGTTTTATGAATATATAAAACGTTTTGATACTTTTCATTAATACCATAGTGAAAATTGACTGTCACGATCGTACCGAGTTTGCAACGAATTTAAAAATAAATGTAAAAGTTGCAAGGCATTTGACACAAGTGCACTTGCTCACGAAGCTTTTTTTTTTGTAAATACAGGATGAGCTATTTTTTTTTTTTTTTTTTTTTAATAGAACACCAAAATATTAAAAATACCTAATTTTGTTAACTTTAAATTAAATTTAAGTTAATTCAAACACGATATTTTTTTATTACTTCTTTCAAACGTTGAGAAAATATACATGATAGAAAGATTACGGATTTACTTTAGTGAAAAGTGACACTTTTCGCCCGCCCTCTGTGTAAATACATTACGCGCGACCCTCTTTGAAATTTCGTTAACGCCATTCTGTCAAATTTCCCGCCTTTCTGCTCATTGTCACGCTCAAGACGCTTAATCACGCTGTTTGCGAATTTTGTTAATAAACGTGATTCAGATTCGCCGATGTGTTCGGCATTCGCGGCGGTCCCGCTCGCATTCAGTTGCCCTCGTTGTAAATGAAAGCGGAGCGTTCCGTGGCCGAGCTGTATTCACAGCTCCCTGTCCGATCAGTGATTGAAGCGATGCCAGTCACGTTTGAGATTTCAAAACGGAAATTATTCGATGGGAAATAGGCTCGCTTCCGGGCCAGCGGCGGCGTGCAAAATTTCAGACACGTCGATGACTCGCGCCCACCTTCCACTCCCCGCGCGCTCCATATAATTTTCGAATAATTTATGCGGCTACTAATTAATCGATAAGCGTCGCCATAGACTATCCATTCGTCAAGGTTTCGGGGGAAATTGCGACTGTCGTGTTGCGGAAACGTAACGCGCGGATTTGTTGCGAGATCGTGTCGAGCATCGTGTCGATTTTCGAAATGTGGAAAACAGAGACGAAGAACGTTTACCAAAAAAGGAACTTTTATGCGATCGTAACGTGTGTTTATACAGCGTGTATTACTATTACTCGTTGTATAATGCGTGTTGTTATTGTGCGTATTGACACTTTATTAACAGACCCAGTGAAATTTATGTATTGGCCGAGTGTGCAAAGTGTTTGAATATTTTTTTAATGAATGTATTACGCGCGTTTCGCAGTGAAGCACGATGATCGTATCACCGGTTGTATATCGATCAAATTTGCAACGAATTGAAAAATATACGTTTGAAAATATCTCGCAGAAATAACAAAGCGTGATCATTCGATCCAAAGTTTGCTTTGTACGAGGAGATCCTATATAAATGTTCGAATACTTTCGTTAAATATCTCGCTACATATCTCACATATATCTTCAATTTCTTTCAAACGAACTCGACTGCATCTGCATGAGATTCCAAAATTTCTCGCGTACGTGAAAACCTGTTCTCCTGCAAGCACAAATATTTTTAAAAGTCTTCAAAACACACCTCAGCTCTCCACGTTGCAAATCGGCTGGACAGCGGTTCTTCTCTCCTATTTTTTTCTTCTTTTCTCTTTTTTTTTTCCTAATTAAATCCACGGTGGTAACTGTCGCGGAAACGTTGCCCGAACCTCGTAATGACTTGACGAGCGAGCATGAATATGCAAGCGACCGGGGATAAGTTCCGCGAGGGAAGGGATCGGGGGAGGGGGGGGGGATGGGATACTTCTTCAGTTCACACGAGTTTCAATTATTATGCGCCTTCGAACTTCAGATACGGGAAGGAAAGTTTTACGTTCGGTTCGCGCGACGGCGAGTGAATCTCGAATGCGGAATCACCGTAAAGATGCCCGGTAATCCGGACGTCCTCGACGTTCATTACTCATTCATCATCCGGCGCTGATACGTCTTTTCTCTTTCTCGAGGGTGGAGGGAGAACTTTCGCTGCAGCGGCTCGTGTCGGGGTGCTAATCCGCGGTGTTCATCTTCGATTCTCGTGTGTGTTCTTCTCTTAATGAGGACGGTGCGCGCTTCGCGGAGAGAGGATAGGAAAATATAGGAGGAAATGCAGATAAGGGGCTGGATTCTCGGAATCTGTGATTGGAGGCTACGAAAGCTTCCATATCCGAGGAAATAATACACCCGACGTTTGCGTTTCCCTTGACTTTAATTAGAGTAAACGTTCCCCATGTAAATGGGAAAGAAAGAAATTTAGCGCCGTATCGTGCCGTCATTTACATGTTACGAACTGCGCGAAGAATGGGAGGGGGAAACGAGGACGATAGGGGAGGAATTTTTCACGGTCACACAGCCCGGTGCCGACTCGCGAGATATCAAATATTGACCTGGAAACAGTTGCACGGATTCTCATAGCAAGCCTGCAAGTAGGTTCATGAATATTCGCCAGCTTTAGCCCGCGCGCCTAAGAGGGTACTCGTCGCTCGTACGTAACCGTACACTCGATCCCGAAACGACATTTCTCCGCCACTCACGGAAGCGATTTCACCCCTTAACAGCCACTGCATCCACGCCACGATGGCTGCTCGAAAGATTAGTCGTTATCTTTTCTGGCTATCTTTATTGCCCCTCGTAAACAGAGCACTCGTTCGTTTCGAGTGGAAGAAAACCGGTCGATTTATCGATTTATTTCCGTGCAATTCCTTTTTCTTTCTTTTTTTTTTTCCTTTTTCCATTTGCACGAGCCTTCTTTCGTTCGCACGCGAGCGAAATTACGAAATTCGTTCGTCGCCCGTCTCGTTGTGAGAAGCAGGTAGGAATGAAACGTTCTCGCGTTATCGTTAAACCCCGTTTTTTTTTTAATATCATTAGAAAACTTCATCACCCCCCTCACCCCCACCCTCTTTTGTCCATTCACTGCTTTATTTCCTTCGAACGAAGGGACGAAACGATCGCTGCTAGGCAAAATGTCGCGCGCGCGTGTGTGTGTGTGTGTGTGTCTGACGCTGTGGCCGACTTTGTCGTAGCACGCCCCTTCGTACGCTGGAAATGGGTTACCTTTGACGACGTTACAAATTGTATTATTAACCCTAGAACTGCCACGAGCTCGAGCTGTTACGTACACTATCGTTCCACGAGTGTTAGGCTAGCTACCTACTGGTTTCATGACCAATTTAAATTGTCGGGCGAACGATCAACGAGAGAGTTTATTATAAATTCGGTTTCTCTGAATTGCGGATAGAAATGAAATTATGGATGGCCTATCGAGCTTCCTTTCGTATTTGGAATATTAATGAGAAAGATTGTCTGCCGCCTTTGCGAGTGGAAATTGGAGAAACTGGAACGTTGGTTAGAATACCAGAATTCTTGATTTCACAACCTGTCAGATATATTGTCAAATGTATACACATGCACCTTTGTACATTTCGTACATTTCTCCCGCGTTTATTTGCATTCTGCGCAACTTGACGCCTACGAGATAATAAAACGGCAGAAATTTACGAACGCGGATAAAGAACTGAGAAATAGAACTCGCAGAGTTTGAAGAACCATCTCCTCTGCCCGTAGTTCTATCACTCGTAAATCCAGTTGTCGCGCCGGTTCGCTCTCCAATTCCCGACGAAAATCCCGACCGTCGTGGCCGAAGGTGAACCATTCAGCACGTGGACGAGGAAATTAGGAGTCGCGTGGATATCCGAGTCCTCGATATGCGAGCCTTTCGATCGTTCGTGGCGCGGAAACGGTCGCAGCCGAGCCGGGCTTCAAGTTTCGAATTCCAATCTGGAGGATCGGCGGAAACGGCGCACGGTCGAGCGCGTCGCCGAGTTTCCGCGCGACAGACTTCCGGATCGACACGCCGTTCAGCGGTCAAACTTGAGTAGGGAGGGGGAAAGTTAGTTGGTAGTTGAACGAACGTCGCCGAACAGACACCCGTCGATTCAATTACCGACGATTCGCTGGGTTACCGCATTTTAATGAACCGCCGCTTGCCAGCGCCCCGCGAGCCATCCTTTTCCAACGCGGTTTCCCCGCCGTTCCGCCTACGAACGTGGCTTAGTTGCCAAACCGATCTCGATCGTCGTCAACTTTCGTCGCCGATACGGTCTCCACTGTAGCGAAACCACTGTGAGAAATTAACAACAGACTGCGATCGCTGGCAGGGTGAAATTTGGCGACGACACGTCGCTCGTGTTAAAGTAAATCGCGTACGGGAATCAGAAAGACGATGGGCTCGAGCCACGTGGGATCGAGTCGAGTCGACGACGCCGTCAGCAAACACGCGAGTTTCCCGTGGCTGAATCTGCGTGATCCACCGGCGAGAAACGGGGCCGAACACGTAACACGTGCTATAACGAGCCTCTCGTGCTCTTTGCACTTTGTTTCTCCGACGACGTCGTTTCATAATTCCGGCCATTGGTCTAGTTCCTCCGGGCGATTTATTCACTTGTTCATAGGGGAAGAAATCTTCGAGTAATAATTTCGTTAACGGACGAAGGTAGAGCAGAAGTTACCGATTAATTTGCAAGTAGAAACGACGTGTCGTCTTGCCTACGGATTTTAATTATCGCAGATGTGGAAAATACTTGTAATCGAATATGGATCAATTTCAAATGTCTGTGAATGGTTAAAGAATCGTGACGTCGAAAATATCGCACGCTGTATTCGTTCATCGTTTATTTTCATTTCTAATTTATAAGTTCTGTTATCTGGAACGTAGCCAGCAAATTTTCCAACGTTTTAATTATCGTAAGTGTGACAGGAGTAAAAATCACTTGTTCTTACCATAATCAAATAAAAATCAAATTTAAATAATCGTGAATAATTAAACTATCGTGCCGTCGAAAATATTCGTTCTTCATTTATTTTCATTTCTAATTTACAAATTCTAGAATGTAGTCCACAAATGTGGCAGCAGTAGGAAATATTCGTTCCTCTTGTATAATCGAGTAAGTATAAATTTCAAATATTCACGAATAATCGTGCAATTGTAAAATAGAAGAAATTATACGTTCCATCCTCTTCTTCTCCATTTATTTTCGTTCCTTTTGCATAGCGGTTGCCCAGCTGAAATAGAAATTCTTAATTAATTTACAAATAGAAAACTGTTATCCATAGTAAAATATAACCTAACAGATTTTAATTATCATAGATCATGCGATATGGCAAGAACAGTCAGATAAGAATCAGTTTTAAATATTCGCGAGTAATTAATCGCGACGTGGAGAGAAAATTATACGCTGTGCTTTCCCTTGTTCTACACTTTGTTTCAATTCTTTTTCGCATTGCGGTTGCAATGAATGCTACACAGACTGCGATGTAAAATTTAACGTACTCTCTTCGTCATAACCCGTGCGAAATATATATATTTTTTATTATATTAAATAATATACTTAAATAAATATTTAACAAGTGTATATATTCCGCCCTTTAATTTCCCACAGAAAAAGAGAGTGAATAAAAATCAGCTCGCAGCCTAAACGTTTAATTTCCTCGCTATTTGCTGCGTGCATTTGTTCGGCAGTTCCAGCGTTGAGAGAAAGGGATCTAATTTCGTCACCTGGAATTAGGCTCGGCCAGCAAGGCGACGAATCGAGGCGTCCGAGAACCCGGCGAAAAACACAGGCGAATTCACGAGAGAGAGAAAGAGAGAGAGAGAGAGAGGGAGAGAGCAAGCTCTGCTTGCCGCGCAAAGGGACGTCGTCTCGATTGTTTCAACAAACAAGCTGTGCTCGACTTCGCCGATCGAGGGCAGACGCGAAGCGGATAACGCGAGCGGGGTGATACGCTTCTCGCGGATTTAATTAATTAAAACACGAGTAACGAGTGTGGCACGATCGGCGACGCGTTCGAGGGTGGAAAAACAAGCGGCGGACCGCTGCGAGGACAGGTGAACAGGGCCAGCATTAATTAAAGTTATTTTTAACCGTCATTCACACCCTCCCGCTCCCTTGGCTCTTTCGCTCCGCTTTGCTCGCGCAGCAGGCAGACGGAGGCTGGTTGTTTCACTGTGCGTCGATCTGCGTGCGTGCGTGTACGTCTGCGTGTGTATATTGTTAATTCGTTGTTGAAGTTTCAAACGGTGAGACGCAGTCGTCGCGACCCGGGTAAATCCTCCCTTCCCCACCCCTCCCTCTCCTCGCGGAGCGGAATTTCGCGATCACGGTCGATTTGATTCACGGCCGGTTCGGTGTTCTCCGCTCTGTCGCGAAACTTCCTGACGGACGACCAATCAATAGGCCACTTGTTCGACAGCCAGCCGAGGGAGAACTTTTCGCGATCCATCTCTCTCTCTCTCTCTCTCTCTTTCTATTCTTTTTTTTTTTCTTTTTTTTGTTCGTCGATGAAACCGTTTAATAACCGCTTCGTTGCACGTCGGTGCACAAGGTCGGTTATTTAGTTTTGCATTTCGCATTTCGCGAATAGAAGGGCGAAATTGTTAACAAAAGTCTAAAGCTAGACAAACGGATCAAATCCAGCGAACGCAGGACGGCACACTCTCGAAAATTTCAAGGAATTATTTATGTATCGCGTGAGACCAGCTCGCGTATACCTTTCTTTTTTCGCGGGATTAAATTGTCAGGGTCGTATCGATCAAGTCTGAAACGAATCTGAAAATAGGCATTTGATACGGGTACAGTTTCTCACAAAAGTGCTTGAACACTCTGTAGAAACCTAGTGTACCATACAAAACGTAATTTAATAAATCATTATACAAATATATAGCTTGTTTCGATTTTAATTTTCACTTGCTCCAAACATAATGTCGTTGTCAACGACACTTCAAAATATCCAATATACTATGTGGTAATATATTCATATTACAAGTTCCTGTAAGCGTTCGAAATACTTTCACGAGCAACTGTCAGCACTTTATTTACTTTGGCAATACAGATCGTGCAGAGCAAGTGTGTACGCACGTAATTGCGAAAGACCAGAACGATCGCGAGGATTTACGCGTTTCTTCACGGCAGTTTCGCGGACGAGCTGCTTGAGCCGCGTGGAAAATAGGCAAGCAGACGGGACAGGACGACACGATGAACCTTTAACACGAGTTTGATCTTCCCGTGTCGAAGAAGTTGGAACTTTTCAACATCGTCGCGTTCTTTTCGCCGTGTTGCTCGTGCACCTCTCCTCTCCGGAGAGTTTCGTTTTCACGCTCCACGATCGACACGATCGAGGAGAGTTACAGTCGATCCTAAAGAGGTTTCGAGGGGCGTGGAAAAATCCCGCGGCAGATTTTCTCGCGAATAAACCGAGACCGTTCCCCTCGGCGTTAACCACCTAATTCTCGCGAGTTTACGCGCGACGATAAAACGAGTCTTCTTCGACACTTTTCTCGTCTGGTAGCTGAAACGCGACGCTGAAGCGAGACTCGTTCAAGTGGAACGAGCGTGCGTTAAGAGAAACGCCGAATCAGCGCTCGGCCGAAGTGTAATTAATGATCGAAGATCACGATCCGCGTTCGTGGATCGGATTATTGAATGATCAGCTGACACGGCGATTAAATCGTCAAATCGGAGATGTTGAAATGAAAAAGAAAAAAAAAAAGAAAAAAGGAAACTTTGTAATACAAGCTTTTATTTATACATTTTACGAAAAATCATTCATATCGATGGAAACACGCTGTTTCTGTGTAATTACAAATTGATGATTTTGGCCATTTTAATAGTTCGAGCGCCAATCGCTGATTAATGGACAGAGTGAGTGATCGAACCCAATGGCGTCAGTTATTTATTTTTGACCGGGATTGATTTTTCAGTGGCTATCGCGTGGTCGATTGTCGAGAATAGGCTCGTCTTATTCGTAGATATTTAACCTGTCAGCGAGTGGCTCGCTTTAAATGCCACGACCGGAATTACGAACAGTCAGCTCGCCTAGGATTGGCTCGTGTCGTTGCAGCCACGGAGAAAAATTAATGCCCCCTTCTATTTTTTCGTTTCTTTCTCTTCCCTCTTTTTTCCTTCTTTACACTTTTTTACCCTCGCGGCAAATGGAAGGACGTTAATCAAGCGTTTAAGGAGCTTTGCTGGCGCTGGGAGATTTATAAAGCTTCATCGAAATTTATGTATCATTCTGCTCGCTCTTTCCTTCTATCCCCCACCACCCCCACCCACTCCCCTTTCTTTTTGTTTTTCACTTAATACGGTTTCATATCGCTACGGTTTTGTCGGCGATGTTTTCTTTTATTTTTTTTTTTTATTTTTTTCCCCCACCCCCTTCTTTCTCTCTGTTGCTCGTTCGCAATGCGTCTCCAGCAGTTTATCTCCATTACAGTCGCTCGCGCCGGAAGTGGAAGGCAGGAGGCCGCAGCGTGCAGTATTAATTTCCCAAAATGCCGGCGATACTTTTTCCGCTGCCTCGCTCGTCCCGCTCTCTCTATGCTTTTGATCGTCCCTCTTCTTTAATTACGAGAACGCACGAAACGGGACGAACAACGCCCCTCCTCCCTCTGAACAACTTTCGCGTACCCACCCGATGAATTTATCGCGTGCGTTCGAGAAATAGCCGGCTTTCCGTTCTCGTACTTTTTTCGGGGGGGGGGGGGGGTTTTCAATTTCACACGTGCGCGCGAAAGTATTCGCCCGTACATGGATGAAACTTTTGCGTGCACGCGCTGTTACGCGAGACGTTATATATTTTGAAGTGTCCTCGACACGATTTCGTTGCGATCGTATTGGCAAGATTTGTACACCAATCTGAAAATACTTTGGTGTATTTGTCGTTTAACTGTCCAGATAAACTCGTTGAAAATTAGACACCTTGTACCAAATATCTTACAAAGTCTGCGCATATTTCTAGACTCCTTTCAAACCCGATCGATGTAATCGAGATGGATGTCACAATGTCAAAGTGTTTTATACGTGTGTTATGTCTGTAGATATTCTCAGATTTATGCCAAACTTGGCCGATATAATCAGGATCGTCGGATCTCGGGTCTACAGTTTCGTAACGAAATGTGCAAACGTTTCATGCGACGCGGCTGTAATATATATTCGTGAAAAGTTTCCCTAAGTGCTCGAAATTTATGAGCAACTACGTACGTAATGTATCCGTGTACGTACGTGTGTGCGATTAACACGGCGGAGATCGCGAACGATCTGTCGGATGCACGCAAAGTCTTTTCAGACGCTTTTGTTTTTGAGCAACGATCGTCGTAAAACTCGCCGGTGAAAAGTACCTGTTACGCGACACTCCAGATCCGTGTAATTTCCATTGCACGAGCACACAAACGTGCGTCCTGCACGTACGGCCCTCCCGCGAAGAGGCTCCTGTATTCAGAGCGATGCTAATATTATTTACGTTATTTTATGACACGTGCTAATATCATTTAATTCACCGTTTCACGACGAACACCGTGCGCAACACAGTTTGTTACGGACGCGGGGACATTTACAGCTCGCTTAATAACACGTTTCGTTTAACGACGGTGAATTATACTTTAACGAAATTCAACGTTTTTCATGTGCTATTCTGTCTCCAAGATACATCGTTGCTTCTGATGATATTATTTATAAAGGATCTCGCTGATTTTAACAATGAAAAATGGTCCACGTTTCCAGAAAAAATTCGCGACTCTCTCTCTCTCTCTCTCTCTCTCTCTCTTTGTCTAAAACAAATGAAACGAGTTGACTGGCTAAACTAAAAAAAAAAAAAAAAAGAATTGTCAAAATCTGCAAAATATCACAATACCTCTAAGATTGCCATTTCTCCACACATCGACATCCAATAGTTACGTCGATCGTGGTAATCGTGCCTGAATCGTGTTTCTGGATCCTCTTGGATCCATGGCCAGGGTCATTTATTTCAAATCGCCGCACCGCGCTGTCCGATTCGTTCCTTCTTCCGTAGAGGTTCAATCGGTATCTATCCACCTGTTCGCCGGTCTGTTCAACCTCGTCTCGGCTCGCTCGCGTTCGCCGTCGACTGATGTTCTTCAGCGAGAAATCGGGATAGGGGACGGAAAGCCCTCCGGTGCGAGCTTCTCCGGTTAGTTTACGGTCTCGAGGGCAAGTTTAACGACGCGCTCGTCGATCTTTCTCGACCGGGTCTACGCGCGCGCCCCTACGTTCCGGCCATCCCTTTCCGGCGCTGTCTCGCGCAACTCTCCCGGGTCATTAGTCGACCAGCCGCGAGATTTCGATCTCGTAAAAGAAGAAGAAGAAGGAAAAAAAAAGAAATGTCCCGTGCATCCCCGTGCTCACACGCGCGCGTATATACCGTCTATCGACCGGTCTCGCGTGACCATTCACCGAATCTGGGTACCTTTTTGCCATCGTTTTTTTGCCGACCGTTTAAACTCGAAACGACCGCGCTTCTTTCCCGAGCAGAGAGAGTTCAAGAGGTCGCGACGTTTTTTAGGGGGAACGGATTGCACGAGTTGGCGATAATGGTAAAATCGTGGCAAAGATTATCGTCGATAATTGAAAGATTGAAAGTCTGTCATCAGCTTTTGCTTTATTCTCGCGAGTGAGTTAGCGATAATGCTAAAAATTGTTATTTTCGGGAAAGAAGGAAAGAAAATGGCGTGATTTCGTGCCATTCCGTTTTGTAATTCTTTGATACTTTGATAATTGAAAGTTGACTATTAATTTTAGCTTTATTCTCGTGGTTGAGTTAGCGATAGTGATTTTTTTTTTTTTTTTGAAAAAGAAGGAAAGAAAGTAGAGTGATTTCGTACCATTTCGTTTTGTCAATCTTTGATACTTAGATAATTGAAAATTGATTATTAAGTTTAGCTTCATTCTTATGGTTGAGTTAGCGATAATGGTAAAATCTTGGGAAAGGAAAGCGGGGGAGTCATTTTGGATAATTAAAAAATTAAAAGTTAATCATCAGTTTTAGCGTCATTCTCGTAAAATTGTGGGAGAAGAAGGGAAAAGGGGGGGAGTGATTTCACACAAGGGTGATTTCAGTCATCTTGTCATAATTAGAAAATTAAAAGTTAATTATCAATTTTTAGCTTCATTCTCGCGGATGTGGATGCTATCGGCTTCATTTGGAATAAAAATCGTGTTCTATGCAAAAATACGGGAGGGATCTCGAAACAGAGAGTTAACTCGGGGTTAACTCTCGCCTCCCTCGGTTAAGGTTTAATCTCAATAGTAATGAATAATGAATCGCGTTCCGTTGATGAATGTAGCCGGGTACAGGAAAAACCAACGTTCGCAACGCACGCGTGACACTCTTTCATGTTTAATAATGAATTATATTAACTTTCAAACGAGGGCTCTGTCAATGAAAAATAACTCCTCCTCCCAGTGAAGACTGGCATTTCACGGCGCGCCTTTTTTATTTATTTATTTATTTATTTTTTTTTTTAACAACGAATTATCTTAACTTTCAAACGAGGGTCCCGTTAATGAAAATAGCCTGCACAAAGGAGGCATTCACAACGCACGCACACCACTTTCTTTGCTTTCAGTAACGAGTTACGTTACGCTTTCAAACCAGCGAGTTCATTCGACGAATGATATTTACGACTCGTAATTGGTGTCATCGGAAACAAAGACAATTTAAAAATTAAATTAACATTTGTCTCGGAGAGTCCTAGGATGCTTCTCGTTCGCTTAATATTTCTCTTTTGCATGAAATTACGTGCGTGTGTGTTTTATGACGCTATAATTGTCAACAGATTAACACTCTGCAGATTCTCTCTTGTATAAATTCTTCATTCTTCGTGTCCTCAGCTTTGAAACGAATACAGTACTTATTTTAAGATCATTTGAACAGATACAGAATTTACATTAACTTCTTAAGGTGTTTCTTAAGGCTTTTAATGGTTATGGTCGCAAAATAAGGAAAATTCAAGAGTTTTTTTTTTGGTGATATATATTTCTTTAAAAAAAGTAATATGTTGTTCATTCATTTGAGAATTTGCTAAAAATTTGAACTAAATATACGAGGATAGGAGAGATCATTTAATTCTGATCGGTTCGTTGATATTTGCCAGAGGTTTTATCTATTGAGATTTCACGTTAAATTGTACAAGAGTAGCTACCACCTGTCGAAACCAATTTAAAAGAAAAATGATTATTTGAACTTTTCCTGTTGATAAACGCAAAACGAGAAAAATGTGCAAATCAAAATTTCGCTTCGTCGGACAGGAGATAAGCCTTGAGGACGTTGTCATAAATTTTTATTCAAATTCACCCGAATGAATCTTTGGGATATCTCTGGTGCCGATTTTGAAAATTGCGTCTCGAGAGAAAAGCGCTTTTTAAAGTTTGGCTTGTCTGTCGACAAAAAAGCTGCAAGACAATTATTATCTACTGCATTCTAGAATATAAAGAAAAGAATATAACGCAATAACAGAACGTAGTGTTTGAAAAATCGATTTTACTTTTTGACTTTATCAGAGGCACATAACCCCTTAATGGCACGTTTCACGACTCAAAGACTGCCGGATAATTCTTATCCAGAGCATCTTAGAATATTCTAAAGAATACATACAGAGGATAATATAAGAGAACATACAGTCTTTGAAAAATCGGTTTCTTTTTCGCTGTATCAGAGCCCCTTTTACGGCACGTCTCGCGCGTACGCATTAAGAGCCGCGATTTCTATACACAGGCGAGTGCAGTTGGGTGGCTCGAGGCTGGAGGAACTTCAAACAGCCGTACCCAGGGTCGAACGTGTCCCGCTTGGACGATCAGCCGCGAGAAAAGTCGAAAAGACAGCGGAACCGGAACGACACGGGCCGGGTCGCGTCTCCGGAGAAATCTTATCAGATATCTATGTACATATATCCGTGGCCTGGTGGATATATATATATATATATATATAGAGAGAGAGAGAAGCGACTCTCTTCGAGATTCTCGAGATTCTCCGTGGGCCTGTTCCACCACCGGGGGGGAGGAGGAGGCGAGACCGAGGAGTTTCTCACGGAAAATCTCCCGCCCAAACCTCCCTCGGCGAACCGCACCTTCTGCCGGCTGCAATCTCGGATTAAGCTACGCCACACACGCAGACACGTACGAGCATAAATTTCCGCGGGAGGGAGGAGTCGTCGTCGTCGTCTCTCCTCTCTCCTCTCCTCTCCTTCCTCTCCCCGAGGGGTGAACTTGTTCACGCGCCGCGTGTAAATCATAAGCGCGCCGCGAGAGAGGAGACAACTGGCGGCGGAAGAGTCAGCGACTCGTGAAATTACGATTGCGCGCTCGAGGAGAGAGAGAAAGAGAGAGAGAGAGTGAGAGAGCGGGGGAGAGTGGGCCGAAACCGAACTCGCGTCTTCGGGGATACCGCGTGTGACGACTCTTCCTCTTACCCGTCGTCGATTTTCATCAGAATCGAAACGCTTTGTCCGCGAAACGTTGCGCGTGGTACACACACGCTCGATATTGCCAGCCGGCGGAACAAAAGCACACCGAGTGCACAACCGCTGGACAATCATTCTCGTCGCGACCTGACGAAAAAACAGAAACGGTTAAAGGACGAGACGACAAAGAGAGAGAGAGAGAGAGAAAGAGCGAGAGGGATGGGCAAAGAGAGAGAAACGAAGATGTTATTTGCGTGCGCGCGGTACGTTAGGGGTGGTTCAAACGATTCGACGAAAAATAGAGTCGAGGGAGGGAAACGACAGGAACCGAGGGAGAAGGAAAAAGGAAAAAAAACAGAAAAATTGGCGAACGAAGCTGATCGCGATGCGGTGGCGGCCAGAGTGGTCTGGTCAGAGAGAGAGAGAGAGAGAGAGAGAGAGACGGTAGGCACGCTCTCTCGTGTCCGTTTATTACCGTTTTCCTAAATTGATTTCCAATTCTCGTGGGAGCGTGCTAGGCGGACGGGCGCCGCGGTGCGCAAAGGCTCGCGCCGGGAGCCAAGAAGAAAAAGAGGTTCGAAGGGAATCGGCCCGGCAAGTTCGGCCGAGTGAACCGTCGATTGCCCGGTGACCCATGAAAATGCGAATGCACGAGTTGGGCAAACAGCGATGTCGCGCGAGCGCGGCTCACCCTCGGAATCAGAATGAGGGCGAGAGAGAGAGAGAGACCGGAAGGAGTGCGTATTGAGCCAGGGAACGAGTTCCGATGCATGGGACGAGAAATATTTTCATCCTCCCTTCTTTCTCTCTCGTTCCGAGTGTTTTCCTTCGTTCAATTGTTCGCAAGTTCGTTGATTCTCAAACTGGAGAGCACTCGTTCTCAGGGATTTCTAATTGAAATTCAAGTCAAGTCTGACGAGTCGAGGCTTAACTATCTACCATTCTCGAACTCGAATGACTAAATGACACGCAACAGCGCGAAACGTCAGAGAAAGAATCGCTCTTTCACTCGTACACGTGTGTATATCATACCCCTTCGATTATTCTCGCGCACATCCCGCGATATCGACTCGTTGATTTCGCGTATACGTATAATTATTCGTCTATATAATTGTGGAATGGACAAATTCTGAGAAAGGGCCCAGAACATTTTCTCCGGTGCCTAATAATGGTAGCCAGATGTCCCAAGTGGCGTACCATGCACTGTAGAGGAGGTTAAGGGACTTGGGATTGTTTATGACCAGCCCATCATGCCTAGCGTTTGAAATATTAAGGATGTGTGTGTGAATGATGAATTTTTGTGCAGACGAGGAAAAAAGGCAGTGAGTTGCGAGCTGTGAAAGCGAGAAGACAGAAAGAAAGAGAGAAAGAGAGAGAGAGAGAGAGAGAACTGTGAGTCTTTAGTGAGCGAAGATTAAGTGCAACCGTAACGATTGAAAGAAAATAGTGTGAAACGTCAATTTATAATCATTATCAAACGAACTTTCTTTATTTAAATTTAAATAAACAACCATCTTTTACCAAAATTCCGACATAATTATACATATACTGTACGTCGACTGAACGAACCAATGAAGGAGTATGGAATCAACACGCTTACAATTTAGAAGAGTTAATGATACAAAATGACTCTATAATAATTCAGAATGTTTTATGCTCTCAATGATATGGAATGTCTCCTAATAGTGACTTAGACTGACTCGTGGTGTCGAATGTCTCTAAAGCATGTCGTTATATATATTTGGTTATCATCGTCACAGTGGAAGGGGAAGGAGCATAGATGACCAACTATCGGATCTTGCCCTTGTGACTAACTATTCACAGTTCACTTTTATGTGGACTGTTGCCAGCTCATTGTCGGTATTTGCATAGATTCAATATTGTCCGGATTGGTCGTCCAACAGCAGTAAGCGTCTCAATTGCCCCAGTAGCGAGGTTCATACATCTCACGAAACAGGTGGAAAGAAGAAAGCTGCGGAGGAATTGGGCAAGAGGCTAGGCTCAGGAAGAAATCGATCGGTCGCGGGCTAATGGGGGGTAATCGCGAGACGTGGCCGGGCCACCGGCAGTGACGTACGATCGAAATACTCGAATTCGCCGCAGTTAACTATCCGGGAAGATAGCAAACGCGGCTGCCCGGTTAACTCACCGGTACGTACGCCGCGATCCGGTAACGTATGCGCCCATCGGCTCGCTTCCTGGTAATGCGTTACCGCTTCTTGTGTGCCGGTGCGCGCCAGCGTATATCAATGCCGCTTTCGACTACGACGAAAGCTGCCGTGCCATCGTCGTGGTGTCGACGATGCGTCGAGGTCCCCGCTCGAGGATTCATCGAGGCCCAGGAATTGCGACGAGCCACGCAATCGCCGGACCACGACGGACACAGCAAACGGCTCTCTGGCTCGGCCTGCCATTTTTCGACGGTTCTTCGTCTCTTGGTCCTTCACTCTTCCGAGACCGGAGCCAGTTTCTAACTGTTTCTAACGGGAGTTGTTTCGTTATCTTTCAGCCAGCGATTTGACGCCGCTGCGATGGAAAAAGTGGTCTCCGCGCCGATAATTCGAACAGTGTTACTTCGACTTTTACGCTTTGCCACCGTTCTTGGAGAATCTCGTTCGGCAGGGATTAGACCAAGCGTTCATCCGTCTCGTATTTTCCCTTCCTGTATACTTCACATCTTTGTCGCGTTACTTTTTTTATTACCTTTCACGTTGTATTTCGTACCTTTATGCAGACACGTACGTACATTCACCCTTGTTTGCGCGAAACGAATTCCGCTTGGAATTCTCGATTATAAATTATATAAATCAATAATAATAATAATTGCGCCTGATCAGTATTCTGCGCGTGCACGCGCATATGTGACGACGCATTAAACGTCGGCGGGCTGCGAGATCTTGCGCGGTAAATTTCGATCTCTGCAACCTATTAAACGATGATGACAGTGGGTGGAAATAGAATCGGCTACCGAAAAGAATTTCCAGCGTTCGCCAAGCATGCGTCCACGTGACTTGCCAGCGTTTAAAGTATCATTCGCGTTGGGAGCCACGGGGCTAATGAAATGCATGACTCGGCATCCGACCGACCGGTTGGAATAGAACTGGCGCGCGCGTTCCGTCAGAGTATCGGCACGTTGAATCGGGCGGCAGCGCGCGTTAATTCGCGACAGCTCGACGCGGATTGCGTTCCGGGCAGCAGCCCCTCATCCGGCCTGTCCATGAATAATTTCCGACGTTCATCAAAAGTTCGAATGAATCGGACGCGCCGCGCGGCTGGACAGACAAGTTATTTGAATGTTAAATGGAATCGCGCGGAACGCAGCGTTAATTTGTATTTTCTATTAGCGGGCGCGACTCTCTCTCTCTCTCTTTCTGCTCCCTGCTTGTCCTCGATTGTCCGCTAATTTCCTCAAACACCGAAAACTGTTTCGCGATTTTTCGTCTCGTCCAGCCAGCGAAATTCGTCTCTCTATGGTAATTTAATCGCCCAGCAAGAGAAGCAATGCCTGATCCTCGATCAATTCGTCATTCCCTTGTATTTTCTCGTTCCTGGCTACTTGGGTGAAATGAGTGAACCACGTCGAGAGAGGAAAGTGCATCAACCCTTTATGGATCATATAAAGGGATTGGGCGAAGTAAAGAGAACGTCTCGCAAAACTTGCTTCATTTCTAAATGTATTATTTTCGAAGATCCTTCGAGAAAATTCCCTTTTGGGGAAGCTGGTAGATTTGTCTGGTTTCGAGTATTTTTTTCAAAACTGATCACACTCGTCAAGATCACTTCGTGTCAAGTCGCGGTACAACTTCGTTTGTAATTAAGTTTACGTGATTTTTGCTAATGCAAGGAAAGAATTTATTGCACCTATTGAACGTTACAACAACAACAAAAAATAAACTCCAATATTTCACGCACAATTTCGTAGATTTCGAAGACCGATCGATTCCCCCAAAAAATCGACGATTATCGTCTACGTTTCCACCGTTCTGTCAAATCGTACGTACAAAGCGCGATCGAAAGTCGAAAAAGCCGTGGACCGAAAAGCTTAACGCGCCGCGCGCAAACAGTATAAATTCCCTTGGACCGGGGTTGGACGTATATGCGTATCGCCGAGGAGAGCGGTTGACCGCTCGTCGATGCGCGCCGGGTAATATCATAAATCGGCGAGATAACAAATCGGCAATCTGTTATCGAGATTATTCTCGATATTCTCCCTGTCCCCTCCCACCGCCCGGTTGGAAATCCTGTTTAAATGTGCCGGCCGCCGGCCGATAATTACACAGTTTTGCACCGGTCACGGTAATTGGCGCAATCGAGAAATTGTCGCAATTAGCAGATGAGTGAAGCGACACTTTTATTGATTCCCTCGGTCGTCGATTCTGGCCCACCATGACGAAAACTTTTCAGTCGATTCCAATCTCCATCGGTGGAGATCAGCAGCCCTTCTCTCTCTCTCTCTCTCTCCCTCTCTTTTTCTCTCGTCTCTATTTTTTTCTTTCTCTCTCCCTCGTTCTGTTTACCGATCGCGTCGTGACCTTTGACGCGTTCGTCTCTCCTCTCACGGGACACTCGTCTCGCCCCTCACGCTCGCTTCTAGTCGTCGTCATAGAATTTAATTAAAACTTTTAATATCCGAGAAATTCCTGACGAGCTGCGTTCCTTCGAGCTCGTTCGATTCAATTCGCCGTGTTCTCGAACGAACACTTGCTCGACGCGTTTTTTTTTTCCTTTTTCATCAGCTTTCATTTCGAAGACATTGTCCCTCCTTCGGAGGATAACTTTGATCCTTTTGTCGTGGCGAGCCTTCGATCCCGAAATCGAACAAACTCGACTCGTCGCTGGTGCATCGCCGATTCCGCGCGTCGAGGAAAATTGCAGAGCATCTGGAGAATCTTGGATGAATCCAGTGACGGAAGGGCGAAGACGTATCGTTTTCAATTTTCAAACTAAATTGCCACCTCTTCTGATAGGGAATGTATGTACGATTGCATTTTCTCTAGATACTGTTTAAAAAACCATGTTGGACACAGCGCTGTAACTACGTGGAAGTAGTACTGTAAATGAAAGTGGATAAAGTAAAAAAAGTGCCTTTAAAGTTTACGCGCTTTCACGGTTGGTTAGATTCAATTGAAAAGAAATCTGAAGAACGAAACCTAACCTAAACCGCTGGTTGACGTACGAGGTATTTCCATTATTCTGTCCAACAGCTTCGCAGATCCTCGTTCGTCGTTTCGTTCACCTAATTTTAAAACAAGCGCTGGCTGCTTGACCAACGCTCGTATCTCCGCGCTGGCAGTTTATTGTTTCAACTTTGGCCGCGACTTTGCGGCAAGCGTGTTTTTACCCGCGAACCCGACGAAAGACGAGGGCCACCTTGATCTAATTAGCGGTGGCCGGATACAGTCCGTTATCCCTTGGTGCAATTTCCGTTCACCGTTCGAGGCAATCTCGCCGAAATAATGCGGGCTATATCGGGACTCGCGTCCATTCCGTCTCCGTTTCGCTCGACGGAGAGTGTCGAGAGGAGAGAGAATCCTATTCGATTCGAACGGCGTCCGGATTTGATCGAGGTTTGAACACTCAACCCTTTCGTTACGATACGCCAAAAGTATACACATTCATCGAATCATTTGCCGAGTCTCCTTTGAATTTTCTGACAAGGGTCTGGAATGTTTTTAAACGACAATATTTTCTTCAAAGAAAAATCGAACCTTAAACTTCGATTGCGATTAATTACAGCCGATATTTTCTGAATTGTAACAGATCAAGAAAGATTTTTCATTACAATAATTTCTTGTCGCATAAATTCCACTAGTAGAAAAAAAGAAAAAAGTGGAAGAAGCTCGTCTCGACGTCGATGCCGAAACTATATAACCCTCCACTAATTACCACCATTAATGATTACACTGTCGATGTCGTTACTCGAAGATTCACTTGATCCTCTATCGAACTTATTTTTCTTCATCAATTTCGACTGTCAAAATGAAGAAATCCACTTAAAGGGCAAAGTCCGTGTTTGCCCTCGATAAACGTTTTTTCGTCTCATCTACCAGCAATTTATTTACGAAGCAACGTCGTTCCAAATGAAACGACATAGCATTGGAAACAATCATTCAGATGGAATTTAACACGAAATTTTGTTGATTATATCTCTCCATGTGACATGTGATATTATTTCAATTTAAAGCAACCAAGAGTTTCAATCTGTTGAAAAATAATATCCACCGTTTTCTAAAAAGCTTCGTAAGAAGCAATCAGAAATCTAGTTTGTGCAAATTATTTCGAAATTGCGTGAATTATTAATTGACTCGTTTAGGACTGCCCTCAGAAATTTCTTCTTTCTGAAATTCTTTTCTTCTTACGTCAGATATTATGCTGTTATATTTTATTCCATTATATTATTATATTATATATTATATTATTATATTATATTACATTACGCATCGCATATCATGAAACACGAAGCGTACACGTGTTCGTTATAATTATACCAGCAAATTACAAAACGAGGGAATCGGAGCTCGATTTTATCCCCTCGAGTGCAAAGGGTTAAATTCCTCGTCGGACATACCGCGCAGAAGCGGTTCGAAGCGTCTCGTGGATTTATACGCTTTTTGCTCGGCGGAGAAGTGGTGTTTTTCTCGATTGATGCCACGATTGGTGAACGCGCGGGAACACGGAGGAAAATGCCCGGTAATTTATTAGAATTCCAATCTCTGCCGCGTGTAAAACAGCAAAACGTAAAACGCTGGCCTGGCGTGGCAGGTCCGCGTTTTATTGCGGCAACGAGAGTACGCTTCGCGACCAACGAAAATATTACCCAAAGTATGGCGTGGACGGTCGTCGACCCCTCTCCGGCAATATGTCTTTTCCCTAGGAAAATATTTCATTGAGGAGGGGAAGTTCGCGGCTCGCGCAACCCAGGTTTGCGAGCTTTGCGAAAGTCCGGCCAACTTTTGAACCTCGCCTGACTACTCTTCACCCCTTCATCTCTTTTTCATTGTTCTCTCTCTCTCTCTCTCTCTCTCCTTCTTTTTCTTGCTCCGTTGTATTTCGACAACGTCGTAAAACGCGTTGCCCGCGAGAAAATTTTGGGGGGGGGGGGGTGGCAGATAGGAAACGCGTCGAATATTTGTCTGCCTCTCGCGGAGTTAAATAGTCGTTGAAGTCATCGCACCGGTGGAACGAGCTGTGGTTTCCATTTGAAAAGGAATTTTTGTAGTTTCAATTCTTCCAACCTGGAATTATATTGGTCAAAAAGTAACTGCGGATGAAAAGAACGAATTTTTCACGAGAAACGAAACCTTTATTCACCTGCCATTTGCCATATCTTCCGGGTAACTTTGCGAAATGTTCTTACCTCTTCAATTTTTGAGAAACAATTCTAAGAACAGTTCGAAATTTAGCAAACCGATTTTTAGATACCGTCGTGGTTTTGAAAGTTTCATCTAAATCGGATAATTTGTTGCGCGGGCGCTTTCTCTTAGCTTAGTAGCGAAGTATGATCCTTCTTGAACTTTCATCTTGCAGAAGGACGCCTAATAAACAACAATGTAGATCGTTTTCTCACGTTTTCTTTTTCCAAACTGAATGTTAAATTACCGATAAAGGTATCGGATGATACAATGAATCTGCAGTTTAAATTGAAGTTAGTTTGAAGATACACGCGAATTTTTATACAACTCGATGTATAACGATTCGTAACGAGATAGGATAATTAACGCTTGCGTCGAAAAGGTGAATGATCAATCCTTGAACGATACTAACGAGGAAAATGATTATCGTGCAGTCGTAAAATGAATGTAGTAATAATATCCGTAAATATGTTTTTTCTTCCTCGGTGCAGCGTACGGAATTTCGTTTTGTACAGACTCAATTTATCTGCATCAAATATCAACCGGATGCCCCTTGCTAAATGAACTCCGGCCGATTGGATCCACTTATTTTAACTTGAACTTGTATAATATTTTACAAACGAAAAATCATCGCCGGAGGAGGGAAACGATCGATTATACGAATTGCAATCGTGCGAAATATTTGCTGCACAACAAATTTATATTAATGGATTTCCACCGTATTAAAATAACTTGGAGGGATGAAACATCGAGCGAGAGAGAGACAGAGAGAATCTCTCGATATAAAGCTACACTTTCGTAAAAAGAAAAATATAAATATATAAATAACGATCGTTGTACAGTGGAACAACTCGAAAAGCTAGAACGTTTGCCGAATGAGATACTGTTGTAAAATTATCCACCGTCCTAGGGTTAATTTCAGCTAGCCACGCTATCGTCCCGTCACGTGAAACGTTGTACCTCTCCCCTGCCCCAAGTCGCAAGTTACAGGTTAATGAATAAAACTATCCCTTTCTTCTTCCCCTCCTCGCCACTCTCCTTCACAGAAAAATATGAAAGTTGCCAGATAGATCGCCACAGTTGGCTGCGGCCATTTCCTTTGCACGGCTCTCTTATCTGGCTCGATGTGTAATCCGAAATCCCATCGTGTTCGCCATTGGAACGCAGACAGTGAGTCTGACGTCGTTCGGACGAGACGATCCATTCCGCTTGTTCGTCGCGATCCCGCGGCTGAAAGAATGGGGCCAGTTGGAGAAACTCGGCGAAGTTCGCGGCTGCTGCAGCTCGCGTCGATCTGCAAGGTGCTTCCGTGGAATGAGATATAATTCCACGCGACAGAAAGAAAGAAAGGATTTGAGGAGAGTACTTGGTATCTATATATTTATATATTTACATTTTATTTATAATTATTAATTAATTATTATGGCGAGGATGCTGGAAGGATGTAGGATTTGAGTAAGGTGAGGAAAAGTTATGCGTTTCGTCTCAGAGTCGCTGCCTAGACTCATCAGTGAGGCTGATGGCAGCGACCCCTTATACCCCAAGAATATGTTTCTTGACGCCTATCATAACTAATCGCTAGGCTGGACGGTCACCCATCTAGCGGTGTTCCGCACTCTGCTTGCTTAACATCGAAGATCGCTGGACTTCGACGCTAGGCGCACAGCCACTTGCGGCTTGTACGAGTCGGTGTTCGAGACTCGTACTCGAGGCGCTATAGGCCGCTACAGAACAAAGGCTTCGTGTTTTGTAAGACCTTGTTTAATTCCAAGGCGATTAAATTTGAAAATTTACCTTAACTAAACCCCCCTTTTTGGAAAAATGGGAACATAATTTGTTCAAACGTGTAAATAATTTCCAAGACTGCCGTCCAACGTGCAATTATACCAAAAATCGACCAAATTTTCGAATTCTCGGCTTCCTCGACAGAGAGAGAGAACGAAGCCTGGAGCGGGCAAATTTCTGTTTCCTCTTCGTTGTATTTTTCCGTTCGGAACGAGGAACGCCCTGTATGCCGCGCGCTCCATGGGAGAACGTAGCGTGGAAGAGGTGGGTAACGACCCTAAGAGAGGATTCGCCGGCAGAAAGAGACAAAACGCCGGAAAGAAGAAGTGTCTGTCGCGTAGTTGAGGTGAGAGCGGGGAGGGGGGAGGTTGTCTCGCTTAACCGCGGAGGAATGCAGGAGGAACGGGTCATCCAATTTTATAAAAGCCCCGATATTTCGAGCATCGCGGAAAATCGTGTTACGCCTTCGTCGTTTCCCGCTCGCTGGCACGATTATTCCGCGATTCCGCCGGTACCGCCCCGGGACCCGGGGAGCTTTGCCTTGAGGAATTTTATGGGCGAACGGGTCGTTTCCCCTCCCCCCTCCCTCTCCCGGAAGTGCAGCGCGAGCCCCTCGGAAGAAGAGGCCAACTATTAACATCCGCCCGATTTTATTCAACCTTTAATTTCCCAGGGGGGAATTGAATGCCAAGATTCAGGTCGGAACGAGGAGGAAAGGAACGGCACGCGGTTGAAAGAGAGAGAAAAAGAAAAAAAGGGGGGGCACGACCGCTCTGTTCAACCCCCTTTGAGTTCAAACCTCCTTCTTTGATATTTCTTCGACGAACAAACGCAAAAATTCCACGCTCCGGGGAGGCTCACAATGCGATTTTCTTCTGCACCGGGCCCCCAGAATGAATGGAGCTTAATCCGACTGAGTCGGGGGAGAGTGCTAAATTAACGAATTGCCGTAGTTTTCCAATTCTCAGCTTCTCTCTTCGTACGAATCTTACTCTTACTTCGTTCGTTTGGTGTACTTATATTTTTTCCAAAAATGTCTTCGCATCGTGAATTCTTTCATTTCACAACCGAGATCACCTTTCAAGGTTGAAAGGTCTGCCTGCAACTGGTCTTGCGATCTGTTAACAGCACAATTTCAACTCTTGCTAAATATCCTCGTGTCTCAAGTAACAGCCAATTGTAATCATTCGCAAACAGTTCGTGGAAATCTGTTCCGATATCGAAGAGATCCGGCGGTCGCGCGTGTCCCCATTTCACACCGGTGACACTCGGTAGAGGAATAAATTGCAGGGGCGGCTTCTCCCCGTGTAACCATTTTACCAGGTCGTTACCCACCGGCTATGAATTAAAGCGAAGGGGAAGCCGCTGGCTTTCCAGGGATCAAGCCGCGGAACGAAGGAACGAAGCAAGGCGACGAGCGAGGCGTTCGGTTTTCGCTGACAAGGAGCGTCGAACGCACCCCCTCGACGGAGACGACGAGCTGCTTACCGGCGCGTAACCTCCGGTTCCCACCGCTCTATCTCCCTCTCCCCCCCCCCCCACCCTGCGCCGGTAACCATCCACTACGGAGCATTACGCTTCCACGACTTATGCAAATTTCGCGTAAATTGTCGGGTCGCGGCGCCCCCACCTCACCATATCGCGACGTTCGCCTCTATATACGAAACGGCTTCCGCTCGAATCTCCCGGAGACAATTCCACTCTCGCGACAATGCGATTACGTTAATGCGAACGCCTTAAGCGCAAAGTAATCAGTCGCGTCAGGGACTTGGCGGCCGGAAAAATTCAGCGTGGATTCACGCGGCGGTGCTCCGAAGGCGGTGCTTTTCTTGGCCGGGGCCGAAGCTTTTTCTCGCCGCGACGTTTACAGCCGTTCGAATTTTTCGGTTAGGTCAATTGTTTGTTTGGTGGAAACGCTGGTAATTGTCCAGCGAATTTTTTTTTTTTTTGGGGGGGGGATTTTATGGGATGTCGTGTGGATGTTAAATGGTGCAGTCTCGTTAAATGATGCATTAATTCCTTGCTACGTCCAGTTGGTCGAGTGTGACTTAATAGATTCAGTAATAAAACTATGTAATTTTAATTCCACTCTGACGGAAAATCTGTTTTGTGGACCACCGAACAAACTATACTTTGATGTATCACTGACGTAGATTCATTTGATTAACGAGACTACTTATTCCTTATCAGCGACGGAGATTCTACCTTGATGTTCTATATTTGTAATTTTTAGAATTTTTTGAAGCATTTATAGAACATTGAAAATTGCTGAAACTTGCGAGATACAGATACTATTCAGAAATACACAGAGTGTCAAACTTATTACATTACTCGATCAATGATGGCAATCTCTACTTGAATGTGAATAGGCACGAAATTCCATTAGTTAGAAGCAACGTTACCTAGTATTTTTGTAATTGTTACACAATTTATATAATATAATATAACAATACAAGAATAGAAACATATGACATTCTTACATTATAAATATTTGCACATGTATGTATAAATTATGGGAACGATATATTGAATGACGAACTTTTTGAACTTTCGTACGAAACATCGATCTGTTTTCGTCGCCGAACCCGAACAATTTCTCGCCGTTTCGATAATTCAGCGAAACGATATTCCGAAAATAGTTAATTTGGCCTACGATTTAAAACAGGCTTGTTAGACGAAAACAACTGCCGATAGAAGGCTCGAATGTTTCGAAACGCGTCTTTGCCAATTGCATCGAGCCTCGAGAAGACGCTAAGCACGGCCCTAGAACGAATTTATAAGGATTAAATTGCAAAACCAAAATTCTCTCTCTCTCTCTCTCTCGTTTTTTCATTCGACCACGAAAAGGCGCGTAAATTTCATCCTTCCACCTATGCTCCTCCCTGCAAATCCCTCGTCCTTGTTAAAGTAATCCTGCGGGGACCGAGGAGGGCACCGGGTCTCTTACATACTCATTAACGCGGACCACGGAGATTATCCCGCGCGCTTTATTAATGCGCCAAGTAATTAACTGCTTGGATAAACTACTTTCGCCCCCCCCCTCCCGATGAACTCGAAATGTTCGCGGTTATATTCGAAAGTTCGCCGTGGACGACGTTTCGAGTTGATAAAAATCACCGGGGAAAATTAAGCCCGGCGTCGTCGTCCTTTCCACCACCATCGCCAACTCCCGGTCGATTTAGCGACTTCTCTCTGCCATTTTCGCGCCAAGTAACTCGCTAATTAAGCGCTGTTTATCGAATTTCTAATTGGCAGAGCGTCGACCTCTTCCGCGTGACCAGGTCCTCCGCGCGCCATTTCAGCGTTTTACCAATCTCGACGTTTCGTTTGACACGTACCGCGAGTAAACATGTATAATACTGCTCTTTATATATTCCTAGAACGCTCGACAGTTTGTAAAATGTATTTGAAATTGTCATTTTTACCATTTTTGTCATTTTTACCATTCTTTGCCATTATTTTTTCGTTTCTCGCTCAAGTTTCAACCATGAACTAAACACTGGATACTGCTATTAAAAGGAATCTGCCGTCTGGCGATTAACGGAAAACTGATTTTATCAACCTCAGAGTTTGGTTCGGCTTCTCGATAATTTCTAGCTCGCAACGACGATTTTATATATGATAAAAAGATCAACGACACGAGCAATCGATCACACCGCGGCTTCTAAGAGGATAAGAGAGACGGCAGGAAAATTCACGTGGCTTGGTTGTAACCAAGTTGGTAAATTCGCCACTCTCCCGACGTGCAGGAATTCGCACACGAGCGGCCGCGAATTATTTCGTCGATGTCTCGCTGTTTCCTCCGAGGGCAACCGCTAAATAGCTTTCGACTCGGCTTCCACGCGAAAACCGCGCCCGTGGAACGCCCGTCGTTAATTTTCAATCGCGGACTCGATAAACTCCGATCGAATATAGGTCGATTTGGCTTGATTAGCCCCCGAGATCCATCCGGAATAACGAGGGAAATTTTCTCGCCTAACTGACAGATTGGTTCTAGCATTGTTACAACGAATATGAATCCCATGCCACGGGTGAAACTGGTGTAGTCGTGTCGCGACAGTCTGCATTTTCTGACAACCCTTTTATATCCTCCCCGGCAAGTTCGTGGCTAGACGAAGCCAGAAAAAGAGAGACAGAGTGTCCTCTTCCATAAGACGATCCGATTTCTGTAGACTTCTCGAAATCCCTGTGGCCACTGATATAGACTTTTCTCTCTCTCTCTCTCTCTCTCTTGTTTATCCGGAAGAGGCAAGTGGCTCGATTTTCATGGCGGAGCGAGTTGCCATAACTCGAAGCCAGAAACGAAGAAGTGGAAAGAGAGGGGGCAAGAAGAAGGGGGTTCACCAACCCCCTCCAACTTTTTGCCGGGTTCGCGCGAGGGAGTTGCTCGTGCAGAGCACGAACCCCTGTTATCTTTGAACGTGTCGAGTTACCTCGTTAACCAACAATGCTCAGCCACGAACGCGTCCCGGGCAACGCGCGACAACTTTTCACTTTACGACGACGACGGTGTACGTGCGGCGACCACCGTCTCTCTCTCTCTCTCTCTCTCTCTCTCTCTCTCTCTCTCGCGCGCGCGCGCGCACGAAAAATCCCTCGCCTCACGTCGAAAATAGTCGGCGTCGTCTTTCGAGATCGCGAAGAAAGGTGACCCCCCCCCCCCGTCTTTCCATCCCACAGTCGGTCCGGAGAGTCGCTCGTTACCCCGACAAAAGCAAATAACGCGGCGGCGAGGGGCGAGGTTAGAGGTCGAACGAAAGGTTAGGGGCGAAAGGGAGACCTCGACAGCCTGGTTCGGTGTACGACGCCATTGGACGTGGCGCAGCTCTTTCCCTAGCTGGAAAGTTTGCTTCTTTGTCGGACACGGAAAGTCAAGCTGCCCCGTTCAAAGGGATTTCGATTCTTTTAGAGTCTTTCCGATACGTTTGCGTTGTCGGGCTACCCTCTCCAACTTCCTCGTCCGTACCTTTCGACCAGGCCACGAAACTTTCAGAATCTTCGCGGGCAAGTTCCGCGAGCCTCGTGCTCGACTGCACGACGAGTTCTCCACCCTCCCTCGTGGTCTGTTCGCGATTTTGTTTGTTAACCCTGTTTGAGCAGTAATTCGTCGCCGTGGACTCGTTGAAACTCGAAACGTTCGCAAAACGCGCTTGAAAAGAATCGTCTGTCGATCGTAACTCGGTAATACGACGCTCGATGCAAACGTGAAGTATTATCTCTCTTTTCGTTAATTTCGTAAACGTATCGATATTTTCTGTACAACCGTCGCTGCTGTAATCGGTCAGGTTCGTTTTAACGAGAGAAACACGGATAAATACAACGCGCGGAATAAAAATTTAAAGAAAAATTGCATTTTCCATTTTCTTTCTCTTTTCTTGTAAGAATCGATTGGACGAAAGAATTTGTAAAACTTTGAATGAAATTTTTGAACCGAGCGTTGGGTACGTTTTACGGTGTTAAACGTATCGGTCAGGAGTAAACGTACGACCGTGTTTCTTATCGAGAGTGGCGGAATTTCTAACGAGACATTTACATCGGAGGGACAACGGGTGTTCATCGGTAGTCGTTAATCACACGGCGAAATATCGTTACAGCAGCCGTGGATTGGTAGCATTATACAGAGAGAGAGAGAGGGATCCTCGCCGTTTGCCAAAGCTATCGATCGCCACGGAATTATTAAGTATGCATGCGACGGATCGCGGCGCGGCGTGGCGTTACGTTTGTATTACGCGGGCGTATCAACTATTGCAGCCGTTAATCTGACTTCGCGTGACAACGCTATGGAAAACGCGCGCCCTGCTGAATTAAGGATCCCCGAGATACGCGTCCCAGTTACCGGGTTTTCCGGTTTTCCAGCGCGAATCGACAAAAAAATCTGCCCGGATACTATGTGTCCCGCCGATAGATTTCTCCGAACCCAGTGCTCACTATTAACACTTTTCGATTGTTCATTTTTCTTTTTTTTTTTTTTTTTTTTTTTTTTTAGAGGAGATCGTAGTTAAATCTAGTTAACAGCTCGAATTATAATGAATACATTTGATGTAATATTATGCAATAGCACGATATCTGAACAGATGCCTAGAGTGAAGGCTTATAATGACGACGTAAGAATTTCTGAGGACAGTCTTTACTCTAATTGGAATAATAATCACTTGAACTAGACTTTACGAAAGTTTGAAAAATGGTTGCTTTGAATTTAAACGCTATCACACGTTACAAAGATACGATCGACGATATTTCCTGTTGAATGATTATTTTCTACGTCATTTTGTTTGAAGCGATGATGCTTCAAGTAAGTAAAAAGAAAATCACTCGCCTTGAACCACTTGCCTGTAACATCTCGGTCGCGTTCACTCGCGAATTCCGCTTAATCTTCGCGTGATTCGAACCATAGTAGAACATTTAAATCGAATCTCGCTTTAAATTTGACTTTTGTAATTTCACAATTGTGAAGAACTTTGCAAATTTCAAGCTCACCGTTTGCTCGTTATATTTTACTTTCGCTACTCTTGCGTTAATTGCAATTACTTCGCTTTGGTATTTCGTTATAACGACCAAGTTGCACTGCGAATTTTCACGCAAGCTGATATTCTTGTAAAAGGTGAAACCTTCTGCGGAAGATGTTTCAGACGTTTCGCGAAATTCTTCGAAAAACCGCGGTTTCCTAGTTGCAGACGCTTTGCTTCAGTATTCGTGCGTAAATGCCTCGCACGAGACGGTGGCAAACTGAGGTAACCGTCAACCTAAGAGGATTAAAAAAAAAAGAAAGGTTACGAGAAGGGAACGATACTGCCTCGGTTTAATTGGAGATCGTCGAAGAAGCGAGTAGCCAGCGATGGTAATTATTGCTTAATTATTGCCGCAACTTGCGGCCAGGGAAGAGCTTGGCCAGGGAGGGAAGAGAAAAAAATTCGCAACGCCGCGCCGTAAATTACGATGAGTTATTCATAGATAAACTTCCGTCGTTGGTAAACGTGCTCGAATGGTAACTTCCTTCGCGGTGAGCCGCGTGACGCGAAAGTTCTCTGAAAAAGCTGACGAAACCCTTCGCCTTCGAGGTCCATGCGTATAAATTTCTATAAATTTCCGAGGCGTTCTTTTGTCTTCGGATGCCTTTTAAAAGAAAAAAAAAAAATAGAATAATGCTATATTTCGATGCAAGAGAAGACACACGATTCGCGAGAAATCTTCAACGCTTATATATAATTCAGGCGTGAGCCACGTGCGGATGAAAAATTCGCCGTGTGTGTGTGTGTGTGACGAGCGAATTTGCGACAAACCGGATGCGCGTTCGACGACAACGTCGAACCACAGTAACGAAGAGATAAAATTTTCAGCATCTAGTTTTCGAGACGTCCCCGTACGAGTGTGTCTCTACTTCTTCGCATGTGGCGTTTAGTTATTATAGATTGTGGGCATTCTTGTGAAAATTTGTTTAAATATTGTTAAACATTCGTTGCTGCACTTGGAACATTTTACTCACCAGGTCTGTCTTTTGTCCCTTTGTAAACGTGACTAGAAATTTATTATACTCAGCGAGTGGATAATCCACTCATAAATTATTGGAAACATCGACAAACAAAGGATTCGGAAAGATTCGTCATTTTGACAGATTGACTCTGAAGTGTTAAAGAAACTCCAGCGTTGAAAAGAAAGTCGCTAAACTGATTTCATCCGAATTAATCACTGCCCTATTCCACTCGCCTGTTTCTTCGAGGTTAACACTCGCTCGCGTACGACTACTCCGACCGGTGAATTTAGGAATATCACGACGCGAGAATTCCCTGTACAACATCGTACGACACTAGCCGCCATTAAACGGAATATTCCGGGTGCATGTCGAGCTGGAAGCAAGCGTCGTTTCGAAAAGGACTCCTCGGGGAGGCAAAGCTTCGGGTAGTTCACTCCGCTCGAGGAGCAAAAAAATCGGCGTGCTTGCCAGACGGAAGGGAAACTCTGACCGGCCAATGTCGGGTGAATTAAAATCGAGCTGTACGTCGTCGTCGTTGGAGAGAAGAGAGTATCGTCGCGAATAATGATGATAGTATCGTGAAAATATCGCGAATGGAGCACGTAGATTCACTCGTAATTCACTCTCGTACGTGTCTTTCCTTCATTGTCTTGTTATTTTTTGCGAATTAGTCTGCCGGTGATAATTGATATTTTTTTTTTCCAACTGCTAGAAACATAAAGCGGTAACGAATGCGAATCGAAAATGCTCGAAAGCGTATTTTTAATTGCGACTAACTGCGGTGTGACGAGTGATACGCAGCAAACTTTCTTTCTTTTTTTTTATGTATACATATATATAATGTTTGAAACTTTACTGAAACTTTCTTTTTTTTTTATATATATATATAATGTGTGAAACTCTACTGGCATTGTAACGAGACACGACTGTCATGTCGGTTGTGTGTCGGTGGAACGTGAAATATATCGGGAACAATTAATGTACAAAGTGTTAATTATAGACTCGCTGAATATTAATGTAATAAATTAATTAAATTATAATATATAACATAATTTAATCTAATACATATATATTATATTAAATTAAATTGATGTTAATACTGATATAATAAATGTTCAGTCGTTTAATCACTTCTATAACGACAAAATATGTACTGATGTAAAATATCTTCTAATTTTCGCATATATTTTAAGATCTGTCTCGTGACATTTGTGTCTCATTATGTTGTTAATAAAATACCTGAATTTTGCATTTGCACGCAGAAAATCGCCATTAGTTTTGCGAGGAACTGTAGATCCACAAGGAGGAGCTGTTTCTCCTTAAAACACGCGCATTCTTCCACCTCGCGTTGCTCGCGCGAGCCGATCGTTCGCGTGGCCATCGATTACAATCGAATCCTCGTCGATCTCTCATTCATACGCCGGCTGGATCTCCGCCAAATCGAGACCTCTCGAATGCTTGTCGTAAACAAGATTGATAACGTTTTCATAGGAACAGCAGACGGAGCGTGCCCGCTTGGAGTTCGCTTGGTTCTCTTGCTCGCGGCTTCTACAGCCTTGGTTTCCGCTTTCCTCCAACTATATTTCGATGGGCGAGATTGAATTTGATCGGTAAGTGGCGCGTACATGCCTGAGAAACGAGCAACGATTCACCGACGATCTTCGAAATTGTTCCAACTGTACTGCGATTTTTGTCCCCCAATCCGTGGACTTTCAATTTCGTTTCACGTTCAATCGTGTTGAATTGAGACGAACGGAGCAACGTGACGAGAAACTATTAATTTAGAGTCAAGCACTTTAGCTCGCTTGAGAATGGTCAACGTGACCAAATGTTAATTTTTTTTCTTTTTTTTTTTTTCGTGAAAAGTTCACAAAAGCTTCTGTTCTTTGCAAAACAGAATACTTATAATTGAAAAAGTACAAAACTCTCGGAACACTTTTTACATTTAAACGTACATGATTTATCACGGACGATGAAATTTTTAAATTATACGTGCCTTTTATGATACGATAGTTAATCCGTTAATACAATGTCCAGTTTGAGCGGTGGGCAGCTGAATCTCCCCCATTTTCTCGTGCAATCTCAACGGGGAGGTCTTTGTAAATTTCGTAAATTGGAAAATTAGTAAATTGGCTCTTTGTATCAAAAGAGGCGGCGGGAATTAAAATTAAAATCGTCGAGATGTGGAAAAAAGGAATAACCCACCGTGGAAAAGTACCATTCATCTCGGCCGCGTGTTCCTCTCGAAGAAATAGACGTGGAATTCATCGCCGCTCGATTAATCCCTCGAGTGCTCATTAACATGATCAAATAACGTTTATCTTTATATTTGTTAGACACGCGTTACGCTGTGTTGTCTTCTTCAAACTCAAAGTCTCCAACACGTCAAAGAGTTATATCTGTACTCAAACGGTTAATCACACTAAATTCAAAAGAGATTTACTCTCTCTCTCTCTCTCTCTCTCTCTCTTCCAAAGCTTTCCGAATCAGGAAAAATTTCTTTCTTTCATTCCTTTCACGCTCGTTAATTTCAAATAAGAGTTTGTTGCTCTAGAAGACAGCAATTAAAATACAATTGAAATGCGACTGACTGTCCTAGTTTCTCGTCTCTTCGGAGATCGGAGTCGAGGGTGCAAGACAGAGAGACACAAGTCGGGCCTGTACGTGAATTGAAGCGGGAGAGATCGGTGATGGCTCGGTCGTTAAAAAAAAAAAAGAAAAAAAAACGACGGGACGCGAATCGATCGCGCGTCGAAACGGGGGAATGGAAAGGGTGAGGACGAGGTCGCAGTTTTCTAATTTAAGTGCTAATAAATCGATTATGGTGGCGCTTTAATAGGGTTCGTAGGTGGATTTGCAGCGACGCGGAGGATGGCCGGGGTATATCTTCGTCGCGCGGGCGGGTATATCGGCGGGCTGTGCGGCCCGATATTTCGCTGCGTCGGAATGGAATAATCGAGAGGGTCACCCTTTAACTGGAACGAGCCGGAAAATCGGCCGCGCCGGATTCAATATTCGCTTGCCCGCGACGCGCCCCCGGATTTTCCGCG
Organism: Tetragonisca angustula; assembly: GCA_036937485.2. Classification (NCBI taxonomy): domain Eukaryota; kingdom Metazoa; phylum Arthropoda; class Insecta; order Hymenoptera; family Apidae; genus Tetragonisca; species Tetragonisca angustula. The sequence continues at coordinate 1,273,066 of JAWNGG020000035.1, read as the reverse complement.
ATCGGCCGGAATTTTTTTTTTTATTTTCCCAGCCGGCCGACCTCGTCGCATCTGCCAATACCAAACGCTCCGTGTAATTCGAATCGCTTTTATTACGCGGTCACTGTCGCTGCTGCGCTGCGAACCGCCCCGATTCGAAAAACGTCGCCGTATATGTATATATATGCACGTACGTACGTATCTTCGAAACGAAAACATTCCTCGACGCTGTCAACCTGCGAAAGAGCTGTCACTGAACCTGTCTTTCTCTTTTTTTTTTTTTTTAAGAAATTTAAGCATAGGACAGGGAATTAATTTTAACTCTAGTGCAACAGTGGCTGAGACATGCGTGTAGAAATTGTATCTTGTTTTGGAAATAATTTTTACACACTGCATATAAGTTATATACCTGTTATTTCTAAATGACGAAATATTTGACCGAGGAAAATAATGGTACGATAACGATATAAAAGATAATGAATCAATTCTTCAAAAAATGTAAGACCTAATTATTTTTACCAAGGCAGATCGTGCTGTCGATCGAGCCGATTGTTCAATTTCCATTTCGCATCTCGTTAGATCTAGTAGACCTGCTAATTGATCCGAGAGATTGTTGAGAAGGAGAAAATTACGTTGAACGAACAAATGTTCGATGAAACCTTCAACCTGCTCACGGAAATCGTTTGTCTCTTCTCCACATTTTTACTGATGATTCCTTCTTCTCCCTTCCCAATTTCCCGACCAAGCAAAATTACGAGCGTCGCGTGATTTACGAAGCAAGAAGGAGAAACACTCGTCTCCGGCTGCTAGTTGAAAAATCCACCACCACCACCCACTCCCCCCCTTTTCACCCTTGTCGGCGTTGTTGTTTCGAGCCTGACCAGAAGAACGATACAGCCAGGCGAAAGAGAACGTAACTCATCGCGTTTGTGGCCGGGTACCTTCGATAGAGGCGACCGCGGGACCGAGGGACATCTCATTTCCGCGTGCTTTGAAAAATGGCCGGTGACTTCCGGGCGCCGCGCCGGCCCAAGGTAAAAACAAAGGCGCCGCGATAGACGCACGATGGAAACGGAGAACGGCGACCGCTGCCGCCACTTTCCACCACGGGGAACCCGATGCTCGGTGTTCGTTCGATTTTCAGCTTCGCGAGACGTTTCGTGGAACTCCATCCTCACTCGGGACCAACGAATTGTTCTAATTCGCGGTGGCTCTCGAAAAGTGGAACGTTCAAACAGAGCGAGATGATTGGGTTCTCTCTTGAGGTCGATTTGCTCGTAAGATTGAAAACTAGCCACGTGACTTTCTCTCGCTGTTTTAGTTTATAAAATTCTGAACATCGAACGATACATTAGGACTTTTTCTGCCTGTTTTGGTTTATAAAACTCTGAACGCTTGAACGTCACTCGTAGTTGGATAAAACGCACAGTGACCAATGCACAGTATGTTAAAATGCAAGTCAAAGTTTAGATTGAAAATACCTAAGTTAATAATAACTAAGTTACAATTGGTTTAGGTTAGATTTAGGTTAGGCCTCTGAACTTTTTGAGTACATCTGCTTCTCAAATTCTCCTCAGCAAGACCCCCAATCTCGCTTTTAACTCACTTTTAACACTTTTATCACATTCAACATTTGTAACATTCTTTAAGTATCAGATAATGTTTAAACAATTAGAATATTCAGAAGTATTATTGAAAAATCCACCTCGAAAGTTCAATCGATGTATGCGCACAATGAAGATTCAACTTATAATAACCTTTTTCAATCTCAGTGATGCACAACAGGTGGTGCATAGCAGTCGGTACTTCCAAAAACACTCTTCCTATCGCGGTAATCAATAATTTTACAGTTTCTAAATTTTATTTAGTTAAAAACTATACGATTTTGCAGTTTTGTTGTTTCATAGCCCCCATTGATTTAAGGCGGCAATAAACACTGTGATTTCTATATTTTTTACAAAAGTAAAACTAACGCTCGCACGGTCAAGTTTTTAACTTGTAATTCCGTTGACACGTAATGCCAAAATGCTGGGAACAGTTTCCAAAAATCTCGAATCGCATTGTTGCGTCGAGGCCACAAACGTTCGTTTGCGTGTGCTATACGTTCTGCTGGATTACCTGGCTTTCCCGTGCGCACATGGCGCGCATCGCCGAGGCAGGCAATCACCTTAATGATAATTTACGATCAGGGGAGTATAAACGTGTTCCGGGTCCCGGAATTGATTTGTTTACTTCCGAAGGATTCTCACGCGTCAGGCTGGCCCGTCCGGACTTGCGCCATTTTATTTTAGCATCACTTTTTTCCCTCCACTGTGAGAGCGTGCCCATTTCCACGGTCCATCTCGTAATATCTGTAACATCGACTGAAAACTCTACTCTGGCACTCTGATCGCGGATTTTGTGAAACTCGAAATTCCAATCTACGGTTACACGAAAAATGTCTACGAAACAATCCGAAACAATCTATGACATCTAAATCCACGATATCTAATAAAAAAATTATAAAATATCCGAAACATAGCTTAGATTTTTGACATTTCAGATTTTACCTGAAACTGCGTTCTAATTTTTTTTTTTTTTTTAATCATAGCGCAGTATTTTCGAAAAATTGAACATTCGTCGCATATAGGCAAGACGCGTCAGTTACTCTTGTAACAACACGACGAAATTGCACAAAGGTACAAAGCAGCGAACGAAGAAAGAAAAAAGAAACAGAGGAGCTTTCTTAAGGAAGCTGAACTTGATTCGAGGACAAAATTCCATCGATCGCTCAGTGGAAAACGTAAAAATTCCCCGGAGCAGAATAGCCGCGGGAGTTAACGCGAGATTAACTCTCGAGTCATAAAATCGAGGGTAATTAAAGCCGGCGGCGATTCGAAAAGCGATCGGCGAAGAATCTCGTCGTAGATTTTTCTTGCCAGGGCTGCGCGAATCCCGGGGCGGGACTCCGTCGATGAAGATATAATTGAGTCGTAATCCGAAAGGTATGCGCGGAATTCTCGGCAACCAGTCGCGTTTCACATGCCGGGTTTCGCCCGGGCCGCGAGTTCGGCCCCGGTTTTAATAATTCCGCTGTCACGCGAACGCGTCAAATTAAATCTGACCGGGATAAAAGATCGTCTCGGGTCTCGTTGAAATTTATCGCCGCGCCGTGTCGCACCGCGCGGATATTGTTTCGCGAGTGTTCCGATTGCGATCGATCGGGATCGATCGATTCGATGGGACGCGATGAAACGCTTCCTCATCTTCGTTCCGTACCTGCTCGGCCGTGTTTCCGCCCTCGGCAATTATATCGAATTTTCTTCGACTGGGCAGCTCCGCCTGGACTGAACGTGTCGCGAACTCGGCTGATTAACTACTTTCGCGGCTGTTAAACGACTGCAGCACTCTCAGCGAAACGATGTTCTGAAACTTAAACGATGAAGCTGCGAGATGAACTTGATCTGGAAAGGAGAAGAAGCTGTTGTATAAGAATGGACATCATTTTCGTTACCGAATGTTTGTGGACGAATATTGTATACATGAAATGTGCAAGTGACGATCACAGTTTCTACACAGACGTATCATTGTTAACGTTATAATAATTTTGTATCATTGATCGCAATAATGCAGTGAAAAATAATTTTCAATTCCGTCGAGTTTGATATCATAGAAGTTTCGGAGAATTTTGTTGAGTTTCAATAAAATTACGTTTTCAATTCCTTGCTAATAGTTCTCCACGTGAAGTTATTTTCGTAGCAAAGAAAAATGCGTAGCTACTCATCTTTTGTTATCAACTCTGCAAAAAGACGTTCCCTGACAAGCTCTATACGACATTTTCTTCTTCTTCTCGTCTGTAGATCGAGTCTTTGCTTTAAATTCGGGACATCCTGTATACACGAGTTGCATAAATCGCAATACTGAGGAAAGCGAGAATTACGAACTTTATCATCTTGTTTCAAGATCGTTCGTACTGTCTCTTGTAACAAACAAACCGACGAGAATAAGCATATTTCAAAGTCGATGATCCATACGAACGAGATGATCATTAACCCCTTGTTTTACGATTTTCTTTTCGATTTTAAGGGCATCACTTGCTGAAATTGTAACATTAATTCAGAGTATTCAAAGTATTATATATATAGTTTTTATTTGTCAATGTTCAGTTTAATAAAATTAAATTTAAAACTTGGATTCGAATTTCATATTTGTAGGAATCCCGGCTTGAGACCTCAATTTGTAGGAATTTTGATAAAAGATGGTTGTTTATTTAAAGTTAGATAAAGAAAGTTCGTTTAATAATGATTATAAAGTGACGTTTTACACAATTTTTCTTGATTGCTAAACTCGCTAGACTCGCAACTCTCAACTCACTCTCTGACTTCTCGACGCTCGCTCCCTTCTTCCTCATCTGCACAAAATTCGTCATTCATACACACAAACGCATCCATACCCTTAATATCTTAAATACTAGCCATAAACATTCCCAAGTCCCAGGTCTGACTTTCTCTACAGTACGCCACTTGAGACATCTGGCTACAATTGTTGGACACTGGAGAATTGTTGGGCCCTTTCCCAGAATTTGCCTATCCCACATATTACAGTTTGCAATTTACTTCTTCCTTCATGTCGAGACCACGAGTACGACTCGATATTACAAGTCGAGGAGTTAAACCTACTTTGATTATCGAATCGAGGAAAATCGCTAGAGAAAGCAGGGACGTTGGGTGTCCAATTTCCAGAGGGTTGAGTACACAAGTAAGCTTCGTCGAAGAAAAATCGAGGAACGAAAGCTCGAGGCTGGCGACAGGGTCCCGAGACCGGCATCCGCCTCCTTCTCCTCCTCCCGTAAATTGTCAACGTAAATCCGTATCGTCCCGGATGTATCGACGTTTCGGCCGGCGGCGTGTAATGAGAAATTCGGTTGTTCCGCGGTCGGTATCGATCGGCCAGCGGACATAAAGCAATTATTCCACGCGTGCCCGGCCGCTGGCAAACCTCATCGGCTCTGGCAACGGCACCTGAAAGCAATGAACGAGGAACCGGCGTACACAAACGGCTTGTTCTCTCCCGGCGAAAGGTCGTCCCTCCTGAATCACCGGGCTGGATTTAATTAACGGTGACGCGGACGCGCGATCGAGCCCGCTCCGCTATACTTAGCTTCCGATCCGAAGAGCCCCTCTGTTCCTGTGCCTGTCCCCGATGCACGCCACCGCCCGGCCACGCTCTCTCTTCGACCGTATCTCCTGCTTTGTTATTACCAGGAAACCGGCTGCAATCGATATCCACCGCCACTGACGATGTACACCACTCTCTCTCTCTCTCTCTCTCTCTCTCTCGTTCTTCCCTATATATATATATATAGTCGCTAATGAAATTCTCACGATGTTTCCGGAGGTAAGCGTCTTGAGTGGCTGCGTTCAGTTTTCCGCGGCCGCGACCAGACCCGAGCCGATCGAGCGCGATCGGAATTTCGGCCCGCGATCCGAGACTGGTAGCTACGCGGGGAATTGGCAGAATCGCGTTCCGGGGAACGGAACAATAGCGAGGCAGCCAGCGATCGATGGGGGCGAGAGAACGTCAACGTAATCCGGCTCGAGTAATTGATCGTGGAAACCGACGGTAACTACCGGTTTCGTTGAGGAGTCGATCAACCGGGGCTGGTAGGGGAGGGGGCTTCCTCTTTGGCTGTCTTTGCTCGACGATCTTCGACACGCCGTTTGACACCGTTTGTAAGCGTGTATGCGTGTCTTTGATACCATCGGGGAGGCTGGCAATGCCATTGCAGGCGTCGTGTGATCAGTAATTGACGATGCTGCGGTGGCGTCGCGTGATTTTCGAGTGATTTGCGATCGATAACGTTACGCGCGTGCACCGTGGCGTTACCTGATCTTCGCCGATTGATGACGTTGCTGCAGGGCAGTTGTATAATTTCCAGTTGTTATCAGCTACTAACGCAACTTGCGACTCTTCTCTGAGTAGCTTCTCGCCGTGCTGTCACGACTCGAGTCACCGTCTACCCTGTCGTAAATCCAGAGAGATCTGTTCGTTCTAAAGCGGTGATAAAGTATCGAGTCTCGATCTCACTCGACGGGCAGAAGAGCTACCTGCCTCTTTCACGCGTCTAGCCTGCTTCAGCGAGATCCAGTCGCGAAACGATAGGAAACGAATATTTCGTGGACGCTCGCCGTCTCTCTGTTCGATCTCTCGGGTAGACTGGTCGTCGCTTAATTAGTACCGGCGTACAATCAAGCAAGCGCGCTTAAGTTCGAGCCACGCCCTGCGTCTGCCAAGATAAATTGGCGCCAATGAATGCCAATTGGACCGGGTGGTGGACGACCCGGTCGGAACGCGGAGCGAGCGAACGGATTCGCAGGCTCCCTCTAAGCGTCTTAAGCCGCCCTTCACGGGTCAATACCGGGTCAATATCGATTCGGATCGGTCGCGTAGATTTATTTGCCCCGGATGGATCGTCCAGCATCGCCGTTCCAAACCTCTCGTCGGCCAGCGAATCTTCCGCTAAGTGGATAATCGCCGACTAATCGGGAATTTAATTATAAGCAGCCGGAACTGATAGCACTCGATGTGGGCACGCTGTCGAAAATTAGCTCCTACTAGTTTTCGTACTAGCGTCGTGCCATCTTGCGTCGTTTGTCATCTCCTCGTTGTCGAACGAATCCGTTTATCATTTCAATACGCGAATCTCTACTTTCTCATTCCTCCGGCAATTCACTTTCGCCAACGCGATCTTCGTCAACGCCAACTTCCAGATCCAACGTCCAACTTCGAAGTGGTGAACTTCTCTCGGAGAAAGAGCTGTTCGCAGTATAATCGATTCGTTCTTCTTTTTTCGTTTTTCTTTTTCTCCTTCTTTCCTCGTTTTGCCGAGCAGCGAAAACGAACGAGAAAAATTACACGAGTCGCGGACCCGGTAATTAGTTTGCTCTGGTTCTCGCCCTGCCCCTCCACCGTCTCCGGTCGGATGTTTGCGAGCAGGGGCGAGGGACAAACGATGGGGCGCTCGTCGTCGAACGGGTCGCTCGTTTGAAGAGAATAGCGACGCGAGGACAGTCGCAAACGAACCAATGACCACTCGATCGTCCTTCCGTGTAATTGGGTGAATCGCGTTCGCCGTGTTAAGTGGACAGTCGCGAATTAATCAATGCCAGGTAATTGAATCGTTGGCGGTGGGGTACCGTTGACGGTAGGTTGGCTTTTCGAAACTTTCTGCCAGCGGTTCGTGTTTGTTCGGTTTGTCCGAGTGGAAGAACTCGCCTTTTTTTTGGGAGGAGGGGCTTTCGTTTTCCTTTTTCCTTCTTCCGGTCTTTTTACCTTTCGTTTTTCTTTTGTTTCCGACCAAAGAGAAAGCGATCCGGCAATTATCAACCGGACAGCCACGCACACTCCTGGCAGTCGAAAGATTCTTTAACGTTTCCGGGGGCGAATCAAAGCACGCGAGTTTCCCAACCTAATCCCCCGATTGAAACGATTTTCCGAAGCAACTGGCGCCCAGCCGATTTCGTTGATTGGCGGTTTCCCTCGAAAACGCTCTCAATGATCGACCCTTGGCTTGCCCATACCCCGGCTACGAACGTAACCGATTGTGCCGACGATTGTGTTGCTGAAAACGGCGAATATCCGATTGTCTCTTTTGTTTCTTTCCTCTTTCCGGTTCCGCGTATCTTCCGTAATAACGAACCTCTCGACTAATGCTGATTTTATCGACGGGAATCGGTTGATTTACGTTGGTTTTTTCTTTTTATGGCAATTTCCCAAGACGGACCACGCAGACTCGTTGTTACATTTAGATAAACGAGTAACTTCTAAAACCTCTAACCTGTGACCTCTAAAAATTTTATTAAATGCTAATTTAGTAAACTTGTAAGACGTTTTAAAATGCACGCCTTGAATTCTCAGCGTTTAACCCGCTTGCGCTGAAAACTGGTTCGCGGACCATAACGAGGGACCGAATACAATAATTCGTCGCTTTCCTTTTCTTTTCAACTCGTCGGCATGATATCACTGGATAGAAATTATTAACAAGTAATATATTTATCACTTGTTTCGTCTGGGTTACATTTAAGTATATACTTAAAGCTTAAAGTATATACTTAAAATGTTGCAATTTAGGGCAAAAAATTCCCGAAACTGGAGAAAGGTGGAGAAAAAAAAAAAAAAAAAAAGCTCGTCCCCTGAGTATCGAGCAATCTGTCAGAGTAGACGCAACAAGATTGTACGTTACACGCATGAAAAATCGACAGAAACCTCTCGTCCCTTAACGGAGGAAACCACCGATCGTTTCTTGCTCGAGCGTTTCCACTCGCTTCTCGCTTTGCATCTTTGAAATTCGAGTAGCCAAGTTTGCCTGTTTTTGCCAACGACCCGTTGGCTCCGGCTCGCAATTTTCAAGACGTTTGAAAACAAAGTTTCCGCGAGCAAAGAATTGTTTCGCAAGTATCGAGTGCCGCGGGAGTAGCCGCGACCCGTGGCGAACGAGAGGTGGGGAGGCGAGGCTGTGAGAGCAAGCGGAAGTCCGCGAGACCGGTTGGCGGAGGGATCGATAGTCGATGTCTCGCGAGAGAAGGGAGGATAGGAGAACGTGGGCGATTCGAGAATGGCGAGAACCCATTCGCAGACACTTTGGAAGGCGAAAGACGACGGCACTCGTGAAATGGAGACGGTGAGGTCCCACGAGTGAAGGAAGGGTGTGAGGGCCGACGCATCGCGGGCGAGTTGAATAAAAACGCACGACGGTGCGGTGGCTTTTTAGCGGGGATGCTTCTTCCTCGTCTCGGGGTCGAGAGGGTGGCTACAGGGAAAGGGCGGTCTGAGACCCATCAGAGCCCACGGTGAACCTCTGTATGCCGCACATCCGCGCGAGAAACCGGCGTCTCTTTCGCTTCTCTTTCGTCCCCTTTTCCCCGAGCTGTTATCTGGCCGATGTACCCGTCGGTGTCGACCGATTTGCCAATCCGATGGCCGATGTAGAGAGATTCGACGAGCGAGGCTGGGCCGAGAAACGAGTTAAATGATTGAGTGACTATACTCGGTCAACCCGTCGCGCTTTTCCACACATTCGGTTACAAGTTGTTGCACGGCACGTTATTGACACTAGAATTACAGACGACTGAGATAGAATATTTCGTAGGGAGGAAATGAAGCGTAAGATACAAGGGAAAGTTAATAATACGATAAAGAACGTTTTATTAAGAATCACTCGAGCATCTGAAAATATACTGTTACAAATATATAAAATTATAAAATGATCATTTTGACTATTTTGGTAGTTCAATCACTCGAGTATCTAAAAACGCACTGTTACAAATATATAAAGCTTCCATAGAAAATTGTGAAATGCTCATTTTGACTATTTTGATAGTTCAATCACTCGAGTATCTAAAAACGCACTGTTACGAATATATAAAGCTTCCATAGAAAATTGTGAAATACTCATTTTGACTATTTTGATAGTTCAATCACTCGAGTATCTAAAAACACACTGTTACGAATATGTAAAGCTTCCGTAGAAAATTGTGAAATACTCATTTTGACTATTTTGATAGTTCAATCACTCGAGTATCTAAAAACACACTGTTACGAATATGTAAAGCTTCCACAGAAAATTATAAAATGGTCATTTTGAGTATTTCGATAGTTCAATCACTCGAGTATCTAAAAACACACTGTTACAAATATATAAAGCTTCCACAGAAAATTATAAAATGCTCATTTTGAGTATTTTGGTAGTTCCACCGTCGAAAGTATAATTGGAAACGTGCACGTAAATATAGTTGCAAACCTGAAAATCCGGTGTGAATCACGAATGAACAAAACTTGCGAACCACCACGGCGCGTTTTTGCTTTTCCCGCCGCCGTCTCTTTGTAGAAAATTGAAATCTATCGTCGGTGAAAAAGGGAGAAGATCGGGGAAACCGAAACGGTCCACTTGGTGTTTCCACTGGCGGACGGTTCCGTCGTCCGAACGTTGCACGGGGATCGATCGGTTCGTGTCGCGCGGTTCCTGGCTCTCTCCGGGTCATCTAAACGCGCGCGAGACCGAGTGGAAGTTGGCGCAATTTCTACCGAGTAATTAAACGGCCGCGTAAAGGACCAATTGCAGCGGTGCGCATAGCCACGTTGTGTCTCATCGATCGAACCTCGACTCGAAATTGAGAGGCAATTGAAACACCTTTGCCAGCGAGGAGCGTCACATCGGCCCCGATGACCACAGATTTTACCTAAATCATTCGCTCGTCGCTGGTGACGTCGCTGCCAGACGAATTCTCGAATTTTTGTCATTCAATCTCGTCGTTTGCATTCACGGAGGCTGAGGGAAGGAAATTGAAACGAGCGCGTACCGATGAAACTTGCATATATTTATAACCGTATTTATTAGAAAAACAAAAAAAAAAAATGTCAGCAGATTGAAAATAACATAAAACGTATTCTTGTTTCTGTGGTAACGAAAATTTCAAGTATGTCTTTGAGACATACTTTACGTTGCAATACGTTCATGTCAACGGTAATAAAAACGAATCTCCCGTTGCGAAATGGGTCCAGCTATCCTCCTCCGCTGTAACTTGGACTCGACGAGACGAAACAACTCGCCGGGAAATTTATGGCTTGGCCGGACCTTGTTTCGTAGACGTAGTTTACCTGTGCAAGACGAGCGTTTCTTGTTTTCCGCGATCGATGCGCCGAAAACAAGAAACGCGGTGATCCGTTAATGGAGACTGAAAGTAGGTTCCCGCGATAAGCGGATTTACACTGTGGAGGGGGATGGGGGGGTGAGTTTCTTCGTTTTTTGGAGAAAGCACGTCGTCGAGAAACGGTGAGTTCCGAATAGCCACGAGGCGTTGACAGTCAACGAAAGTTCATTCGAGGCACGGTGAAACTGCCATACGTGTCTGCGTATTGCAGCAACAGTCGTCCACTACCGACGATAAAATTCAAACTCCTTGGATGGCTGACAGCCGAGAAAGCACGCCGCGAAACAGCACTGGCATTAACGTTTGGCCAGTGTTTCGGAATCGTGTTCTGGAAATATATCCGGCAAACAGAGACCGTCCGCGAGAGGATGCCACGTAGTGTCTCTTCAACTGCGCCGCGTCGCGTGGGTTCCGCGTACGGAAACCGCTGCACCGACATTCCGAAACTAATTTCGCGCAACCGCGCGTCACAATTAACAACGCGAACAACTCCGGCGAAACAATCTGCCCGGATTCCGGCGTACGTTGAACGTCTCGCCAGAAACCGTCGATTCGGTGTACACGAGCCAGTCGTAGCGGTGTAATTAACGGGATTTAAGCGGGGTTCGGCACGATGGTCGACCAAAGTCCACAACCCTCGTACGTGTGTATAACGTTGAACGCGTATCGTCGTAGCTGAATCAATGACGATCGAGTTTGATCGAACGCAAAATTATCTGGAATTGAGTCTTAACCTCTTGAGCCGTGATGCTTGGCGCTTTTGTGTTGTACGTACATTGTGTTGCTAGATTATACGACCGTTATTGTCAGAGTGTGTACAGCTGCTGTAAAATTGAATTAAACTGCAAGGTAACAGTAGGTTTTCTTTTTGCGGAAAAGTCGGTAATCTTATCGTTCGACTTGATTAATATCAATGGCAAGGAAAGATTTAGAAATGATTAGAAAAGTACTAGTCACGAAATATTCCAAACTGCCAATGAAATTTACAGATATGTTTTACTTTCGACAAAGAATTTAATTCAAGTAACAGACTGTAATCGCTCTACTTGCTATCGCGCAAAAAAACTGCCATTTCTTCTTGACCAGGAAGTTAAGTAATAGATAGCACTCGACGAATAAACGTCGTTTCAAAAAAAAAAGAAGGGAAAAGAAACCTGCAAGGAATCTACGTTCGTATCGACACAGAGCTGTTTCCTCGTGAAAGAAAGAAAGAAAAACGTTACTCGTCGAGCTGATCATTTCGACGAGCGGTCAACGTGATCGCGCCGATGAGGAAACGAAAGAGAAAGAAAAAAAATTCCCGGGGCAATCGCGTTTGGCGGGACGTTAAAGATGAAAGTGTTTAACTGGGGTTGATACCGGGCAACTTAATCGGACTTAAGAAGACTTACTCGCGGTTCAGTTAACGAAGTGTTCGACCCTCGAAACTTCCATCCCCGGAGTTTCCCTTCCCTTCAACCACGTAAACCAATCAGTCAGCCGCGTTGGCGCCTGGTTCCGGTTTAATGCGCGCTGCGCAAAGTCAATACCAGACAAGAAAACACCCTCTCTCAGCCTCTGTGTGTCTGTGTGTGTGTGTGTGTGTACGTGACGTATACGACGTCGACGTGCAAGAAGCGTCGTATCGCTCGTGCACGCGCGTCGTCGTCCCAGAGAAAGACAGAGAGAGAGAGAGAGAGAGAGAGAGAGAGAGAGGGAGCAGAACTCGGGAACAGAGTGGTTTCTCGTCGTGGTGGACGGACGCATGCAAACGGTTTCCAGGGACGTGACACGACGAGGAGGAGGACACGACGACGACACGGGGGATACCGAGGGCTCGGTAGGTTGAACGACGCGGCTCGTTACTAACGACCGAGCCACCGGGATATACCTGTCGGACGGTGCGTCGCGCGTCTAATTGCTGGAAAATACGACGTAGACGTTGCCACGCGAAACGGATGTCCAGCGACGACGACGACGACGACGACGACAACGACGTCGGTCGTACCAGGAATAGGCGCGTCGAGAATAGTGTCCGCGGTGAATCGATTCAGACGTTTTCTCTCCTCTGCCATTTCCTGTAAGCGTCAGCGTCTCGGATCGGCACCGGTGATTCCGTCGACTCGACAAAGTTCCTGCGTTCCTCTCTCGGCTACAGCCAGACTACCGCGAGTTTCTTGTTGTGTGATTTTAGCAGCTAATCGATGAATTAAATAAAGAGGACGGTGGCGAGAAACGATCGGTAATGCGTCATCTTTCAGATTTCAGACGGGTAGACGATTTAAACAAAATTTCCTCATATATTCGTAATACTGCCGATACCAGAGGAATAAATGTATTTCAACGAACTTTCTCCCCACACCTCGTGAAATTCGGCGAAGCTTACGACCGTGCGAGGGGCATTAATTCGCCGCGGGCCGTCGGTGTATATGTGCATACATACACCCCTAAGGGTCTGAGGAAGGAGATCCGATACATTAGCACGGACGGGCGGGGAGGGTCGGTCGGTCGGTCGGTTGGTTTACGACAGAAGACGAGACGGGACGGGACGGGGGAGGGCGCAACAGCCGAGAACCGGTAACGCTCGAACGATGCCAGATCGACGGAAGCACGTGACGTCGTCGGCCCAGTTACAATTCCCTTCGTGCAGGTAATCCTGCCCGCAGGATCCACCCCGCGAGGAGTGGAGACAAACGCGGCTGGAGTCGTTTCCGGACGTCGGCGAGGAGAGGGTGGCTGGTGGCGAACCGCCCACGACAAGGCGCGTTATCGAGCAGCGAGAAAGCCGGAGGGGCCGTTTCGCATGGTGAAACGGAACGCACGTCGGGCTAACAAGCTCCTCCATTAACGGTACGTTAGACGTGACACGTTACGCGAATTTCGAAACACCGATCCGGAACTGTTACCCCCGTTGCGTCTTACCCAACTACCTGACGCCGACCAGCCTTTGAACGCCCTCCTTGATGGACGCGCGCGCGCGCCCCTACCCCTCTTCAGCTACCTTCCGACACAATTGCCCTTTGTGAAACCGGGAGATTTCGTGCGGCTTGCACGCGACAATTCCGCGTCGTTAAAATACTCCCGACCTTCCACGAGGGGACGAAGCGTTTTGTACGGACGTGCGAGAACCGGAGAATATCGGGTCGAGGATTCTTCGAAGGTGGCCAGGTGCGGGTCGTCAAACGTCACTTTTCATATTTTTCTTTCACACTGTGGTGTACTGTAGTCTCATTACTGTTCGCTTTTATTTGAAAGATAAAGTAAATCGTGTACGATTATATATGTATATATATATAATTACGCACGATATGTGCAATTGAAACTCTCTGCTTATCTTTTGTACCAATTTAGCTAGCATTTTACCAAAAAACAATGACTGTTTTGAAATACAATGTTTTAAAGATTATGGCTACACTTTGCAATGAGATAATATCGCCGTATCACGAAGCGAGTCGTTGCACTCAGACACGTTGAGATTCGTGGGAACTCCGAGACACGTATCGAAACTAGGTTTGTCAAATACGATCGTGCTTCCAGGACTGAACCACGTTTCGAGGATTGGTAATTTCGATATAGATGACAATTAGAACCGACATATTGCAGATTTGTTCGCGGTAGTCGAAAGAGGGTGCTTCGTCGGGAGATGCTAGCGTCGAGGTTTATCTTTGGGTGGAGGGGGAGGAGGGGGTGAAAACAGCGCAATTATGCTCCTCTCCGCGGAGGAAATTGTACTCTAGAACTAATGCCGCGCGTTTCCGTCTAGCTGGCCGGCTCGAGTATATTCAGCCGGCTTTGTCTTGTCTCCTGCTCGATTACCGTATACATCGGGTTTGGTAATGTATCGAGTTTGTCTCGGATTCTGGGCTCGCGCAACAACGGATGGTCGGATTATCCGTAACAGCAATTGTGCGCGATCGCAGCCACCCTGGCATTTCTAATTATCTCGCGGATAAATCTATTCTGTGGCCGTTTCATCGCGCCGCGTCGGGTCTGCTGTGTCAGTTTTCCGGCTTCACGCTCGACCGCCGCATCGCCAACTGAGAGAGAGAGAGAGTGACACGTTCACTTCCGGCGGTGATCAAGTCGTACTGCGACACGATAAAGACGCTTCGAGTTCCAGATCTCGTGGCGAATTGCTGCTGCCTTTTGGAAGAAACACGGTTCAGAGAGTAAATATTTTCACAAAATGGAAATTTTTACGTTGGTAAAATTGTAAAATAATTGTAGTAAATGTAACGGGGCAGTCTAGTTTTCAAACTTGCCCCCTGGGTGTTCTGGATCGAACGTTCTTAGATTTTCTAGCATTTTCGCGCTGTGGAAAGGAAAAAGAAACGTATACGATACGCGTCAGGTTCTCGAGTCTATCGTATCAAACACTGAAGTTTCAGACTTTCGCTCTGCATTCTCCACTCTCGAAATCGCTCGTTAACGGACGAATCTCACCGCCCTGTTTACAGTTTTAACCTGTCGTTGCCTCCTTGTCTTTGACGTTTCGCGAGCGTCTACCTAGGCTCGCGGAAAACTTTAATCGCGTTAGAGGGTGGCGCCGAGCGGTGAAACTTTTGATTGCGACAGAAACCTTCACCGGCTTCGGGGATCGCAAACTATAACGCGCGAGTCTTAATGAAATCCGGTAAGCGCGCGCGAGATATGCAGATGTTACAATCAAGCGGCCGGTAGCACGGGCAATACGTCGAAGATCGTAATCAAGGGGGGCTTAGTTAATCAGACTAGTTAATGTAGTCACCAAATAGAGATAAGTCAAAGCAAACGGAGCGCATTCATCTACGTGGAGTGATAGCAAGATGATACGGAAGGGGGTGGGGAGGGGCGGAGGAGGCGCAGGCGTTGGATAAATGAAATATAGACTGGTAGATTTTGCCTAATGACGAAGCTCGTCAGAACGAACGTCTCCGCGCGACAAATTGCACGCGAGCACTGTCACGTCCCGTTAACTAAAGGGATGCGTTTAAATCTCGCCCACCGCGTGAAGGGGGAGCGTGTCTCGGCGGAGAAACATTCCTGGCGAAAATTGCCGTCGCGGTTAAGCGTTTCCAACGATGTGAGAGTTAACCGAGAGGGACGAGGAGAGTGAAATCGAAGCGATCTTTGTTTTTCTCGAACAATCGCTCATCGCCGAAGGCACGTGAAACGGAGAACTGATCGGCGGTGAATTCTTTGCCCTCGAAAACATTTTTTTTTTTTTTCTATCGTCTACCAGCAATTTACTTTACGAAATAGCGAACGAAGTATCGCTTGAAATAAAATGATACAGCGTTGAGAATAGTCATCCTTCGTTCAGTTGAGCACGAAATTTTGTTGACTGTACGTTCTCTAATATGTGACTTCGTTTAAAGCAATCACCAAGTATAGCACATAGACGTATAATTTCACTTGAAAAATTCCCTTCGCCATTTTATAAACTTCCTGCAGGAAGCAACGAGAATGTTAGTTTACGCGAATTATCCCGAATGTGAGTGTCAACTGACCCACGACTGCCTTCTATCTCCTCCAACAATTCCTTCCTTTGAAATTTTATTATTCCTAACTTTACGTCGTTATATTATGAAACAAAATGATACAATTATATACATATTATATCATATACCAAAATCATACATATTATATACAGAATCGTATCTACGTTCCCTGTAATTATCAGCAACTATAAAAAATTTTATAATCTCAGCTGTTAGCTAAATTTCAGTATGACGTCCCTTTACAGCAGACAATCGAATGCAAAAGGTCAACGAATACAAAGAAGGTGAAGTTGAGAAAATTCTAGCCGACGTTGCCGTACCTACGCGTTATTCCTCGAGATATACAATAACAAACGCGAACGATCGTTGTGCACCGTTAAAAGAACGAGCTCGCTGTATCGATTCCACGGAGGGGTGGAGGCGGAACGCGCGCGATAAGGGTGTAATAATTGGCGGAATTTATGCGGGACGCGGTGGTAACGCGGCGGAGTAGCCACGCGCGTAGCACCCTCTTTTATTCGAGCGGCGGACCGATCCATTCTCCGTTGGCGTCATTGAAAAACGCTCAGCGCCGATTTATCGGCGCCGATAGCCCGCCGCAAAGAGAAACAATGAAATTCAACTAAGCCGCGGCGGCCTGCTGCTGCTGCAGCCAAGCCCCACCTACGCGAGCTCGAGGATCCGGCGGAAAAATGATAAATGTGAGAGAGGCCGCGGCCGCGTAACAAGCCCCCTCGAGGCGAGCCCCAGTTTTTAATTGCCTCGTGGCGCGCGGGACGCAGGCCTAACCTCGCGCCTCCTCCACCTCCACTCGGCGTCTTCTCGGACGCGGCAAGAATCTCATGAGGAGCGAAAAGAGAGATTTATCGCGGCTGCCGCTTGTTTATCCTCCGATTGAACGTCCAACTTGAGGTCCACCGGTATTTCTCACCCTCGAGCCTCGATCGATCGGCGAGAATCGGCGCGTGCTGCTCTCGCCACCACGTTTACGCGTTTCCCAACCCAGGCAGGGGAGGTTTATCTAACGGCGCGGATCTCTTACAACTTACCCTTACGAGGATGTTGACGTCGCCGTTTCAACGTTCTTTTTCCTGCCTTTTTTCCTCCCATCCTCGATTATCGCACATACTGTCGGGGGGGGGGGGAGGGGGGGGGAGCGCGGAGTCGACGCTTCCGGGGCTGGGCCTGGGTTTAATCAATTTTTAGCCGCGCCTTTGTTCTCCTCGAACGGCGACTTTTTCTGTCAGATCCGGATCTCGTGTCTGGAACGAAAGGAAGAAAGAAGGAGCGCACGGTGAAATTCCGGGCGTTGTGCTTCCGCGCTTTCGCCGAAATTTTTTGAAAATTGGAAAATGTCTATGAGGAGGCGGAAGTGATATTCTTAAACTCCACGCACAGGACAAATGCTATTTGTTTGCTGCGAAATTGGAAAGATTAAGTGCTTCGTGCGAGCAATAATCTATAAAGTATCAATACACATTTAACGTGTATGTGTTAATATAACATATAGTATACGTAACATATATTAGTACATATGGGTCATTAAGAATTATAATAATTTCGAGTTTTAGAATTTTAATTTGAATTTCGTTGAATTCAGTTGAGACTAACTGATTTAATTGAATTTTATTCAATGCAAACTAAGGATACTACAGCATCTCAAAATTAAAAGTGTCCTAAAACTCTTGGGCGGAAGTGCAAGCGTTCAAAACCTAACGATACGACTGTATACAATTTATAATTTTCGTTAGAAACTTTATAGATGTGAAGCAACGTATTTTCGTTCGAAGATTTCTTGCGAAATGTACAAGTAAACAGTCGTGGTTTTGAACGTCTCCAATGGAAAATTTTATCCTTCTAATCGTCGGTAATTGCAGCGTCGCACGTTCTTCGAAATATTCCCGGCTACGGTGGACACCGTGTATTGCTTACCAAGTTTAAACGACGGGTAAGATTTAATCGGCACTGCAAGCAACACAGACGCGTGCCGTGATTAAAGCCTCGATCTCGAGTGAGAATCAAATCGACTCGCCACCAGCCACTTGGCAAACACTCGGAGATAGTGCTCCCTTTGCTCGGGTATCGTGCAAAGTCAGTGTGGAGCGCGTTCTCCTCTTTTTCCTTTTTTTTTCAGAAAGCCACCACGTGGCAGGGATGAATGTCACACGCGGTGGGTTTACTCGAAAGCCGAGGAACGGGTAGATCGCGTTAAAATTCGGCTGGCGCCAACAATTGCAGGTTTCGCGAAAGCTGCGGCACGTTGTTACATTTTTCCTCTTTTTCCTTTCTTTTCTCTCTCTCTCTCTCTCTCTCTCTCTCTCTTCCACCGGTAATCCTCTTACTGGACGGATTAAATCACGCCTATAACGATATTTCTTGCCGCATTGAAAGCGGTAATACGAGCCGGTATCTCACGCATGAAAACTGTATTCTACGCGAGCCTATATTTCCGAGATTTTGCCGCCGGCGAAATAATTTCAACCGCGCTGCGTGTCCTTTCATTGTCCGGACAATGGCCGATATTTAATGGGTTTCTTTGACGTACGACATCGCTGAAGCACATCTGCGCGATGTATATCCGCCGAAATTTGGAAAATATGAATCCAGAAAATGAACGTCCCCCTCCCCAGTGAAAGTTGATACTCGTCACTCGGTATTCTTCTTCACCTTAATCACGACTCGCAGCAAGTTTGTTAAATTTCATCTTTCTACTCTCGACAGTTTTCGCAGAAACCACTGGAACGGAACAGACAACCTGACAAATTGAAATGGCGGGCCATCCTCTCCTTCTCGCCCGTTTCTCACAGCCAGACTGGCAGAGGATTGCGATAAAAACGCAGGTGAAAATGATCTCTCGCACCGGGGGGAAGTGTGCGTGTTTTCTCCGCGCGCGAAACGAGAGAATTCCACCGTCTCGTTGCGCTCACGGTTTCCCCGGCCTCGCGAGAAGGGAATATTGCGCGATGAAGCAAAAATTACGCGTCTGCGAGGCACCACGCGTTAAGGGTGGAAGATGTGTGCAAGGGGCGAGAGGATACTGCCAGCAGTTTCTGCCGATGTTTATGAGATAGCTGGCAGACGTGATCGATCGCGTCGGGCGCCAGAGAGACGCGACGCGAGTCAAACGAACCGTACCGAAACGAATCGGCTGCGTGCGCGTCTTAATCCTCCTGGTCTCGTCGTCCCCTATTTTCCTCCGTGATCGCCATCCCCCTGTCCACCGTCCCGACTCGAACTCGGAGGAAGATCTCTGCCCTTTGTTTCAGGGTCGTTGATTCTCCTCGTCGTCCCTCTCTCCTTAAATATATCTCAATCTTTTGACACATATTTTTCTTTCTCTCCTGTTTTTTTTTTTTTTTTTTTTTTTTTTGACAAGTAGATCTATCATTTTGTACTATAAACGAATAAACTGGAAAATTGAAATTATCTCTGCAGAACTGTGATTGTCCTGCGGTATGTTGTAGAACAAAAAAGGATCTCTCTACCGCCAGCGTTGAATTCTAAAAAAAAAAGAAAAAAAAAATAAGAAAAAGAAAAAAATACGAGTCGAAAGAAACGAATGAATCTGTGATCCGGCCTCTGAAAGCGGTCGGCGGCGACCGTCCGTAACTTATTGGGTGTCGATTCAGACCTGTCGCGCATTAATTACGTGTACGCATCGTAATGGATTTCCATTAAATTCTATTCGAAATCCCATTATCCGGCAATTCCAAGAGCATCGAGATTTATTCGCGCGATGGCCGATCGATGGCAAACTGATTGAATTCATCGAGCCACGTTACAAGCCGGCCATTCGGCAAAAAGCGCGATTAACCGGCCATCCATTTTCTTAACCGGACTTCTTAGACGTCGTTCCGTTCGTCGAGGAACGAGCGTCGATAACCGCCCCCCCCCCCGTCCTGCTCGTAAAGACGTAACGACGCGTTCGAATCGTCGAATTAATAACCACGACGTACGATGGGTATTAATTATTGGTGGCCAGTTGAGCGTCGTCGATCCCTCTGATCAAACACTTCTCCCCGTCTCTGTCTTTCTCTCTCTCTCTCTCTCTCTCTCTCTCTCTCTCTCTTTCACAAATTTCATCGAATTCAGTCTGGATTAGATCGACTTGCAAACCATGATCCAACTTTACACTATTGGAGAAAATTATGGTAACAAACAGAGAATACTTTCCTGTCACTTTAAAATGATCATATTTTTCACGCAAGTATTTCACAATGCACGTACATTTTATAATAGCAAATGAAAAGCCTTCTCTATCCTCTGTTATCCTCTTTTTATTCCACGTGCAAAAATTGATAAATTTGAAAAACATTTCAAACTTTAGTGAAATTTGTCACGTGAATGACAAGAGAGAGAGAAAGAGAGAAAGACGACGTGTTAAAAAGAAACGCAAGAGCACCCTTTTGCCGAAATATATCACCATCGTGAAGGTACGTTTATTGTTTGCAATGCGATATTGGTTCGCGCACGTTTAAATACACGAAGGCGGCGATGATTTCGTCGACGAGAGGGGAAAAGAAGAAAGGAAAATACTTTCTTCCACGGAGAAGGTACCCTCATCTTCTTCGATCGTTCCACGTTCTTTTTATTTCGTCCTCGAATGGCAGTAAGTCGGCGTGATCTCGCGGGGGTGTAAAGCACGGATTTCGTCGGTCCTTCGCCGAAGGAAGAAAATACACGATATTACCACGATATTACGCGAAATTTCTTCGTCTTAAGGCTAATCCAGCCCTTTTCTCTCTCTCTCTCTCTCTCTGTCTCTTTCTCTCGCCCGATCGATCCTCCAAGGCTTCCTTACGCGCCAAGTCGTCGAACGAGAGAAAGAGAGAGAAAGAGAAACTTTCCATCGAAATCTCGACTCTGGTTTAATCCAACAAAAAGTCTCTCGAGTTTGTTTCTCTCAATTTTGTTTTCACCAACCCTGCGAAACAACCGTCCATGAATATCGCGAGATTTAAAGGCCGGCTTAATTACCGTAAGATCGCATTTCTATTTCCTCCGGTTATTAATTTTAACTACTGACCGTCGTATATCTCGTGCTCGGCGGGGCAACCCCTCATTGTTACCCTCTGCGAGAGTAACGATAAATCGCGTTCTCGTTGCGTCAGCCTCTAGCCCGACCACCACCACCCCCCTCGTTCTCCGAGCTCGCTCGCTGTTCGCGTTCCCATGAATTAAACGCATCGCCGTTTGCCACCGTCCGCGTCCGCTTGCTCGTTTCTTTCCTTCCGTGCCTGTTCCTCCGCCTGCGACGCCGAAGATAATCTTGTTATTACGGAGAAACAGTCGGGAAACCCGCGACGACGCTTTCACCGTCGGCTAAAATAGGTGGCGTCGTAGGAAGTAGAGCGTCCCGCCGTCCTCCCGCGTTAAATTAGTCGCCTCCGTGTTCTCCTTCCTGCTCCCGTTTCTATTCTCTTCTGTCAGTTGGATTCTGGCAGAACCACCAGGGCAGTTGGGCCACGTCTCGACGATTCGATATGTTATTCTCTCGGTTATTTACGTGGTTTGATGTTTTAGGACAGAGTCGGGTTAACTGGCGGCCCTTGCCCCCACTTTCCTGCTCGCCAGCGCTACCCCCTCCACTGCATGGAGCAAGTGGGTGCAGTGGAGGGGGAAGCGCTAGCGGCAGGATAGCAGCCATTTAACTCTGTTTTAGGAGATTGCTCACGTGTTAGAAATTGTTAAGAAGTAGATTCTCGAAGGTTTTTGTTTGAAGTGTTGAATGATCAAACACAGTCCCCTTGTTGTAATATTTTCCCAAACATTTTCCCAAGTGGAAAGCGTCGATGGTGTAAGAATGAAGGAAAGTGAAAGTAATGGGGTAAAAGGTGAAGAAAGTTGTGCGTTTCGTCTCAGAGTTGCTGCCTAGACTATTCCAGTGGGACTGATGGCAGCGACCCGTTAACCTCAGACGCTTATTGTTATAACTACTTGCTAGGCTGGACGGTCACCCATCCTAGCGGTGTTCCGCACTCTGTTTGCTTAACATCGAAGATCGCTAGACTTCGACGCTAGGCGTACAGCCACTTGCGACTTGTACGAGTCGGTGTTCGAAACTCGTACTCGAGGGACTATAGGCCGCTACAAGCTAAATACCGACACAGTTTATATCTGCCTTTAAACAGTTGTCGTTGCCAACACGCGTGAATGATTTAGAAGTCGAGGATCCAGCAATCAAGTAGCAGTTGTAAATACCTAATGAAACTTGTTCACCGCTAGAAGTTACACTCGTAAGAGTGACCGATCATCGCTGAACGTGGCCTCGAATCCTCAACAGTTGCATTGAAATTTCTTGAAAGCACCGAGCTTCCTGCTTCTAACGCCAGCACGCGTTCCATCAATTACGAACGAAAGACAACCACCGATCTCGTTACGATTGCTCACAGGATTTTGCACGAATCGGAACCGATCGACCTGTTCCATCGTTGGCCATAATCGTTACTTTCCGCCGAAATGCCAAAACGTCCGACATTAATTGCAGAACACGAAGGATCCTGATCGCGCGACGATATGTCTTCGTGGTGGATTCCGACTCGCTCCGATTCGATTCGAGCGGAGCGCCGTTTCGGAGAGGAGATCGAGCCAGGCCGAAGGATAACGGACGATACGAACGGAGATACACGCCCTAGGCCATTCATCATTTTTCACAGGGAGCCGCTACTATTCCGTAACGCCGATCTCGTCCATCACGACGCTGCCCGCGCTCTTTTTCTTTTTCCTTCCCTCTGTGTTTCTCTCCAGCGATGGATGAAGAATTTTCCTCCTCGCGTCTCGAGGAGAATAATTCTGTAACGTCACGCTGATTTTCCTGCTCGTTCTCTCTCTCTCTCTCTCTCTCTCTCTCTCTCTCTCTCTCTGTCTGTCTGTCTCACGCGGACGCGCAACATTCGTCATCGCATGTTTTTAGGGAGTCGAACACGAACGTGTCGCAAAGAGTAGGAGGCTTTCCTCTCGAAAGGAACTTGGAAAAACATTTCTACGCTACGTGGAATCGTTTGCATTCGTGAGTCTGCCATTTGCCATTTGATCCAATTAATTATACAGTATCTAAATTCTTTCGATTTATAAACTCTCGACATTTGACGTATCACCAAACTGTGTTGTTGATAATTTTTCACGTGCAGAGAGAATTTCGAATCGGCTTGAACTTCGCCGCTAAGCTGCATCGAGGCGAAAGGTTCTGCAACAACTCGACATACAGATCCTTTTTAATGCTGATAAAAAGTTTTAAGCTGACAGTCGACGATACTTTTATATTTAATAACTGACAGTGAGCTCGCGCTCGAATGAAAAGCGCTTTACATCGGGAAGGAAAAATGAGCCACCGTCCATTCATTTTTCTTATTCGTTCCATTCGCGTGTGGGGAGAGTACGCTTTCATCGGGAGATCCAGGTTAATAAATAGCGCTCGATCTAGCCAATTTGCACGCCCGCATTTATCGAGGAAGAGAGAAAGAGAGAGGGAAGAGAGCTTCTGATTTTCGAGCGCGCTCGCTGCAATTAACTAATTTTATTTCCCAACGATAGAGCCGGCGAATCCCTCTTCGGAGAATAGAGCGACGCGCCGAATAAAGCCACATCCCACTCGATGCGCCGCGATTTTCCCTGGGAAGGAAGCCAATTACTATGAAAACACGGAATGCCTCGATTAACCGGAAGGGAAAGATTCCAACAACGATCGACGCTGATTAACTGGTCGGTCAAAGTTGAACGCCATTGTGTTCGCTCGTTGTTGTATCGTCGATCAAATCTGTGCCGCGATATAAACGTGATAAATCGAGATAACTCGCGGAAAGATGCGAGATTAATGTCTCGGAGAGGGAGAAACGAGTGAAAAAAGAAAAGAAACGAAAGGATAGATAGATCTTGTATGGTCGATCCGTAAGAAAAGTCTTTCGTTTGAAATCGAAGCTAAAGTCGTCAAAAGATATCGTCGATGTATCGTTAATATCAAAGCTTGACATTGATGTCATTTCTTTATTCATTCGTTCGTTTCACGTCTCTTTGTATTGGGATTAATCTCTCTTCGTAGAGTTTTACTCGCGATTTTCTTTGTATATGAAAATTGTTCACATTCGAAGAGTTCTTGGTGATAGATTACAGTTCCAAGTAAGCTATTCAAAACAATTAAATTTAATCTAATTAAGTAAAAAATTCAAATTCAGATCAGAAAGTGTCAGAAATTGTCAATGTCTCAAACTCTCGTAACCTTGTAAAAGGAAAAAGGGAAATCGAAACAAATTTTGAGAGAGAACGCTAGATTTCACAGCAACAGAACTATAAAAAGAGTTCCTTTACTGACGAAAAGGACGTGCAAGACGTTTCGAATTTGTAAAGTTTTCGGGAGGATTAAACCATCTCTCGTATCTTTCGTCTTCTACACCCTTGAAATCTACGTAGCTTTCATAATAGTGAAGAAAAAAAATCGTGCAACGATCCTATTCAGATCATTCGTTCATTTTAAAGCACTTTAAAATCTCTGCTTCGAATTTTTTCTTTTTTTTTTCCTTCTTCTTTTTCAAAGGAGGGATAAACAAAGACCATGTCATACTGGAAGTCTCATCTTCTCGAAAGATGGAGATCTCGCGATCTACGAAGAATTAGCCATTTTCCCCGTGGTAGATGCTTCTCGCTTCTCGTTTCGTCTTCGTTATCGGCGGCAGGCTCACCCTCACACTGAGCAAAGTGGCCGGTCGCTGCTTCGTCTTTCCCTGGACCAACGAAATACGGAACGACATTTACAAGCCAAATTGAAAGGAATGGAGAGCGGCGCAGCAGCACGCGGCAACGTGGTAGACAAATTGATTTTGAAATGGCAGCGCGAGGAAACACGAGGCGGTAGGAGGAAGGTGGAGGGAGGGCGCCAGGTTTACGAACACGCGGAGGTCGTGGAACAGGACAACGAACGAGACTGGAGACGCGAGCCAAGAAAGTACATGGTACCGAACCATTCCCCCTTTCTCCGGCTGCCGTGGCACGCGGCATTTGACAATTATTCAAATTACCCTCGGATCCATTTGGAATCGTCCCGAATCACGATTAACCCTCCCTTTGATCCCCTGTCCCACGATCCCCGTCCGTGGGGAGGGAAGCCTCGCCCAACCTCCCCCTTTCGCCGCTCTTCTTCGTTGGAACGCTCGTCTCGTACTTCCCGCAGCTGGTTCGACGGGAGTTAGTGGATCCGGCAATTTCGATAATTTATCGGGTCGGAGCTATTAGACGCGGTTATCCGGCGGCATATCGTTAGCCAGTTCAACACACGCCTCGGAAGTTACACAGATATTTTTCCACCTACCGGGAGCAGGGCAAACAATTATCGAGGCCAGGCTATTTCAAAAAAATATTCGTGAAAATGCAAATAAAGAGTAATAATGATAATTCTGTCGGTAGATTTTCAACCCTTTCGTTCTCACAACTGCAACTGCAACGGCTTTTAGTCGAGAAATTTTTGCCAATTTCCTCGTTCGGAGGGCGATATGAAAATTCAACGTCCACGTCGGACGTGAAACGTTTCGGTGGATCTCGTCGTGAAGCGGCGTTTCGAATTTCGCTCGACTTCGATCGCCGGTTCCAATTTTGGACCGTATGAAAAATTACCGAAGCGAGAAACAACCGAACGGACGAACGAGCGGCGTCAGTCGATTAACAGGTCGGTGGTAATCAACGCGTTGTCATCTGATTGTCGTTCGTTCGCCCGTCCGTTTGTCCGTATAGCCGCGGCAGGTTAATTCTAGATACGATATTGGAAACTTCTCCCTAATCAGAGAGCCGAGCACTTAACCGGTTGGGTCAATAAACGCGGCCGATTCGGAACGCATCGGCAGCGACCGGTTGGCTTGCACTGCCAATGCCCCACCCGCCAAGGCAAACTCCGTCGCCCGGAATCGGAATAATCGCGCCCAATCATCCGGAATACAAGCTATTCGGAGTAAACCGTAACGCGGGGGGTCTCGAGCCTCTCCACTTTGGCTTTGGTGGATTTCGCTATCGTTCCACCACTCGATCCTGACCGATTCCTTTCTTTCCCCCTCGGCCACCTCGGCGAATAATACCATTGCCGATCTTGCCAGCGTTCCGGATCGAACAATACTTGGAGATCTTCGAGAGGGCAAGCTTTACGTCTCACTCGTTCGAGCGGCTCGCGATTGTTATTCCACTCTGTGTGTGTGTGTGTGTGTGTGTGTGTTTCTCAAGGTTCGTTCGTTGCTTGTTCCACGATTCTTCAGCTCCCGATCCCGATCCTTACCCCGCGATTTCACACGTTCTTTCTCGCGAATTTACGTCGTTTTGCAGCTATGCAGCTACTGACACACTTTTGCAGGTGATACTCGCCTTTGAAATATTTGACGGGAGGTTTAATCGCTGCTATTGTGCGTTCAATGTACTACTTTCTCCAAGACGCGTACGAAACGTACTTCAGTGAATGTTGCAAGTAATTGTTCCCATCAACTGAAGATTTTGACAATACGAGGCCACTCGTACGGCAGAAATTGTTCCCAATAAGAAGTGAATCGTCTTACTTAAATTGTTGGGTTTTTACCTTTTGATTTTTGATTTTGAGTTAGTTGAAGACGACACTGGTTGATAACTTTTACTGATATGTATATTTCACATAAAACACGTAGTACAGTACAAAAGAAAATTAAACGAATAATTATATATAACTTATAAACCGCACACGCAATAATCTAATTTTTTACTTTTTCTGTTTTACCGACATTGGTTTTACTGATCTTCTGATCTATACTTGTTCTTACGGTTCTGACGACTGTTCTGTTCTAGAGACGACTACGGCTATAATTTATAGGCGTCTTAATTTGCTTTCTTTCTCTTTCTTTCTCTCTCGTTCATCGTCCGTAATTTTACGCCATCTCTACAGACGGAAATTATCGACTGATATTTCCAACATAAATAAACTCTCAATTTTACGTCAACTCGCGAAAATCGCAAAAACGAGGAACAGACCAAGCGACTTATGTCAGCTCTGGTGTATCCTTCTAATTTCTTTCGCCGGTCACCCCTCGAATGTCAAATATAATTGACGAGTACGTCCACTACAGCGAGCCAACTTTCAACCACTCGTAACAGACGCGTCCGCGGAAAGTTTCCAACTTCAGCCCTCCCTCCCGACGACGATCAAGATGGAAAACAATGCAGCTACGTTTCGCGCGAGAAAGAATATGAAATTAGAGGGAGGGGTGGGAGGACGAAACGTCGTTAGAAGGGAGGACGAGGAGATTTGCAGGCAGGCAGGCTGGCGGCGCGGCAAGGTTCGTTTAAATTACTAATTTCCGTGCAATTTCACGCGAGACCGGCGAGAAGCTTAAATGAACCGGCAACACTGAATAACCGGTTAACTACGTTTCTGATAGTTCGTTGGAACTATGACGATATCCGGGCGTACGCTTAACCGTTCCCATTTGTTCGCCGACAAATTCGCGGCGACGCGTAAATACACGTAAATCCAGGCGCGTTCCGCGCGTGCACAGACCGTCTCCCCTCTCCTCCCCGCCACTCTATGATAATCTAAAACGGTATCGCGTATATGGTTTCACCGACACACGGTGCATCATCACCACCACCACCACCACCATTACTGGCTGCCAGGCTACCAGGTTGATTGACGTGCGTGTGAGGGGAAGTAGACGGCGCTGGTTTGCTTTGCTCCGGTATGCTCCGACGCTGTAACGCCAGCCATGTAAATTGTTCTTCGTGACTGTCGGGGGCTGAAGCAACCCCCGGTCGGACGCTTCTAACGAGGCGCCGCGATCGTCCCGGTCGATCGGGGGTCGAAACCGGCGGCGCTGGCTTTCACGGGGCGAGAAGCCCTTCGTTACGTTTAAATCCAGAGTGCGATTTACAATAAAATCAGACGGCTCGGATTTTTTCTTTTCGCCAGGGCCGATTGGAAAATTAATAATCCACGTTGCTACAACAATGAAAATAATAAACTACGTAACACACTATATAGGCAGGTGATATTTCGCGTGACTGTGCCGCCAGTAGCGCGGTACTTTTTCGTAAAAGTAGCGTAGAATGAGAAAAGAGGTTAAAGCAACTATTATTATATATACGGAGAGGTAAAGATTTGTATACGAGAGAAATTTAAAAAGATATAAATACTTTATATTATAAATTGAAAAGTATAAATATAAATGTAAAAAAAATGTATTTTTAAAAATGTACGTACACTTAATGATTTTCTTTCATGTGGTTCGAGATTCAAAATATTTCCCTAAACATGAGCGTATCTTACAAAATCCCCAGAAAAGTAAAGTAAAGTAAAGTAGTAAAATGTATTATATTTGCGCATCAGAAAAGATACTCTTTTGAAACGGTGCGATAAACATCCCCTTCTACGGTGCCAAACAGATTTATGAAAGCTAAAGTTTCCGGCGATGCATAATACAAAGGGTTGTCATTTCGAATATGCGAACTAAAATGGAAAATGTAAAAATTCTGCTACTTTTTTCAACGAAAACAAGAAAAACCTTCGTTGGAACGTGCACAGAATTTTCAATAACTGCTTCCCTGACAACGAGTGATATTAATGTGTTTTAAACGAACGTTAGAACTGAAATCGCAAATGACGCGGAAAGTTCTAACAACTATTTTACAAACGACGCAGCAACAGCGTCAATTGAGATTTCACTCGCTGTCTTGGAGGATCTTAGGCCCGGCTCGTCGAGGATTCATCTCGATCTTTGCATATTTATCGACGATCGACGCTGCCTTTCGACACGAGGGCGTAAGAACAAGGGAAGATATCGGAATCGCCGATAATTAAAACCACCGTCTCGTAGAAGAAACTGCTCATTAGTAACGTTCGCGAACTCGAGACGATGCTAGAGTTAACCTGATCGCCTGCTTAACTTGGACCACTCGCTGGTGCACTCGGTGCCAGGAACGATCCTCGCTTTCGCCCCTATTGTACCGTTTGGCGTGTTCGCGAGGACCAAGGTTGACAAACTCGG
This sequence comes from Tetragonisca angustula, assembly GCA_036937485.2. Lineage (NCBI taxonomy): Eukaryota > Metazoa > Arthropoda > Insecta > Hymenoptera > Apidae > Tetragonisca > Tetragonisca angustula. The sequence goes on along the minus strand of JAWNGG020000035.1, from coordinate 1,243,960 downwards.
TGTCTCGTTAGCGAGGTTCGAGATTATGGGGGGCCAGCGACTGAAGGAAAAGGGTGGCAATGGCACCAGGAGGAGGGGGGGGAGGGGGCTGACAAAAATGGCCAGGTATCGAGAACGGGCAACGACGGGGTCGTCGTTCCTCGATAAATCTTCAGATCTGTTTCAACGAGCGTGGGCCGTAAATTAATCCGTCGACCTGACTTTTCCATCCTTGGTGCTTGATTCTAATCCAGTAGCAAGTTCCTCTCGTCTCGTCCGGCGCGGCTCAAGGAAGTGCACGCGGATCATCCTTAGCCTACAAATTGGATGAGAAATTAATGGATCGGCGGGGTTTCCTTCGGGGGCTCGTCTTTCGCGTTTCGCGCCTTCCTTCTTCGTCGTAGCATCGACGAAGAAGAAGAAGAAGAAAGAAAAAAAGAAACGAAGACTTCGATTCGTATTCTAATTCGAACACCATCCGACGTCGAGCGTCTTCGTTCGGGTGGTAAGAACTCGGATTAACGAAGAGCAGGAGGGAACATCGTTGCGGAGATCGTTTGTCGATCAGCTTTGAAACCAAGTTCTCCCGGGTCTGTTTCATCGGCCCTGAAAAGGCTGAATCTCGCGTAACATTGAGAGATTAAAAAGGATCATAACGACAGAGTTATGATATTTGGAAGGCAAGTATTCCAACGACAGTTGTTGATTGAAACGAGAATTTTCTCGCATTGTATCTCTCGGAAAACTCACGTGTGATTTTGGCGTTAAATAGAATTCGTATACATTGAAGTGTAAGCGAGCGAGTAAGAGTGAATCATCGCCCGCAATAATCCCAGGGTTAATTCCTTCGATGATAATACCGAGAGCATGGTCGGCGTTATTCTCCGCGGATAGAGCCAGCTAACTTTCGAGATATTTCAATCCGCGGTTATTAAGCGAAAGATACTGTTCGGCGTTACGGGCAACTCGGGGCTGGAAATTATGCGCGTGACAAATTGTCGGCCATGGAAGGTGATGGCCGTGCTTAACTCACTGGGAAAATATAGGTCGTCAAGTTAACCAACGCCCGTGTTCGAAACTTTTCGCTTACTGTCTCCCGACGTAATTAAGGAAAAAGTAAAACGGCGGGAACGCGATCCCTGCGATGCTTTGTTAACCCATTTGGATCCAAGTCTTTCGTTGTCAAATCCGGTGAAACGTGTGACCAATCATCAAATTATTCCAAAAACATTGTGTTTCTAAGTGTTTATTATTGTTATTTAACATTGTGGTTGATTTGTAAAATCTGGACGTCGAGTTTCGCGAATTCGTTGCAAAGAAGAGACCTTTCGATCTTTAAACACGCGAGACGCGATCGAATTTACAAAAGATACAGGCCGTTATGAAGGAGAAGATTTAAAAAAAAAAAAAATACAAATACACGTGAGATAAGGGACAGAAAAACACAAAATAGAAATGACCAAGGGTTAACGAAGCGACGAGGATTACGGGTTAATCGACGCGCGAATGCTTCCATTTTCACGCCGTGAAATGAAAGTTCCTCGGACATACATGTACATAACACGAACAATATATACAATATATATATGTACGTGAAAGTTGTTTCGTGATAGGCGTTGGAGTACTTCCCGTGGGCAACAGTACGTCGGAATGGGACGGCCGAGAGGATTCGTAGGGAACGAGGAGGTTAAAGCATGGCGCGTCATGCTCGATCGCGAGTCCTTTTTGTCTCATGACGACATTAATAATACATAGCGGCGCATAGCACGGCTAGTAGGTATAGCCGGCGTGCGAAAGCAATATCTAGCGCCATTAATATCCGCGGAAGGATAGGGCATGCTCGTGCTGCGACCTCGAATGCATTCTATTATACCGCCCAGGCACTGATGTGTATATTGATATACGTACGCGAGGGCTCTCGTCCTTCCGCATTATCGACCTAAATCGACCGTCCCGTAAATAGAGCAGTGCGCTTCCTGAAGTCGTGAATCGGCCGCCGTTAATCTTCTTTGATTTATCGCCGATCGGGCTTGATTGAAACGAGGCACATCCTTTTGTCGCTGGCGCTCGTCCGAAGGGAACGAACCCTTATCCATAAAATTCTACCAAGTATTTATATTGGTCTTGCCTGACGGTTATCGATTTTTCTCCCCCTCCCTCCTCTCCTTCTTTCTTTCCCTTTCCCGACCGTACACGTTGAAAACGCGACGAACGAAAAGTGCAAAAAGACTGGGACAAAGTGCAAACTACGTGTAAATAAATGGAACCGAAAGAGAAATTAGAATTCTCAGCTTCTTGACGATGAGACGAAACGTTGATACGATGTAGATTACAAAGTTCGACAAAATGCAAAGAGATTAACCAACATTGTAGTAAACAAATATCTATTTAAATTCTATTTAATTAAGGTTTATCAAGTATATTGATCTGTACGAAAGTTCACAGTTTGTTTATAAAATTAGCGAGCTCAACAAAGCCTAGACGATTACTTGAAATTGCGTCAGTTTCAATACCGATCGAACGAATCCTTTCTACTCGTCACGCACAAATCAAAATGGCCGCCAAGAAATTTACGCCGCTACGCGATCTTCTGTCCTGATCGGTTTAATTCGAAATAAAAAATTTCGCACAGCTATCGGCGTCTCCGGGGAGCTTGTTAATTACGCGAACAGCTCGGTTAACTAGTATTCAATAGCCTGGATCGTTTCGTTTTGTTGATCGCGCGCAATTCTTCGCGGGCCATCGTCGTCAAGTGGTGCAATTCAGGCGAACGAGGGCCGAATTAAACCCGCCTCATTGCCAATGCTAACGGTCTCGATACACGGCGGTGTATTTCAAGAAACATCGAATCCAGCCGGTTACGCTTCCCTCTCCTTCCCCCTGTGTCCTGGACTTTTCCCCCCCTTTCCCCTCGTTGTAATTTTATTTCCGTTCCATTGCAACTCGTTGCCTCCGCCGCCCAACCACCCCCTGGTGACGTCAATGGATTTTTATCGAGAATTTGTAGAGCACCGTTCGACTTTCGCTGCTTTTTTCTCCCTTTCTCTCTATCTCTCTTTTTTTTTTCTTTTTCTTTTTTCTTTTTTTGTTGTTTCCACCGAAACTGGACGCAGCCAGACACAGCGTTTTGTTTCCCAGTCGAATACGTTCGCCGAAATACGGATATGGAAATACCCGAAGAAGGCTGATCCTCCGAGGCTTTCAAGGGATCGTCGGAATTGCCAATGCATATTTTAAGAAGCGCGAAAGCGAGTCTGCTTCTGTTGAAAGGTCGCGCGAGCCTCCTCCAGGAGACGTACTATTAATCGTTTCTCGCGTTTCGCGTCGATCAGGTTTGTGGGATTCTCTCTCTTCGATTTAATTCTTTTATCTCTGGATCGGTGGATTATCGTCCATTGGCTCGTTAGCTCGAAACGAGAGTTCTTTGGAAATAATTACCCCGCGCGAGTACACGAGACTTGTGCGACGACCAGGACAATTTCAAGTAATTTCAAGTCGCTTGCAACGTAAGATAAAGTGAAATTAAAAATTACGAGACGTGCAACGTAAATAAATTTCGAAAGATGAAATACACGCGTACGAGAACATTGCTGATACGCGTGAGATGTTGTAAAAAGTACTTTAACTTTGAATATTTTATATTACGATTTTGCACCTTGCACCGTATAAAAATCGGCAATCTACCAATGACGAATCGAGGAAGATTATTTCCTCATTAACTCTATAGCGTTTCACTTGTTCCGTTAATTTCAACGGACGATACTTCGTTTCTTTTTTAACGGAATAACTTACACAATTTTTCTCCATAAAAGTTCTTCAAACTTCTAAATATAAATTCTATAAACTTGTAAAATCTTTCTTCAAACTAAATCATTGACAAGAATATGAAAATGACCAACGTCTGTTGAATAAGCTGTACGATTGAAATTAAAGAATCGTGATCGATACTGTTGGAAAGATCATTTTGGAATTATTCACACGTCACCGAGCGCGTTGCAAATTTATTCGTCGTCGTTCGACTGTACAAGACCATTCGTTTTAGGTACAACAGATCTTTCGTATTAAGAACGACGTTCTTGTCGTCGTTGAGACTTCAAACTATCGATGAAAGAATTATCTTCCTCGCCAGAGACCAAAAGTATCCCTCACGATGCATATTTGCGTTTCGTAATATTTCGACGGTGTGTCGATTCCTGTGTATCTTTCGGCTGCGCTACGCGACGACACACCGCTTATTATTCGTACGTACGTACTGTCACGCGGATTTTATAATTCCACTAAAAGTAGGCACGGTCTGATTACGAACGAAGTGAGTTGAAATCGTTGTTAATTAATTTTCCAGCGTAAATCACTTTCTCAACTGTCGCGTAAATTGCCCCGTAGCGAGTGAAACACTCGAGTTTCTGTTTCTCGGTTCTCGCGACATTAATTGCAGCTTTCTATTCTTGCGAACAACGCGTAAAAGTTATTAATAACGTGTAAGTCGCCAACGTCGTTCAATATTCATGAAACAATTCAAGGGTTTGTCGCGGGCAGGGTGGCGCCCATTGCGCTTTACGACTCGCGAAGATGGAACGACGCGGCGGACAGAAAATTGGGTGCAAAAACACCGCCGCTCTTCGCTTTACGTCTCCCTCATTCCTTTATTCTCTCGATTACCTTTCCCTCTCTCCTCTCTTTCTTTTCTTTTTCCTTGTGACATTTTTTATTCGTTTCGAAACACGGCGTGCAACGAAGAACACACACACACACACACACGCACACGCACATACAAAATCGCGAAGCACAGCCGGCAGAACGCCTCGGCTGGCGTTCCGCCAATTTTGCAGCTCGTCGATAGGACTCTTCACGCGGCGCGATAAGTGCGCTCGCGTTGCGCCGGGTCGCCAAGCGTCAATGAAAACTCGCGGGCTGTTATCAGCGGGGATCGGCGGTTACGTGCGAGCGCTTTCGACAGATAACGGGTACACAGGCTGTAGTAGCACGTGTGTATTTGTACGCGGGACGCATCGGCTCTCTTTCGCCTGTTCGTAAACGATCGTTGCCGTATCAGGGAAAATAGGCGTGCGCGCGAGCTCTCTCTCTCTCTCTCTCTCTCTCTCGCCTGTAGATATACATACTATTTTTGCCAGCGTGCAAACAGCCCCGGCAAAAATATGAGATCGACTTTGTTTCTCGCCCCCTCCCCCTCCCCCACCCCCCGGAGCAACAAAACGCGGGGCATAGTTTGCTTCTTCTCGAAGCGGGGAAATCGATATTCGGCAGTAACTCCGGCCATCGACGGAATTCCGACTCGATTCGATATTTCCCGGCATTTCCCGGCTAATTTGGCAACGGGCCGCTAAATGAAAACGTGCGGCTCGATCGTTCGTCCCGCGGGCCACGGTCAAAGGGGCCGCGAGAAGAGTACAACACGGAGCGAGAATGAGACGCGTGACAGCGCGTACGCTGTTGCTTTCCAATTATGAATATTGCTGGAATATCGAAAAACGCAGGAAAAAAACTGTGATACAGGAGAGTATTTTTTAACCTCGTGCGACTTTCACAGTCAGTCAATCGTCACGTTCTAGGTTCCTCTAAGTACGATCGCCGTAGATCACCATTAACACCACCGTATTCAGCTTCGCGGAAAATTAAACAAAGAACCGATTGTTCTGGCATCGTTCGAGATGTTTATCCAACGTTATCTTGCTCTGTCCCATTCGATTCGAACGCGGTGTATTCCCAGTGCCATTGAATTGGCCAAAAGGTAATTGCGTTTTTAAATAGATGGATGTACACATGTGTATGTTAAAATGTAACCAACTTCATTTTGAATTCATCGCGTATGTAATCTGATAGCTGGCTGTTCAAGCTTGTTTCGGAGAAGGAAAATGCACGATCTCGTTAACAGTTGTTGTTGCGCGGCGTCGATTTCAAAATGGAACGATCAAAAGCGAACATTGCTGAAAATGGAGGAAACGCTCGTAAAAAATTATCTGACGTGCATGGCGAAGAAGCCATCAAACTACGGCAATATCGGATCGTTTCTTGTAACCTTCCTCTGTCTGAAGAAGAAAGCTTTTTTTCGAACAAAGTAATTATAAAATTGCCCGAAAGATGGCAAAAGGTAATTGAACAAATTTAATCGCGCCCCTCGTGAAAAATTCACCTTTCAATTACTTCCACCAATACACGATTAAAACGGCAATAATAATACCGATAACTTCACTAATTGCTATTAATACGTGCGATAATTTATCGAAAAGAAGAGAAGAAAACAACTGTACGCCCACGTGGTTCAGTCACGGGCAAAACTTCAAAGCCAACAGCCAGCGAATGAGACAAGTCGAAAAAAACAAAAAACTTTCGAAAATTTCGATGGATTTCGATTTGGAGTGATCGAGATACGAATACGTGTGTGTGTGTGTGTGCTGGTTTTTCCAAGCGACCGCAGGGATTCCGAGGCGGAAAATTCGCCGCGATTCCGCGACCGCATACCATCGGTCCCGGCGCGGCGCGTCGAGGATTTTGGAAACGCGGGGACCGACGGCGCGGGCCGCGCGATTAATTGGATCGAATCATCGAATGGGTAGCCGGCCGGGCGCACACACCGGAAGCGTCACTTTTCCGACTCGGTCGGGCGTCATCGCGCGAAATCAAATTGCGGCGGCGAATCGATGCGCCGTTTACAATAAATAGCGCGCGGCTCGATGAATATTCTCCGCTGGGCCGGCCACCGATCGACCAATTTGTTCGTTCGTACCCGGCGCGGCAATACCCGGCCAGCGATAGTTAATGATCGGCGGCAAAAAGCCGCGGAAAATCCCGACGACCGTCCGACTTCTAAACACCCGATCCGGATTATTCTCCGGGACTATTCGCTGATGAATGAGCGAGTTGATTTAAAGAGAAAGAAGCTGCAACTGCTATGGCGTGTCAGTGTGTGCTTGACTTTGTTCTAAACTACGCTGCGCGTGGAGAAGTATTTGATCTTGACGTTTACGGAGAAGGCAATGTCACTTATTTTATTTCGATAGAATGTTGAAGGGTTCTAAGGAGTATAACTATATTGTACCTAGCTATTTTTATTTATTTGTTATTATGGCGAGGATGCTGGAAGGATGTAGGATTTGGGTAAGGTGAGGAAAGATTATGCGTTTCGTCTCAGAGTCGCTGCCTAGACTCATCAGTGGGGCTGATGGCAACGACCCCTTACCCCAGACGTTTGTTGTCATAACTACTCGCTAGGCTGGACGGTCACCCATCCTACAGTGTTCCGCACTCTGTTTGCTTAACGTCGAATATCGCTGGGCGCACAACCACTTGCGGCTTGTACGAGTCGGTGTTCGAGACTCGTACTCGAGGCGCTATAGGCAGCTACAAAGTCATATTAAAAGACGAAAAGTTCTGAGACTGATTAACCCGATCCTCTCCCCGATCCTGTCGTCCTTCGAATCTTTAAACAGACCTGAAACACGCGATCGATCCGATCCTCGGCCGTAAATAATCCGCTAACGCGTCTAAGACGAAGGTGTTTAACCTCCCTACGAGCGAAAGTCTCGCTGGATCTCGACGTGAACGAATTCCAGCGTGGAAGCCCATGTTTCCCCACTCGTCAACTCGCCGAGATGTCTCTCTCTTTCTTTCTCTGTTTCGCTCTCGCGCGCACATACACACGCGAAAGGGATGAACGATCGTTCCAGAAGCGAAATTTCCAACAGAGCTGCAAGTTCACCTTACGGTTCCTTGCACATCATTGTCGTTACTCACGAAACTCCGAAGTTGCCCCTTTGTCTTCGATGCTGTTCCTTCCGTCTTCCGCCTCCCCCGACGACCGCCGCCATTCAAGCGTTCGCCTTTTTCCTAAATTCTCCACGGATACACGCGCGCGTCCCACTCTCGATGGAATTCGATTTGGCAGCGGCGTATGGCCGGATTTCTTGCCAGAAACGATCGGCGCCGGCTGTTTCGTTTCACCCCCTCCCCCCTCCTCTCCCGAACGTGAAACGTTTTTGGCCCCGTACGCGAGCGAGTGCTCGGTTTCGCGCTGCCGAGCGGAATCCCCGCCGCCGAAATAACGGATAAAAGCGCACGATAACCACCCACCGAACGGCCAAATGGCCCACCAACCCGCCCGTTACGTAACTCCGTTTAGTGGCGAATTATACGACGGGCGAACCTTTCTTCCTTCCGACGTGATCGCGATCGTTTTTGGAATTCTAAGTCCGTGCGGTCCGACCGTTGTTGCCTGAACGCTCGACCGTCGCTTCCTCTCCTCTCCGTTTTCCGCCCGAGTGACGCAACGCCGACTGTTTGAACCAAGCGTTCCCTCCGTCTTTCGATAAAGTTCCGTCGACTCTCGTTGCATTTTTCCTACGAATGTACGTAGCCATACGTAGGTTTCTCTTTTTTTCTTTGGCGAAAAGAAAACACGCTGGTGAGCATTCTCTGGCGAGTAGAAAACAGTGAAATATGTGTGGTTTCGAAAATAAACCCCGCTGGAAAATTGTATGAAAATTAATAAAAATTTGCTGTAATACTGTGCGTATTAACGAATGCCCCACTCGTGATGTTCTGTATAGTTTTACACGCTTGACTTGTTATCTGGTGTATATTCATGTATTATCTCACACGGCGTTCCACCGTACACTTACAGGGTGATTCGCGTAACTTGCACACCTGAACATAACTTTGAAATTGTGCGTCTGGTAACGTACCAATATACTAGCACAGGTAATTTTTTAATAAATTTATCGTCCAGACTTCACTTTCTTAACGATGTTCGTACAACCAGTAATCACGATTCTTTGTAGCCTACGTTCACACGACATTCTCCTCTTACTTTCGTTCGTGGAATCGTAAGAAATCAGGGTACTCTCTCAGTATTCTCTGCACTTGAAATCGGACATCAAATCGGTAATCGTAAGATCGAGTGTCTTAAATATCGTGAATCGTGTCGAAGCGACGAATAATTTAAATAGTCGCGGCACGCGGAAGTCTGTATCACTTTTAATACTTGGGAATTTCGACAGGAAATTTCGTATTATACAGTGGATTTCGACTCGGTGAAATATTAACCTCGGTGCATTATTGAGACGCTGCTCGGGCAGCCGGCGAACGAAGATTTCTCTGTCCTTTCTTATCCTTTGGAAACGTCGCCACTTGGTGCACACCGTGACCCCCGGGGGCAAAGAAAACAGACGAGTCACTTTCGTTGATAAACGACGCCTCGAAGGCGATATTTACCAGGATAAGCTCGACTTGGAGAAACAATATGCAAGCGGTGGCGAGATGGTTAACCTCTCTCTAGTCCTCTCTGTTTTATTAAATTTTAAATGGCCCGCTGCAGGCCCGTTCGATTTTGATAACAGACGAAGCCTTCCTCCACGTATTTCTTGTATTCTTTGGACAATTTTCGAACAGACAACAACACGTGTTTACTGGATCAAGTATTATCGTCAAGAGCTTGTTCATTAACAAGAGGACACCTTCAACGTCTGGACGAACTTCGTTTCGAGCTCGCGGTCGGCCAAATGTCTCAAACGATCGTCGAAGCGGAATCTTCGTCGCTGACAAGGAACAAGTAGTCTCGTTAATCGAGCGAATCCACGTCAGTAACAAGGAGGAGTTTCCCATCGTTATCAAAGTATAATTTCTTTCACGTCGACGGTACAAAGTAAATTTCTCATCGAAGTGGGATGTATCACTTAAAATCTGAACTACCAAACAGGTTAAACGAGCGTGCTACAGCCACGAGTTCCTACATTTTTCGAGCCGGAGGTCGGTACAAATGCAAAGGACACAAACATCGAAGGGCAAAAGTCGCATTCGTTCGCGTACAGTCTTTTTTTTCAGTCTTCTGCAATCTTTGGCAGGACCCGATACTTGCCAAAGATCGGCAGCGACGTCGAATTAATCAGAAACTACGACGGGATAGCAGTCCGCGGGCGGCTGACGCATCGATCCGGACGCTGTTGCGAGTTCCATTCGAGCGGGACAGCAGCTACGACGACTGCCCGTGGGAAAACCAGGCGAAGTCGATCAATCAATTTCCGTCGACGTCGATGCATGACGCTGCGCTCGTGTGTGTGTTTGGCCCCACCACCCACCCTCCCTTTCCATCCTCTTAGCGACGAACAGGACGCACACGCGGCGACGACGACGAATCCTCGCGAGACGGGCTACGAAGGAGAAGCTCTTCTGAAAGAGGCGTGAAAAGGAGGAGGGAGGGAAGTGAGTGAGAGAGAGAGAGAGAGAGAGGAGGGATCCGTTGGGTAAAAAGAGGGCGAGAAACGAGGGAAAAATACGAGGAACAGATCGCTAAACAAATAGGAACGGCGAGTGACGGATTGAAAGGAGAAATTGATGTGTAGTGGGAAATCGAGGGGCTCGAGGAACGAGATAAATAGAACGAGAGACGAAACGGGCGAAACGTGGAGGGGGAGGGAGCGAGCAAAACCGAAGGCGGAGGCGATTCGCAGGAGTTTCAGATTCTTTTCTCCCCCCCCTCTTCGTCTTTTTTTCTTTTTTTTATTTTCTCTCCTTTCTCCCCCGGCGTTCCACCGTGTGCTCGCTTTGGTATTCCGTGCGCCGGCCTCGCGAGGAAGCGGCGGGGAATCGAGCTTATGGAATTCGTGAGTGGTTAAACGATTAGAATTCCCCGGCTTAGCATTGTAGCCGGTAATTTAAGAAAAGGATCTCGAGGAATCGCCACCGTCTGCAGTGTGCGGCGCAGTGCAGGGAGGAAAAAGGGTGGGGAAAGTCGTGTTCGACGAGGGAGAATAGAAGAAAAAAAAAAAAAAAAAAGAAAGGGGAGAAAGGAGAGATGGAGAGAGATTCGGGAGAGTACACGATTCGCCGCTTTTCATGGCTCTCTCGATTCTGTCGGGGCTACGCTGGGCGAAGGTGGCCCTGGCATTATTCGGCCACGGCGTTTCTCCCATCGGGCGGCTGCTGCTGCTGCGCGCCTCACCCTCTCGCTGAGCTAGGCTGTGTGCAGGTGCCTAAGATCCACACACCGGGGCTGCCGCTTCTCTCCGCTGGTGCACGTACATTCTCGTATATCTCTGTACGAGGAGAGGACGAGCGGCAACGCGTCAAGGCTTTAATGGGATTCTATTTACGGGGTTCGTGCTCCGGCTAGGCAAACACTCGGCCCTCCACCTCCTCCAGCTTCTTCTTCTTCGTCGTCGTTGTCGTCGTTGTCGTCGTCGTCGTCGTCGTCGTCGTCGTCGTAGTTCCCTCTTTCCCACGGACAACTTCTCCGTCTGCCTCTTGCCTCACCCCGGTGTGTATGTGATCGACGCGTTTCCTCCCTTCGATCTGGACACTCGCTTTTGCCTCGGCCTATCTTCCTGGTCCCTTTTCCGTGTTTTCGAGTTTAGAGGGTGCCACTTCGCGTTAGCGAGATCGCCTGCGTAGCTTCCTCTTCGGAGGGAAAATTTCTCTCTCTCTCTCTCTCTCTCTCTCTCTCTCTCTCTCTCTTCACGATTTTCTAATTTCTCAAGCGCGTCTCGTGACTCGCTTTCTCTTGATCGAGGAAGCATCTGTAACAGAGGAAAGAGGGTGAGTCCAATGTATCATCCACGGTGCAATGTATCATCTCTCACTTTATTTACGGAAGGACACTTTGATATAAACGGGATAAAAATTACGGAGAAGACGACCGAATGTGAACGAACTGAAAATCTGCAGGCTAAATTGCTCCAATTGCAGCAGATAAGCAAATTACCAAGCGTGCTATTTTTGGGAATTGCTGGAAATTGTGGTATCGGGAAATCGGTATGAAATCTGATTTTGGAACGTTCGGAACTATAGGCAAATTTCGTTTCTCGCGTAAATATATTTTCTTGGAACAAAACTCTATAAAAAGGTGCTTGCGACGGGTCGAAAGTTCATCTATTCGATCACGCATTTCATCCCCTTTGGGTCGTAGTTCGCGACTAACGCTTGCCGCGAAATTATTACGCCGAAAGGCATAATAGTTTCCGTTAAATGGGCTAACCGCGAGGCACCGCGAGATTTGATAAGAAATCAACCGCGAGCACGCTGTACAACAATAGTACAGCAACAATAGCTCGGGAATTGCCGCGCGTCGTTTCTTCAACCGTCGAGCAAACATCGCCAGATTTCTCCACTCCTCGGGCCGCAACTGCGACGACACACGAGCTCTCTCCCCGTTTCTCGTCTCTCGTTTCCACCGAAACACGGCTCGAATCGAAACAAACGCGCGCCAACCGTGGAAACGCGATCCAAACGGGAATACGAACAGCCGGAAACCGCGGCTTGGTACTCTCGCCAGCGCCACCGAGATCGTTTTCTCCGCCGCTGTTCACGCCGGGCGTATTGTTTCCCGTAAGTGAAGTGGGGATCGAAGCATCGTCTGCGAGTCGTAGCCGAGCGTCGGAGCGTTACTCGCGCACGAACGGGCTTGCACACACGTCACGAGGAGGCCAGACGCCTCTTACCTGTTCGCGTAATAACGCCGCCCGGCGTTCTCGCGACAATGACGAACGAGAGGAGCCTCGACGCCTGGAAATTGACTCCGCGAGAGGTTAAAGGGTGCTCGTTCGATCATCCTCTCGTTGAAATTCGCCCGACGCGCCCCTCTCTTGGAGGATTTTTGCCCTTGGATCGACGCCCTCGTTCGCTTCGTCACATTTCGATCGTTGACTCGTGTCGTTTGACTGTTACGCTGCAGATTTTCTTTTCTTTTTTTTTTTTTGGGGGGAAAACTTTTCAAAGTGAAAGGTTCGCTGGACATATGGAAATTGATCTGGCGTAGATTGGAGGGAGATTTCAATTCTTCAACGTCCACGTGGCCTTGCAAATGGAATTTCTCGTACACAAGAAGAAAGACACTTTTTTTTTCTCGACTGAGTAGAACGGACAAGTACTCATTCGACAAAATTCGCGCGTGCTCCCTGTCTCTAGTTCTGAGGAAAGTAATCTCGACGTTTCGGGCTAGCGAATCTTCCCTTCGACGCAATTTTCCCTCGGCGATGCGACGCGTCACATATGTATATATATATATAAAGCTTACTTTTTTTTATTATTACTTCAATTTTAATAATTTTACATAATTTAAATTTCAAACTAAATCCTCACATTTAAATATAATCACTGCAAATCTTCTCCTGCATTATAATTTATTTCGTATAAAAAAAAATATTTCAAACAAACCTTCACAATTTTATTTAAATACTACAATCAATTACATAATAAATTATTTACTTCTTGTATTATATCAACGTTTACCTCAAATATATAAATTAATTTACATTTTACACTGAATACTTTTGTATGTTCAATGTTACTCGATTCCGTTCGTCATTTAAAAGTTTCATTTACACACGATTAGTTAAATTAGTTCAGAAATGTACGAAGTAAACGATGAAATGAACAATTTACAAAGTTAGCAAAACATTTGACTGAACGTTGATTAAATCATTGCCAATTTATGTCAAATTTCATATCTGTCGCGAGTCGAAGGTCACTCGAAAATGTCGCGTGAATTCACAATCCGGTCGAGCTGCGCGAAAGTAACGGCGAGAGTCGTCGAGAATCTCGAAGACTAGGCAGCAGCACGTCGCAACTCGGCAATTCCCAGCGCTCGGGCGTCGCGACGACTTCGATCCGCCCCCGGGACTCCGCGGGTGATCGATTACGACGGATCCGACGTGTCTCGCGATGCCTCCGCAAATCTTGTCCACGTTCCGTTCGATCCAATTTAGGAAACATCCACGCTGCCGAGCCCTCCCCTTTCTTGTGCCTCGTCTTATTGCGCGGGAAACGCGCGCGGGGCGGATTCGTATCGCGCGAACCTCGCCAAAAATATTTACTCGTCTCGTCCTTTCCTCGCGCTTCGCGATGTACATATAATTCTTAAATTACCCGACGACCGAAATACTCTCGAGTCAGCGAAATCCCTGTCGAATGAATTAAAAAATTATAAATATTTGGAAGGTTCGCAACAACTGTGACGCGACGTTTTAAAAAATAAAACGTGCTTCGTGAAATCAAAACCACCAATCTGTTATCTGTCCACAGACACTGAAAATTGACACTAACAACGAGATACGTGTACCAAACGGATTATTAACCCCTTTCGCTGGCAACTGGTTGCGCGGACCATAACGATAATTCGTCGCTTTCTTTTCCTTTTGAACTGGACGGTATGACATCACGGGATAGAAATTACATCTAAATGTACTTAAGACAGAAAAAATTTTGCAATTTTACAATTAAAAAATTCTTGACGTGCTCCTTAACACTTTCTCATCTGTTTTAAATTCTCACCGAAAATCGTTCGTGGTATAATTAATAATTGCACTACATTCAAGTTTGTGATCTTTTCACAACTTTTACATCCCTCGCGTGTGGACAATATTTGCCCCTTACAGATCTCTTACAATATTTGTGAGTTCTTCGAACTTCAGGCGAGAATTTCGCATTTAAGGCTTGAAATCGTGGTGCAAAGTCACAGTTTCAACGACCGCTGGTCGAAAAGAAGTCACATGTACGCGTATTAATACACGTCGGGAAGCTGCGATCTTTAATACAAATACCCTCATTGTGTGTCTCCTCGACCGGTGCGCTTTTCGAGGCGTACGTGTATTCCCCTCGGAACGATTTCCAGCAACGGATTCGCAGGAAATAACGAAAAGGTGGATTAAGGACAATATTTGCCGATACACGTATATACGAGGGCAATATCGATGCTCCGTGGCCCCGATATCCGAGACGATGGACTCTGATATCGGTTCGTCGTCGTCAAGAAGAAGACAAACAGGAACTCCTTTCGTTCCCATCTCTCCTCCTCCTCCTCCTCCTCCTCCTCCTCGTCCCGTTTCTGCTCGATGAATACCGGCGGAAATGTAATTTGCCTTCGATTCAACCGCTGATTTCCAAGAGCTTTTAGCCTCGGCTCTCTCTCTCTCCCTCTCTTTTTCGGTATTGATATTCCTCTACGCGAGAAACGCGAGACGTTATCCGAGATAGAGAGAGAGAGAGAGAAAAGATGTCGCGTTAGGGTAGTGGAGATTCGCGGGTTCAACGACGACGTCTCGACGAATCTACTTTAGCCCCGAAGCGATCCGGCTCGCGTTTCTCCTCCGAAATCTGCCGAGGAGATATTTGAACGTGTCGCGCGTTGCCAGAGAATCGAAAAGAATGGAGATTTTCTCTCTCTCTCTCTCTCTCTCTCTCTCTCTCTCTCTCTCTCTCTTTCGCGAGTTGCCGACGGCGAAGAAATTTATTCAGCCGGATAAGTCCCCTTTACCCGATAAGGGGGTGCGTTTTTGAAATTGTAATAGCCGTTTCGCGTGTTCCGCCGGCGACACCAACTCGAGAACAAGTCGACGCCGGATAGGAAAGGTCGATCAGCTATCTCGCGAGACTATCGATGTCCCCGCGAGCCGAATGGAAACCGACCGATTTTCACCCGGAATTCAATCCGCGTTTTCCTCCATTTTTCACACGATCGACGACGACGATGCCTCGAATCGACGCAGGCAGATGAAGAGAGAGAAAGAGAGAGAGAGAGGAGTCGTAGAGGATCGTCGACCCCGGTTGACGATCAGAGGAAATCTAATTCGAGGTGACGCGAGGCGAGTAGAGCGCGAAAGAACGAGTTCGAAAGAATTTTTTTCTTGTCGCGCCGCGTCACGTTTCTTTCTTTCTTTCTTTCTTTCTTTCTTTCTTTCTTTCTTTCGTTTGTTCGTTCGAGAGAGAAAGAGTGAAGGAATAGCAGAATTTTTTCTCCCCGGTGTGAACGCCGCTTTAAACGCCGGTAACGCACGTCGCCGCACGTCTTTTCCTATTCTTTACTCGGCTACGTTTAAATTAGAAATACCATGGCAGCAGGCGCGCACAGCGCAGAAGAGAGAGAGAGAGAGAGGGGGGGGGGAAAGAGAGACCAGGCTCTCGACGCTCTCCGGCCTCTCGACAAAGCGGTAACATTGTTGTAAGAGAAACGTCCCGTCGCGAACTCGAGAACTCGAGTGTCCGTGAAACTCGATCGCGACTCGCTAATCAACGAATCTCTCCCCAACCGGAAAAATTCGTACAACGTTGCTCTCTCGTACAGGGGTGAGAGGTGGAATATTTTTAATCCGCTAATATATTATTATTCCACACTGCACTCTGTGCAGACTTTATATTAAATTACAGGAATTTTACCTCGGAGAAATAAATCGAAACTATTACCAACGAAATCAACCAAGCAACTGTTCGTTCAAGAAATTCTCGACAGCTTGCCGCTGAGAAAAAAATGAAAACTTTCGTTCGCGCTAATCGATGAATTTCATTCATCCCGATGAAACTCGTAAACGCGTCCCTCACCACGTACTGAGTAACATTTCCTACACGTTTGCGTGCGCAGCCTCGTTTGATCGTTTGATCGTAAATATTTACCGCGACGAAAGAAGAATTTCTTCTTCCCTTTCTTGGCAAGCGTGTTTGAGGAGAGGCTGTCGGGTAAACGGGCGGAACAGCAGCCGAGCCAGAGTTCGATGAATGCGAAAGACTTTGAACTTCCTCTCTCGTTTTCTTTTTTAAGCTACTTAGGCGCGTTGACGCGCGAGCACGTCGCGACCCTTCAGCGTGTATCGCTTTATTACAGGGCGGTCGCGATTTAAGGGGTCGAGGGTGCAGCCGCGGAAGTAACTCTCTAAGTAAATGCGGTTCCGTGTAACGTTTTCGGTTGCCTCGAGTACCATCAAGCCTCGGCGTCCTCGGCGACGGATCGAAGAAAAAGTGGGTGGGGGGGGGGGGCAACGAGTTCCCCGATTGAAAGAAACTTCTTCTCCTTCCTACTTTTTTTTTTCCGTCTCGTCTCGGCTCTTTTCCCGCGATACTCTCTCGCTTTAATTCGTTTCGTCACGGATAAATAATATCGCCGTGGACAAGAAGGAACGAGAAAGAAATGAGAAACGGAACAGATCGGAAAACGCTTTGGGACATTACATGCGAATATCAGTACAATTGAGGGTAAAAAGGGGGGGGGGTGGAAGCTTCCAGCTCGTTATTTCCTCCGTTTATATCGCGCGCAATTATCTCGCTACGAGAGTTTCCGCCATTTTTTTTAATCCGACCCGACACCCCCCCCCTCCTCCTCGGGAACTTAATCCGGAGTCCCGCGCCGGCGCGTTTATAAAAATCTCGGGGGCTAATTCGAATTAAAAGGTGAGAAGGAAGAAGGAAGTAACGAACCGGGGATTGTCGCTCGCTTTAATCCGATGAAATTATTTCGTAGCTGTAGGTCGCCGCGGCAGTTGTATCGGAATTAACGAAAATCAATGGGGGGGAAAAAAAGAGGCCGGAGCCGCGCGCCGCGTCTGACCATTGCCGGGCCTTTTCTACTTTCGCGCGGTGCTCGGTCCCGCGTCTTCCGCGGCAGAGGAAACATTTGTCTTGTCAAGTATCCACGACTCCTTCTTCGAGATTTTGCACATCGTATCGACGGAACGTCATTTAATTCTCGCCGAAGTATGTCACGATTAATCTCGTAACGTGAGTAACAGTGCACGTTGGCTGAAATAAATGAACGATGAAGGTTCATTTAATTTTTCATTGCATTGCATTTCATTGCGTTGTAATTATAATTTTGTTCGTATCACACATAGATAGACGTAGAAGAGAAAAAGGGAAACTACGAGATGAAAGGTGCAAAAGAAAATTTCATTCACGTTTTAATGGCTCTGTTTTCGCGAGAGAGAGTTTCGAGTGCGACTAGAATTTATCACACACACACACTGCTGGGCTATTATAAGTTTCTATGTGTGTAAATCCAGTACGATGTGTTTAAATACAATAATAACGTTCGATTTACTAAAATGGCCGATAGAGTGATTGGAATATGCAATTATAATTGATCCAAATCAATCCAAGATATCCGTGCACGTCAGAATTTCTCTTTCTAAAAAAAGGAAAATTCGATCCAATTATGTGTGTGTGTCACTGTTCTCCGATGTCCTGACAGAAGGGCATGATTGCCGGGATGAAATTCCATTAAATATCGTCAACGATCGGCCGGCAAAGAGGTTAAGAGGTGAACACAGCTGTCGTGAGGAGAGACCTCGAAATCGCTGCAATGATTAAAAGCTTTCGCCAAAAGGGAAAAAAACATAGACCGGTCGTCTCTAATTAATCGCGAGTCAAGAGGAATTCTCAGTTATCTCTCTCTCTCTCTCTCTCTCTCTCTCTAGCGTCTTTCTCCGTAAACGCAGCTGCGATCGATCTAGCGTGCCGCCACGCGGAAGAAATTAGCCTGTTAATTCCGCGTCGTGCAGCAGCCTACTTTTTCTTTTTTATCATTCCGTCCACTTTCCCAGTTTGCATTCCCGGTCGAAGAAAAAACGTCTGTTTCGAAGTGCTGCGCGAAAAAGTTCGACTCCAACGTGACTATAAACATTGGAATCGATTTCGAGACACAACGGCGCATCGACGTTGGAATGAAAATGAAAATTGGGCGAGTAGATTTTATGTCGAGGAGGGGGAGAGCTACGTTGAAAATCGGTGCGTAACACGACTCCCTTGGCAGAATCTTCACGGATTCTGGCTCGTTAATTTCGTCTTGACCGGCCATCCACGTCCACTTTAGCCGAGTGCACTTTGCGTCGTTGTTGGTGACTCCGGCGCGGCGCACAAAGGGGCCCAAGGCGGAACGACGCCCGTGGCCTTTGATCGTCCACGATTCACGCATCGATTCGCCACGGTTGTTCCGTTGTTCTCGTCATTCTTCTCCCAATTTTATTTCGCAGCAGCGTGCAGCGGTGGATATTTTCTTTTTTTTTCCTTTTTTTCTTTGCTCGAGACAAGTTCTTTATTCGAGAATAATTTCATTGGTCGCAAATTGACTGTGTATCTCTTACAGATTTCTCTCAGACTGGATGCAACTTTGAAAACGATCTCTCGCGTTTGAAACATCAGTCGTCGCGTTCCAGCGTGTGAGCAGACCTATCGTTTTCAGAGAAATTAGATTTAATCGAATTTACGGTTGTTCAGAAATAAAAATTCGGCCGCTTCTTCGAATTCTGATCGTCCAAACGTTGACGTATAATTCTGTTGTTGAAGCTCGACCGCGTCGACGGTACGATCGCGTTTTATAGTTTAACCGGCGCGTTTCCCCGAACACCTCGAGCTGGCGATCGTGTCTCTTCCTCTAGGAGGGTGGTTTCTGGCAGCGGGCTGCGTGCCTCGACGTGTAATCACGTGCACGAACTAATTCCTCCCGGTGTACGCTTCGGCGGCGGCCGACTTCGAAACGCCACGTCCGGAAACGTGCTAAGAAACTCTTATTTCCGCCGCTTCCCTCTCTGGCCTTCGTCTTTCGACATTATTGAAAAAAAAAAAAAAAAGAAAACTATCGTCTGTGGTTCATCGATTGCGTGTATTTTCCAGCGAAAATATTTCCAACAAAGAACTTTTATCTCGATTGACAACAGCTTACTAAAAGTATTGAACAACTAAAATTCAGTTGAAAGTGAAATTAAATTTTCGTGATTTAAACTAACAATTAATATTGAAAATAAAATTTAAATTATTAAAATTCTGGTCTTTATTTAATCCTCTTTGGACTTTACGTTCCCTCTTAGCGATAAACGGTTCAATCAAAATGAATGATGTACATGAACAACAATAATAATAATGTAAATAATATAAATATAAATAAATAAATAATAATATAAACACTATAAATATAAATAAATAACAATAATATAAATAATATAAATATAAATAAATAAATAATAATATAAACACTATAAATATAAATAAATAATAATAATGTAAATACTCTAAATATAAATTAATAATAATATAAATAAATATTTAAGGCCTCGAATCGGTTGCGGTTACCCAACCGACAGTAATTGACGAGCAATTACAAACGTATTGGAGCTCGGATGATGGGTATTATTCGTGCATTAGCTCGGCGATGAAACGTCTAAACTCGCGATAAGCGGCGCGAGCAAGCGATGTTAAACGGATTTCGAACGCTGGCCAGAAAACGGCTTTCGAGGCCCGTTCTCTGGCTTCTCTCTGTTCGCTGCCCGTTCCCCTCCGTTTACTTGTTCGAGCGCAGCGCTAAGTACGCGCTTAATGGCGACGCGCGTTAACACCGTCGCTCACTAATCTCGAGCAGCATCGATCAAGCGATCGATGTCCGAATTTCATGTACCCGCTGGCCCGTGCCACGTTCACGTGACTATTCCTGGGCATTCGGGAGACGCCCCACTCTCACCCTCTTCGAGAATCCCTCTTCGTGTTCGCCCCGAATGATCTTCGTGCGCGCCGCGTGATCTCCTCGCGTGATCTCTCTCTCCATCGCAAATTGAACCGGATCCAGAGGATTTGGTAATTATTTTTGCTTTCAAGCTTTCCACTTACACACGAACATATTTTTGAGTCTCGATTAAATTTCTGTCGGAGGGATGATAACTCCGATTTACGTGGCGTTTGAAAGATCCTCTCGGTCGCGGTGTTGAAAAAAGAAAAAAAGAAAATGAAAATTATGTCGAGATTAATTCCTAAAAAGGGAGATTACGAAGAGAGAGAGAGAGAGAGAGAGAGAGAGAGAGAGAGAGATAAAGAAGGTAGCTGCGTTAATGTTGTAAGTTCTACTTGGCGAGGACAGGGTCTAATGCGTGGAGACGCGCGACAGGAAGTTGGTTGCAAAGAAGAGACTGATCATCGTCGGTTAAATAACGGCGACGTGTTTCCCTGGTGTGCCAGGTGCGGCTTTAATCATCTAAAAGGCCGTTGCAGTTAATTCCGATTTTGTTACACGCTGCGCGCGTAACAACGGCCGTTCGAATCAAATCGCGATTTACGCCAGACGTGTATTTAAACGACTGCGTAATTTATACGTTATAATATCTGTGGCGAGCGTGTTGCAGAAAATGGACGTGATATTCCCTTCAAGAATACTGAATATCTCGATTGTTCAAGTTGTTCCGGTTATAATAATAATTAAAGGGAAAAGCACGTTTACAAATATCATTACGCTTTTATATTCAGAGTTCTCTCGTTCTCGTTGAATATTTCAGCTTGTGTAATAATCAAGGAGGAAAACACGTTTACATTTTATTATTACGTTATTATTCATATTGAACGAACGAAAGAGTATACGGAGGTTACAAAGATAATTAATTAGACGTGATACGGTGCCAATTAAATTAAGACCTTACAATATTAAATATATTCTCTCTCTCTCTCTCTCTCTCTCTCTCTCTTTCTCCGAACGTCGTGAGAAGAAATCGAACATTGCCAATTTCCTGATCTCTAACATTCTGTACCAGCGTTCGTCGTCCAAGAGTTAATCGAGAAAGGGAGTAAGCTGTAAATAAGAATCGAAGTTTGTGGAGGGTGTAGTGCCATTTTATGGTACGCGACGGTGCGACGAACCGAGCAAATTACTCCCGAGCAGAAAAGCATCGAGGCAAAGGAATTTAGCGACGAGACACTCGAGGCATCATGCAACCCACCCCCGTAGCCGGCACTCGTTACCATTGTAAACGCAGCCCCCCCCGTCCCTCGTTCGACCGGAGTGTTTATTTAGCTTAACACTTGCTAATGCTTCCCCCGTGGCATTCCACGAGCTGTTTATACTCGGGCCACTCGGAGTTTAAGGGGAGAACCCCACGAAAACGGGGGTCGCGGCGAGGAAACGAGAGGCGGCGACGAGTACGTTCCAATTTTCCCTCTGACGAAATTGGGGAGTTTGTAGATAATGTTTCAGGTACTCTGTATTTTTTTATTTTTATTTTTTTATGGGAAAATGTTATAGACGTTGGTCCATCTATTTTTCTTGACGAAAATATCAAAGTACAAGAGACAACTAATTTTATTAATTTTAAATTAAATGTAAGTTCGTTGCCTTTTCATACTGTTTTAGAAGTTATCCCTTTCAAATGTTGACCGCCAGAGCGTTCGCAAATTAGTGAAAAAATAATTTAAAAATTATTTATTTCAGTAGGAAGTGATTTCTGGCTCACCCTATAACATATAAGAGTGTAAGTGAAATTTTTCTAAAAATGAAGGAAAAGTTGTTGATGATTTCCATAAAAAAAAACCGTCCCAGTTAAAGATTGGCTCGTAGGAGAAATCAATTTTTCCTGTCTAAAATGACATGTATTTGTTGAGTGCTATTTATATAGTAAAAGGAACGTGTTTTCAGTTTCCTATCGTAGGAACAAACAGAATTGTCGCGTTTAAAAACTGCGAATTCAATGCTGCTCCCATTTGAAAGAGAAACTAAAACGAACGATTATTAAAATACGTAAAATTTACATGGCATTACATTTAAATTAACATACATTCAGGTCGAACGGAAATAGCAGGGTTAAGCGACTGTGCATCCATGCAAAAGATAGATCTTCTAGTGCTATGATTTATCATGCTCTCGGTCGAATTTAGCAACAGAATTAGATAAAATTTCGCGGACAATTCTTTTTCCTCCTCCGTCCTCTTGAAAAATTTGATTCGACCCATTGCATATATTGCCTGGCGATTGCAACCGAGAGGAATTAGAACAAAATAACAGCGTTTATTGACGTTCCCTCTCTCTTCCTGGCGGATTGATCCGATCGTCTTCCACTTGTCCTAGAAATAAAATCTGTCAGCCGGTTTCCGCGTCGGGGACGGCGACGTTTCGTCGTGTCCCATCGAAAAAGAGGAGATTTTTCGAGGAGAAGGCGCAGCGCGAGGAAGCGAGGTCAAACAAATAATACGATCTGGAAGTAGGGAGGCAGCGTCGCCTAATAATAGTTGCGGTTCTGTGCTACCGGTTGTAATCTACGGGAAACCGAAATAGAGAGTGGTCGGAAAGGAGAAGCGAGCGAAGAAGCTGTCTGTGCACCCGGGGAGAACTCTCGTTAAACGAAACAGGATAAAGTTACGTCTTCACGCGATTCGTATGATTTCATTGGCGATCGATCTTCGATTCGATTCCTCGCCGATTAGCGTGTTAATCGCAACCGGCTCAGATGGTTAGAATATCTTCGTTTCTCGACGCTTCTGTTTCCGTTCTTTCACATAATTTGAGAACACCGTGCTCGAATTATTAAACCAGTCCAATTTATATTAATATATAATATTAGGCATATTAAAATTTAATACATAATATATATTATATATTAATATGAAATATATATAATATATATTTTATATTGAATTTTAATATACTTAATATTATATATTCTGTACTAATATAAATTTCTTACGCTCTGTTGCTCGTATCTATAGCAACTCTCCACATTAACTTTCGCTTCATTCACTTATGGTTGCGTTCTCAGTAATCGTTCTCGACTTCTACCCCGTCTACTTAGGTGAAATTAAGAAATTCAAGACTGGAAAGAAAGTTCGAGCAACACGAAACGGGAAATACGTTTCCTTTCAAATTTCGGATGCTCGATAAACGCGTCAGATTCTAAGCGACTGTCCGGAAACTTTCTCCGTCCGAATTCTGTGACTGAAGAATCATCGCGTGGCAAACGATAGTTAACGAGACTACGAAACGTTCACTGTGAAACAGTGAAAAACAAACGCTAGAAATTTTTCGACTGTCGTTCACTCTAACTCACATTTAAAACCTGTTTCGCGGAGCGTGCCAGCGAGGAATTGTTTCCACGCGGCCGAGTTCTCCAGATATCTTTCCCGCGCAGAGAATCGAGCGTCCTTCACGAATTCGCGCGATCCTTGGAACAATAAATCGTGTACCGTGTCCAGGCCGCTCGCCGCGCTGCCCTCTCGCCAAACACACGAACCGAAAAGTTGTTTACACCGTCGACAAGTGTTTATAGGCCGCGAATCATCGCTACGTATTCCGAGATCGAATCGCCGCGGGAGAAAGACCGTGCAACTCGAACGATCTTTACGAAGACGCGAACTTTCAATCTGTACTGACTGAACGTTCAGCGACGCCTATACTAAAAACATCTGTTTAATAAAATTTGGAGTGACAGAATTTTCGCACCGTAATTTTTATCGAATTGTCGTTGAACTGACATTTTCTATCAGAGAATAGACAGACACGCCGTCGAGAATTTTTTGTCACATAACTACAATGTCTCCTCGGTTTTAAGTATATTTAAATACAACCCAGGCAAAATAAAGTAATAAATTTATTGCTTCTTAATCATTTCTATCTACAGCGATATCTATACCGACGAGTTCGGAAAGAAAGCGACGAATTATTGTATACGGTTTGGTCCGCGCAACCAGTTGCCAACGCAAGTGGTTAAAGTCTTCTTAAGAAAAGAGAATAGGGGAACAGATAGAGATTTAGAGTGACGAGTCACACGATCTTGTGACGAAGGCTAAACGCCGTGACATTTTCAAATAAAAAAATTTTAAGTGACGAGTCACAGGATCTTGTGACGAAGGCTGAATATCGTTCACTTAAGATTAAGTACCGTTTTCTATAAGAGAATAAATAGAGGAACAAATTTAAAATCACAAGCCATACGATCTTGTGACGAAGGCTAAATATCTAAGGTTAAGTACCATTTTCTATAAGAAAGTAGATAGAGGAACAAGGTTAAAGTCACAAATCACACGATCTTGTGACGAAGGTTAAATATCGTTTATCTGAGGCAAAGTACCATTTTCTCTAAGAGAATAGATAAAGGAACAAATTTAAAGTCACACGATCTTGTGACGGAGGCTAAATACCGTGACACTTTGAAATAAAAAAATTTTAAGCGACGAGTCAGAAGATCTTGTGACGAAGGTTGAATATCGTTTACCTAAGACTATGTACCATTTTCTATAAGAGAATAAATAGAGGAACAAATTTCAAATCACAAGCCACGCGATCTTGTAACGAAGACTAAATATCGTTTATCTAAGGCAAAGTACCATTTTCTCTAAGAGAACAGAACAAATAAACGAACAAATTTAAAGTCGCACGATCCTGCGACGAAGGCTAAATATACCGCGATACTTCAGAGAAATGGTGAAAATTGACTTAAAGGGAAGAAAAGAAGACGAGGGAATCCTGGACGATTTTCGTTCAGTGTGCGCGTGCAGTCCCGCTGGACGTGTCCGGCTATCGATCCGGCTAGATAATGTACGCCCACTTTGCGCGCCACTGGACGCCGCGTATTTCTGTCGTAACTGTTACCAGAACCGGCCCGAAACTTTCGCCCCGGGAATGACCGTCGCTTCTTTTGAGAAACTTTCGAAACATCGAGCTGGACGAGCGAGAGCAGCCGCATCTGCGCGGAACGCTGCCTCTCCACCAGCGCGCCAGTTTCACCGATATCAAAGGGACGACTCTCACGGTGAAATTGGAGGCTGCTCGTCTCGTTCGAGCGTCTCCTGCAAAATTATCGCGCGAAAGCGAGACAGAATTGGACGGCGGAAGAAAAAAGGAAGGAAGAAACGGGGAGAATGAAAAGCAATCCCGCTTCTCTGTCACGCGATTTCCGAATTCTGTTGCGTTCATAGAGCTCGCCTCGACACAGAGGGAACACGTCAAGGGAACACACGCGTTTTGTAGCCGAGGGAAATTCTCGAACGTTGGCAACGGTGACTTTCAGCGGAGATACGAGAGAAAAGCGAAAAAAAGAAAAAGAAAAGAAAGAAAACAGTTGCGCCATCGTTATTGTTACGAAGTTACGCGGCGCAAATTTTGTGAAACTTTTGCGGACCATGGAGAAACAATACAACTTTTAATTTAACTTTCCTCGAGCATGCAGCTTCAGACACGTTCGCGATAATACGAAAAGTCAGAGAAAGCCTCCCTTCTAGTGGGCGTTTTCACCCTTAAAAACCGTTCTCTCGGCGAAAGACGAAGATTCGCGTGTTAATAATAACGTTTGCGCAATATCGAGGCATAGTGACGCGCGTCGAATCGACGCTAGACAGAAGCTACGAGCTCCAAGCCATCGGTTCCGTGAGGATCTATTTTTGGTCTTTCTCGCGTTCTTCACCCCTTTTCTCCGGCGACGAATTACATAAACGAGCGAGACCTCTTCCCCCTCGTCAGAAAAGCGTTCTTCGAGTCTCTTGGTCCTCCATCCTTCAGATGGGACAACTTCCGCCGTGAGATTGATTTTCACCGGCGACTCGCCAATCTGCCTCACTTATTAATCGCAGCGCCCGCTGGAGCGCCCGATTGTGCGGCGCAATTTTTCCCGGAAGAAAGATTGCACGGGACGGCCGCCGCCTGGGCTCTCGTAATTTTCGCGCGCGCGGAAAATCGAAATCGGCGGGTGGGCGAGCCACCTGCTGTAAACACCGACCGACGAACCTTGTGTATATGCGCGGAGGGGAGGGGGGTGGAGGAGGCCGATCACAATGGAATTTCGGGGATAAATCGAAATTATTGGTCGAAACGTCGAAGCTCGCCAGTTGGCAAAACGCACGGTTACGGTAATTGAAAAATTTTGAATTCGTTAATTCGATCGTTTGAAATCGTTCTTGTTTGTCAAACGAATAAATAAAATAAAAACGTGCGCTTCGAAGCACGCGCGCTTTGAAACGATTCTTATGAATCTGGTAATAATGGTAACGGCGGTAATGAAAAATCAACGAGCCAATGTTGAAACGAATTGCAGAAAAGGTATTTGGCGAGCACTTCTTTTTTCCCGCCATTTGGTATATTCAGACGTTAGAATAGTGAAGTATAAGATTTCCATTAGTAAAACGAATGGAAAGTCTCCTTATAATACAGCAGGATGCGTAAGATTTTATTTTACGAAGAATCATCCAAGTCAGAGAAAACACACCGCTTTTTATCTATAAAATAACTGAACGAAAATTATAAGTTGGTCATTTTGATTGTTCTAGAACACAAACGCCGAACGACACGAAAGAGTCGACCTTAATTGAAATAGCAACAAAAAATAATTAATCGATTCTCGAAGCATACAGCCGCGAGCCATCCTTCGAAATGATTGTCACGCGAATATCACGACTCGCGTTGCAACCGTGTGCATCGCGGCCGTTCTCGTGAAATTCTCCGTGACGAGAGCTCGTTGTCACGACGGAACAGAGGGTAGACACGTGGAAAAGGTATTCTCGATAAATAAGCCGGAACGAAGAGGAGCCGGTCGCGTGCAAACGAGCGGAGTTCATTACGCCAAGAAAAGAATCCCGAGCCGGGCAGGTTGGCAGCGTCACAAAGCTGGAATTCACCCGAAGGGGTGACGTGTCTATCGGCGAACAGAATGACTCGTTTAACGTTTTCGGTAGCCATTCTTTCGCCGGAGTTTATTACGTCGCGCCGGGGCCGCTCTCTTGCTTGACTTATTCTCCTGTCGTGCTCGCGATAAGTTCTCTTTAGTTCGGGTAGCTGACAGCGAGGCTACCGTGATACGCAGACCATGTACGTTCACTTTGTATCTTTGCGTAGTTGAGAAAATTGATTGTTGCGTATGATTGGAATAAGTTTAACAAACATTGTTAAACGTATGGTCGCTTGACGAACATCGTAATAAGCGCTTTACTTTTTATTCGAAAACTACGTTGATCAACTCCACAAATGAAAAACATGCAAGCATACGATGATGTTACAAACGCTGGTTTTCTTTCTTTTTACGAAATGATTTTATAAAAGTAACTTGACGAATTAATAAAAAGTGAAGTCGATCTCAGTTTTGCTTCTAAGAATTGTAAGATAATAATTTATTACGCAATACATTTGGTTATGGTTAAGTTTAAGAAAGTAGCACAGCTGAAAACAAAATCAATTATTTCTTACATCCGCAATTAAAGTATAATTTTCGGATGGAAGAATGAATTTTGCAAGTCATTTGGATATATCTGTGGCAACACAGATCACTCAAACGCTACGTAATACGTACTATCAGTTTTTGACACGTCGTATTTTGAGGACGCATTATCATTGCAAGGAACTTGGGACAGAATTCATCAGGCACGCGGTTAGGTATGTTAGTTCATACCGTGCTTACCTCGCTCGACGAATTTAGTCGAATGGCGTGCGCACTCGGCGTCGCATTAGAAATACATAGACCATCTAATTGATCTGATATTTCTATCCCGGATTATTAATAGACGTGCTACCTGTCTATCTGAATTAGAGCTTATTAAATTTGATGCTGCGTATTACGAAAGACATCCGAATATTAAATAGTACCTGTCGTATGAAGTATAAAAGCAATTGCCCGATTTAATATAGATTCGTTCCCTTGAATTCACTTATTTTCTGCTCCCATCCGATTTCCTTTGCCTCCCTTCAAAATTTTGATTTTATTTGTCGTTGTTTGCCTCAAAATTGACGACGAAGAAAATTCACCGTATAAATAATAATGAAAGTAACGAAAATAACGTAGTAACAAGAGAGATATAACAAGGATATTTTCATTCTCGAAAATTGTCGAAATTCAAAGACGTCCAGAGTCATTGAAAAATTTTCTTCGTGGCTAGATCCACGATGATCTTGAAGAATGGAGTGTCCCCTTTGAAACGACTCCTCGAAACTTGTCGTACGACTTTATTTCGTCATTTCATCGAACTTTGAATAATTTAGGAAATCCTAATATTTTGTCGTTTAAGCCTGACATTCAAAGTTCGATGA
Source organism: Tetragonisca angustula (assembly GCA_036937485.2). Taxonomy (NCBI): domain Eukaryota; kingdom Metazoa; phylum Arthropoda; class Insecta; order Hymenoptera; family Apidae; genus Tetragonisca; species Tetragonisca angustula. Next base: position 1,215,456 of record JAWNGG020000035.1, on the reverse strand, counting down.
AACGATGGAAAAAATTATCGTGCAAGTTTCAGGCAATGGTTGTAAAGAACGACAGTCTCACTCTTTAAGACCGTGGTGGATCTGGTGGTGACAAAAAAATTTTTCCCACGATTTCAGTGGCGTTTGACTTTGAAAATTCTTGAGAACAAAGGTACCCTTGGTGGATTGTCACACGAAGTTACAACAGCTTGAAGTATCAACGATTTTTCATCGTTGGTGGTTTTAATACTGAAAATATAACAAATCGCATATCTGTCTCGCAAGAAGATAGTCGTTGATCCAATATCCAGAGTGATCATTCGAATATATACTCGAGAAGAAAAAAAAAAAAAAAATAGAGAACTCCAAGAGAGACTATGATTCCCCGAGATTGGCAAAGGAAAAACAGAAGAGAGAAGAAAGGGGAGGAAAGAGAAAAAAAGAAAAGAAAAAGCTGCCCGGTTTAAACCGATTCGGGCGTCGTACTCGCGGCACGCGCGCAGAGATACATTTTCCCCGGTAAATAAAATATCGCGGCGACCTATAAAGAACCTGGGGGCAATTTATCGAACGTCGCGCGCTACGGTTATACGGGACTCTTACCCTCCTCCGTTCGCCCTCCTGACCCTACTTTTTTCCCTCACCCCCGCTTCTCGTCCCTGCTCCCGCGTTACTCTCTCTTTTTTCCCTCCCTCCTTCTCCTTCCATCTTTTCGCTCCCTCGCTTCTCCCCGCCGTCGTTCTTTTCTTCTTTCTTTTCACAAACGGCGGCGAAGCACGACGACGAGTCAGAGCGGGACGCTCGTAAATTGCCGGATGAGAAATTGCGGACGAATTATTGTAAAATTACGAGGCTGATATCGGCGCCCGCAACCGCCCCGCGCCGCGTCGGGATTAACTCGGTAAGTAGATTTGTTGTCGTTGTCATGGCTGTTAACGAGTATCGACACCGATACTCGATGAAATGGACCAAAAAAGAAAAAAAAAAAAAAAGATACAAAGACTCCGTCTTTGGGACGTGCGCGCGCTACGCGAGTAACGTTCAATCGATGCAGCCCGTATCTACATATATACCGTCTTCGAAATAATGATTCGAGCTGTTTTATTTTGACAGACACGGAAATGGGAAAGGGTAGAGAGAGAGAGACAGCCAGCGGATGTGTACGCCGGACGAATAACGAGTACGGAAACACGGATCGAAACGAGCCTGTCGATCGACTCTCTCCGCAGTTTGTCGATTCCCTCCGCCGAACGAGCGCGGAAAATAGGGAGACACCGGACTCTCTCCCGCGCTGTTCCACGGACGATTGAATTTTTTTCTTTCCCCCCCCCCCCCCTTTCCGCTTTTTTTCTTCTCTTCTTTTTTCCATTCGTTCGTCGCCAAGGAAATTTCGCTGGACGCGAAATCGATGCCAATTACCCCCGGCGCGTAATTTCTGTCTTCGGTACGTGCAACCGGGCGCAGCCGGGTAATCTCGTTTCTAGCTAGCTCGTGGAACTAGCTCCGAGCCGAGGCGAGGTTTATCTCGATCTACTACGTATACACGCCGATTTTCCAGCGGATCTGCCCGGTTTCATCTTGCGAACGCGTTCGCAAAACGGCGCGCGCGCTCGTGAATCGCCAGAACGGTCAGATAACCGTGTTATAACCTACCGATTATTATAAACTTGTTCGTCGCTGGAGCTCGCGCCCCCCCACCCCCATCCCCCTGTCGAACACGACGCGATTTTTATCGGTATCTGTGCCGGCGTCCATGAAAATACTCCATCGTCACTCGTCACGTCAACCCTTCCGAACCCGGCCGGCTATTAACTTCGCAGCGGCTCTGGCATCGCGTGTTTTCGCTTTGTCGTATTCACGTGTTATTCCGCGAATCGTTCTCCCCCCCCCTGCCTGCCTCCATTTGCTTACATTTCGTATTCGCTCAACTCGTTAATCGCCGACGACCGTACGTGCACGCACGAAATTTTCGCTCGGAAACAGAGCGTGTTCGAGATGATCGATCATCTCTTCGTTAACTACGCAAATCGAATGTTTCACAAATTTATCTGGAAATTCATCGTCTCACTCGTCTTTCGACGATGAACGAACGATGATTGGAATGGTTTGTCACGCGTTGAGAACGTAGCAGTTCTATAATGGCGTAATTAAGAAGTTCACGAAACGTGGCTAGTTAATTAAAGATACGTTTGTTACACATGCACGAGGCACCGAGAACACGAGAGAAATCGAAGAAGAAATCGCGCTTTCGCTCCTCTATTTTCACTCGCCTCGTTTCAATTTTTAAAGACGTTTCGCTCGGGCTTCGCGGAGAAGTTTCGACGTTTCACAGAATCTTCTACCTTTCTCCGCGTTTCTGCGAACGATCGGAGAACGACAGAGATTTCTCAGTTCTCCCGGCGGCGGTAACTCAATTTCCTCGAGCAGAAAAGCTTCGACAAATTATCCATTCGAACTTTATGGACCGGGGCGAAATAAAAACCGATACCTTAACGTATATCGCGGCGTGGGAAACTTCGTCGCGAACGGGAGGAAGGCTCGCGAGTTTATTGCTGGAAATACGCTGTCGTCGTATCCAATCGATATCGCGTTGTCACGACAAATCCAAAAGATCTTTCGCGAGAAAAAATACGATTCCTTTCGCTCGTTTCGCCACGCGTTCAGTATTACAATTCCTCTTCTTTTTTTCTTTTTTTTATCGAAAATATAAGGTAGGCCTAAAGTTTCTTCTCACCTACCATTAAAAAATATAAGAAAAAATTAATTTTTCATACACGATTTCATTTGTTTCATTGCGTCTCGGAAATTATTTCTCTCAAATATCGACCGCCGGTATAAATAAATCAACAATCACGGAAAGTGATTTTTGACCCACTCTGCGGTTAATTTGATTCAAAGAGATAACAGTTACTCGATATTTCCAAAAAGTTTCAAAGAGATTACAAGCTTTGAGGAACAAAGCTCTGTTTGTGGCACTGCCTATAAATACCGACAATCAAAATCACGAAGTTCACGTTGAGAGAATTAAAGCAGTTGGAAAACGTTTGTTTGGACGCAAGCCACTGCTCGCACCTAAGAATTTGCACGAAGTCGCTTAAAAATTCTCAATTCTCACCATCGTCTTTGTCGCTTTGAAAAATTAAAAAAATCTGCACGTTAAGTGAGAATCAATTCGATTACTTTTCGATTAATTGTCGATGACCCTCGACGAGCATAGGTCGCTGAAAAATTCTTTGCTATCTCGAAAGCAGAGATACGTTTCCGAAATGGTGGTCAACTTGTCGTTCTGAGGGACGCGCGCGAGACTGGCTCCGTATTTTGGGCTGCTTTGGTGAGCGGAGAGGAAACCGCAGTATTTGCGCGAGGTGCCAGCAGAAAACCGCATGCTCCGGCCTCTGACCCTTCCCCCGTTCTGTTCCTAATTCCTTTTGTTTCGTATCTTTGAAAGCTGGCTGTCTGTGTCGGGATAAAGCAAACGCGCCTCGGTATCGGTGGACGGTGGTCGAATTAGCTCGAGAGGAACGGCCAGCGGCTGTTAAAAAGAAGGGGAGAGACGACCGAGATGAATGGCAGTTCTGCTTGCGCAGGGAGCTGTCCTCATAACGATACATCCCCCGTCTAAGGCGCTAATCGATGGCTCGGTGGAAACGAAACGGAGATAAGGATAAAGGTTTACGAACGGATCCGGAGGGTATTACACCGTCTCGTTAACTCGCGTGCGCCCTCGGCGCAATTAAAACGAAAAGAAAGAAAAAGGTGAACGCGGAGCAAGAAATTCCGTTTCCGTTCTCTCCGCGGCTCTCTACGATCCGTGCTCGCGTAATCTCTCTCCCTCGTCTCCGGGTAATGAAAAGAAGTTGCACCGACTGGCCTTCCGCTGTTTCTGGTCTCTCCCGGCGCTTAATTCCTCTGCTTAATTATATCGCGTAATTCGAAGGTTGTGTATCGTTCGTGATCGACACGTCACGGAGGGGGAAATAAAATAGCGAATTGATTTCCGGCAAATTGTTTGTAGCTTCTCGAACTTTAAACTTTAAGCGCTGAATCACGGATCTTCTCTCTCTCTCTCTCTCGTTCAGTTCACTTTCGTCGAGTATAATCGAATTGAAATTGCAAACTGAAATTAAAATTAAGCTCTTCTTCCGAAAATGTCCTGTCTACGTGTCGCTTCGCCGCTTTTTTCGTATTTCATAATAATACTTCTCTCGCGCCAGTAAGCGAGAACTCCTCCTCGGAGTTAATCGTTCATCTCCGATCAACATGTTCCCGTTCTCCCTCCAAAAAAAATCGAACAAGGAGAGTCGCGATCGCGTTCGAGAATCGGGAGGTGTTACTTCGAGCGTTTACAACGCCCTCGCACTTAGGACCGCGCGTATATACGAGCGGAAGAGAGTAACGAACGAGAGGAGAAGGAGCCGCGGCCGTTTGGGAAAAGTTGGTCGGATTTTATGGTTAGTAGGCAAGTTGGTGAATTACCGGAAACAAATCGGCCAACTTTTCCCGCCGAGCGTCGTTTCGTTCGCCTCTCCCCCCCCCCCCCCCGTTAACGATCTCGCGCTGCTATTCGCGCGATTCGCGGTCGCAGGAGAATCTCGCTACTCGTTTCGAAACTAATCGTTCCGACTCTTTTCACAGTATATTTTGCGATACAGCGGACGACCGAGGGATTCGAGCAACAGGATAAAGTTATTAGTATTATTCAATATTAAATTAGTTTTTTAATCGGTTCTCGTGATCATCCCAAAAGCACGAACTTTTTTTTAGTCTGTTATATTTATACATCGTTTTGTTCGCGATTGACCCCGTCAATTGCACTAAATAGTTGTGTCTTTCAATTTATATATATATATATATATATATATATATATATATATATATATACTTAAATTTATGATCAATATAATGATAATGGTCGACTCTCGTCACGCCATTAAAATATTCCATAATATAATGGTAAAAAGCGAACTTTTATGAACAGCTATATTCGTCGACAGACGAAGAAAAATGGAGGACAAGCTTGTATCTTTCAATTTCTATATAAATTTTCAAATTTATGTTGACGATGATCGACTCTTATTACGTCATTAAAATATTTGAGAAAATATAACATATATACATAATATATTAAATTTATAATATATTCATTATAAATGTTTTACAAAGCACACGTAACACGTATTCAGAACAAGTTGCCATAAATATCCAAGCGCTCTCGCGGACAAACTGTATCCCCATTCCAGAGATTAAGGAAAATGGAGGACAAGCATTAAAAAAAACGAGCTCTCGAGCCCTCGACTTTTCAATTAATTAGCTCAGAACTTGCGCGCGCGAGCAACAGAGAGCGACCTCGAACTCAGCCCGTCCCCTTGGCCAATTTGTTTCCAGACAATTTTCGTAATCGAGCAGCTTCCGGCGCCGGCCATCATAACTCTCGATGCGCCGGAAGATTCGATATCGCGCGGTTTCACGCTGCGCTTACCTGTTCGCCACTTTGCGAAGCGATTAATGCGGGCGCGCTGCGTTATCGTCCGCGCGACGACTCGGTGCGTTTCTACCTTTGTCCAGTCGCCGATTTCACGCACCAGTCAGTCGAACCGCGACACTTCCGGTCACTCGGTCAGCTCCCTGATACTTGATCGCGATCCATCGATCGGAAGTCACTTTGTCGCGTTAATTAGCGCCATCGTTTTATTTTTTCTTTTTTTTCTTTTTTTTTTTGCGAACCATAAAAATAATGCTCCTCGGTCGTTCTAAAATGTTAATTTCTTTGACACTCGATCGTCCATAATTGATAGTTGACTTCGCAGTGGTTGGCTCGTCGAAGGTAAAAAAAACAGACGCGTTCCGCGAGTTTACGTGCGAATAAACGCCCGACGTCGAGGCGGAAAGTCGCGATTGCTCGCGATATCCGGGCAAAAAAAAAAAAAAAAAGGAAAAAAGAACGTCGAATCGAGGCGCTGATGACGAGGCCGTAATAACAGACGGATGTAGTCTGGCGGCGATCGATTCGAACATCGACGCGCAGACACGAACGAAAGACGATCTCCGCGTATCGACATGAAATTACGACGTGAAACGGAGGGCCTCGAAGCGAGAGAGAGAGAGAGAGAGAGAGAGAGAGAGAGAGAGAGAGAGAGGGACAGATCTCACGTCGGGGATTTGATATCGCGGTTGATGTCGCGTGCAACGTCGCGATACACCGAGTGGGTTGCCGATGACGCCGCGATACCGATGGAAAACGCTACCTTCTCCAGCCCACATCGAGCATCACCAGCCGAACTCGTTTCCAACGACGTGCCACGAATCAAAGATTTCGCGGAAATTGCATAATCTATCGTTGACTGAATACTCGAGCCGCTATCGGGGCTCGTGTTATGCGTCTGCCCGTTCAGATACGAATCGTTTGATAAAGCTCGACGGCAAATAACGTGTTTCGCGTGCGATTTTTCTGTTTTTTTCTTCTTTTTTTTTTTTTTTTGTTTTTTTGTTATCTCGCTCGTCTCGTTGTCACAGGCTACGACTCTATTACACAGCGTTTCAACGTGCAATTTCTAAACATCGACGTGGGAGGTGTTTCTTTTTTTAATACAATCGTTATGTCGTTTTTATTTTTATGTCAATGTACAATACAACTGAGAACGCATGTCATGGGTGAATTTTGTGAGTTTGTCGACGAACGATCAGCAAAATGTTAAAACTTTCGAATATTTGCGTGTTTTCTACGATTTTCAGTCAAATACACGTTACGTCTTGGAACTGGACCACGGATTTTTTTATGCAAATTCATATTTTCGTGAAGAGAATTTACAAGGTGGAAGGTAGACAGAGAGGTTTATTAAATATTAAATATTACAGATATTTACTCTTTAATTACTTATTTGCTATATTTAAATATAACAGGTATAACAAGAGATATAATATACAGGTGTAATAATACTTTTTAATATCGACTGTACCACGTGCAATTTTGCGTGTTCAAGTTCTTCGCGAGTACATCAAAATCGAAATTTCTGCCACCAACGTTACGTTAGATGAAACAAAATAGTCCAAAAATCTATGAAAACGTCGCTTATTATTAATAATTCATGGGTCCAGTCATATGCAGAGACGTACACAGTGTGTAGGAAGGGCGATCAACATCCTCCTTTTTGAAATTAAAGTTACTCGTTTCTTAGAAGTACGAAATAATCGTCGCGAGTCGTAGACGAGACACACACACGCACACACACACACAGAGAGAAAGGGGTGGCGAAACGAAATTCGGTAGGGCGCGAGACAATCAATTACCGAGGGTGGCGAGAGAGTAGCAAAGGGTCGTCGGAGGGTCGGCCGTATGCTTGACACGAGGCTGCGCCTCGTCACAAGCCGCCGGTGCACCGCGGCAACTATGAATCAAGCAAGCGGGCATGGCCGGTTGCCGCAGCCCCATCCAGCGTCGAACGGCCGCCATCGCGTCAGCCCGAGGGCAACGTGGCAACGCGCTATTTGTTATTTTGCTCTTTCGGCGACGCGTTCATTAATCAACCAGGCCGCTCTCTTTGCCGGTCGCTCAGCATGTTTCATCCCTCGTAGCGGCCGGTGACACGCCGCCTGTGACAGACTCCGTCGCCTCGCCTCGCTTTCCTCTTTTCCGCGTCTCTTTCCTTCCGTTCTTCCGTGAATTCGATCGATTCCCCGTGGCCACCACCGATCGCATGCACAACACGCCGTACGTGGCTGTCGCGAAACGGGACGCGCGATATTCCGTTTCACGACTCGATTATCAACTCTCTTGTGCCTTTTTCTTTTTTGGCAATTCCAAACGTGGGTCGCATCAGTCAGAACGAAAAGGTGGTTCTCGTCGAAATCGAGCTAAATTATATACGAAGGCTCGTATTGCCGGATGTTAAACGAACGGCGCGAATTGAAACATCCTTGCAGCATTGTAATTCGCAGAAAAGATGAACTGCCGGATTACCAGTTTCGCGCAACAAAAGTCAGATGAAATATGACACGACGTGAAGAGAATCGGATGTACACTGAACCTTCTGTAGCACGTGCAGTTTCTTTCGATAACAGCAGCCTGGTGGTATCTCTTCAAATTCTTTTCAATGAAGAAACATGTAAAATATGATTCTGATACGAACAACATTGTGCTCCTTTGGACACAATTCGATAAAGAATTCTATCCGAGCAAAGACAGAGGCGAGATCCTTGCTCAAGAATCGAGAACGTTTAATCGACACCTCACGTTTACGCAGCTGTGTTTCTTCCTTTTTCTGAAAGCTAACGGACGAGGTATATAAGAGATAAATGAAGAAAGGTACACTCTGAAACAGGGACGAATATCAGACGAAAAACTATTCGCGGACCATTTTCCAACAGCTGGAAACGTCCAATAGCTCGAGTGTTGATATTATCGGCCTTTTTCAACTTCACAGTCTTTCTTCTTTCTCCAATCGCCGTCCCTCGAAGGCTTCATCCAATTCGAACACGTTCCGCGTTATTCGATATGAATCGTCCGAACAGAAACGGTTACGTTCCCCTTGAATATTATATTTCTCTGGCCGTCATTCGCCTACGAGACTCCGTGACTCTTCTCAACATTTTTAATTCACGATTCGCCAGAGAAATAATCCATATTTTTTCGAATTTATTCCTTGAGATTCGTTGCCTCTTTCGGAGAATATCCGATTAACTCTCGCGATCGTGGCTACAATTTCCACTAATGGCCCAAGAATAATATCCAGTTTCTATCTAGATGTACGATTGCGAGGACAATCTTTCTGTTTGGAGGTATCGATGATCTTCTCGATTATTCCCGGATAGTCGGTTTTATTAACTTTCATAGACCAATGGTTGTTTTGTTTGTTCAATGTTGTTTGAATATAGGCTTCTTCTTCACGTCGATCAGTATCTTTAAAAATGCAGCTCCGAGATTTTCCTATCTTTCCTATTTAGCAATAGAACAATATTTTCATATTGTCTTGATTACTTTTTTTCGTTGCCTCGCAAGCGTTCTATTAATCACGATGCATCTCACTCGCACAAGCGATTTAGCTGTCAAGTAAATCCTCGAAACGAGACATTTGATTGTCAGATATTAGGGCTGCTCCATAAGTAATGGAAATAGTTATAAATACTAAATGATCAAAAAAATCGGCATCGAAAAAACGACTTATTAAACAGATAAACTCTTAACCTCAATTGTCAAACAAACAAACAAATAAAAATCCTTAAATACGCAAAAATCTCGGATCACGCGTAAAAGTGAAATTATCACTCGTCTCTGCGAGACACGTTTGAAAAAAACAAAACGATCATCGAAGTCCAAAATATGCCGCCTTTTTAAATAATGAATCGACCAATTTTTCCCAGGCTGTTGACAAAGTATTCCGATGAAAGCTGCCGGGTCGATCCTTCTTCCTCCCCTTTCGCTGCTCTTCGCGGTCGCTCTTCACCATCCAGCGTCATCGACAGTTGGCTCGCGCGGCGGCACCCGTTACCACGACAATTGCGCCGCAATTCCGGCATAAATTCAGGTGCTCTGGAGAACTCGGGGTCGGGGCCCGATCCCGCGAGTGCCATTTAAATTTGAATTTCGCCGTCAGTTCGCACGGCTAATCGTTAAATGACGTTTCGCAGTGAGGACCGCACGCCGGCCGCCTCCGGCAACATGGGAATACCGTGGAATATCCACCTTTCGCCTCTTTCCGTCCGTCCCTCTGCCCTCTGCCCTCTCTCTCTCTCTCTCTCTCTCTCTCTCTTTCCTCTCTTTCGTTTTGCGTCTCTCACCGACGTCCCGCCCTTCACTCTCTGTCCATCATCCGTCGTCTCTATTCGGTATATCCCTTCGTTCCTTTTTTCCACCGACGCCACTCTCGATGCATACGCCCTCGTGCACAAGCGCTTGGGATACTTGCCGAAGTTGGAGATCATTTTTAGGAACCATTCGATCGTAATTGCAATTGAGAAACAAATAAATTTCATTGGCGTTAAAATTGTCCATCGCCATTCATTCTTTCGATCGTTATTAATATTAGTTTGGTGTTAACTTTCAACTTGACGAAGAGGGTGTAATTTAGACTCGAATGCAATTGAATGTTAGGAAAAATCGTGGGGCAAACAAAATGCGTGGGACTTCTGTTTTCACATTAACCGAGCTGGTTCTCTTCAAACAGTCGTTTTCATTCGTCACTTGAAAAACAAAGATACTTTCTCTCTCGAAAATTTTATGGACACTGTGTTATAACTGCCAACCTATACGCGTACATGTTAGGCGTGTCAAAGCGTGAGAGTAGTATACGTATGTATAATGACGACAAAATCAAGGACTTACTTTGTATATATTGTACGGTATGTACAACAGAAAAAGTTCTAGAAAGAATAAAGCTAGTGAACAGTAAACAAGTGTCTGTAAAATCAGAAATCCAATTCAAAGTAAAACACTTAAGTGTGCCCCAAATTAATAAATTCCAACACGCTGGAAAAGATCTCTTCAATTTTCTCACAACTAAAGATCGAAAGTCTCTCGTTTACACAACGATCGCCTAAAATTTGTTGCACGATTCTTTTCTCAACAAACGTCGCAAGAGTTTGAGAATTACTTACAATTTTTTTCATTTGTAACTTTCTGTATTAATATCGATAGTTATTTAATACTTGTGAACTGGGGTAACCGAGTAATTACGAGCAAATCGACGCGCCGGGCGAAATCCTCGTTGCCTCGAGGTGAATTTCCAGGCGTTGACTGCTGCCTGAGCTCTCTCTCCCTCTCTCTCTCTCTCTCTCTCTTTCTCTCTCTCTCGACGTCTTTCGACCGCTTTCGATTCAACGCGCAAAAGCACTTTAGCTATTGGCTCGAATTAATATCTCCGCGACTTAATCCGTCCGAGAGACAGTTCTGCTTTTTCAAACGGTCCACGCGGATAAAGCACCGGCCCGGGATGCGGAAATGCCCGATCGAGAAAACCGGCTTTTACCCACGACGATACCCACACCCGGTGAAACTTCGCTACGCGAACGACAGTAATGGATTTTGACAGTAAGGGATTTTGAATGTTCCCCGAGATGCAGTTGTCTTCGTCCTTTCCTTTGTTCCTTTTTGTTTTGTTTTTTCAGTTTGTTCCTATTCGATCGACGATGAATCGACAAAGATAGAATCCGGGCACCGGCGGAAGTGAAATACCACGCGCAGATAAGATTGACAAATATTTGAGTTGCAGTAAATTAGTAGAGGTTGCGCGCTTCATCGCGAATTTACATTATTGTTCTATTCTATTTATTTAATTTGATTAACGGAGAGTGTACACTCTGTATGAAGATAAAATACGCGAAACGAAACACCGCGTACGGATAATACGTGCAAACATTACAGTTTCCCCGGAAATTAATAGGAACGATGCGCTTTGTTACTAATTTATAGTTTCATTTTCGTTTGACTTGATGTTTAACGTAACGACGGGGTAAATAAAACGCAGGTAGCGCAGCACGATCGACGGGGGTGTTCAATGTAAAGATAAAATAGGATTAACAAATCGCCGATATATTGTTAACAATGTTTTCATCAACGCGAGTTTACTAACGTCGATTGGGGAATTGTGTTTGCTATTTCTCGGGCGCGTTCAACCCGCCAACGAAAATTTAATCACCGTTCGTGTTTGGTGAAAACATCATCGGTTGAAACGGTCGTCGACGATTTTGAGAGTAACGCGGGTTGAAATTGCAACGCGATTGTCTTCCTTGCGACACGATCTCTCAAAGGGGAGAAATTATTACGGAGACGATTATCTTATTGAGAAAATGAACAACTACCAACGACCTAAAGCATAAAATTTTCATCGGAGAGATTAAAGCTTTATTATAATACGAATAGATTAAACATTTAAACCTCCAAAAGTACATCTGCAAAATTTCTACGAAAACTTTGGTAATTCCAGCGTTAAATACAAACGGGTGAGATTCCAAAAATTCGTCGGCCGAAAATGAAATAAATTTCATCGACTAAAAACTGCAAAAGTGTGCAGAGCGTTTCTACATTCCGCGTTCTATTTTTCTTGGCGGAATTCTTTGGGGAAAATACGTGCCCGCATAAACATTCTCTAGTCGCGATTAATGAACGCAATGTCGTATTCACCTAACACTGCAAAACAATGGGAAATTATGAACCAGACCGGCGGCGTGGGAGTTGTAAAAATGCTGCCAGCAGCTGCGCGTTCCTTCTAGCAAGTCCGTTTCCATCCGCTGGGAAAAGATGGTACAGAGCAGCGAATAAAAAGGGAAACCAAATTGGCTTTCTTTTGACAATGTGTCTAGGGGTCAGTCGATAGCCAGCTTTCCGACGTCGAAGTAACCGCGCCGTCGGCGTTTGTCGATACGCTGACCTGTTCCACTTGCGCTCGCCGGCGGAACCGAAATCTGAACGCTAGTCAACGTAAAACAGTCGACCTGCCGCTGTTAATAAACGTTCCCGATGTAACAGAAACGAACCGCCTTCCAATTTTCTCCGCCCGGTTCCTTTCTCTCTGGGATCTCTCTTGGCTTCCAACGTCGATACGTTGACTCGTACTACTGAAAATCTTCAAACCAAGCGGCGACTTTCTTTCCTTCGTGCAACAAGCTTCGAGGATTTTATCATACAGTCGAGATATTTCGAGTTTTAACCAACGAGGTCGACTACGAACGACGATTAGATTATTAACGTCAGCTAACAAATTAATTTGAGATTGAAATTGAATTGGAGAGTTAAATTGCGGCGGAACGAGAATAGCGAAACGATACGATATTTTTAACGTGACATTCATTGTTGACGATTCAAGTATAAAACTTAATTTTATTGTTTTGATCTATTTCTACACCTTTTGCAATTTCTTGTTGGTTTTCTTCTCAGAAAAAATACAACGAGGAAGACGAGTTTCTATGGGGGGGGGGGGAATGTCCAAAAATATGTCAGTGTTAATTAACGAAGGAGGAAATTTCTCGTACCAGCTACTATTTACAAAATTACGTCGAATCAATCGCTGCTCAGTAGTCTTAATTCTAGAATTCCACTTACATATTTTCCAAAAAAAAAAAAAAAAAAAAATGCCACTCAATTCTTTAAAAATCCACACGATCTTCGCGAAAAATATTTTTCTCCCACTTCCACGGTATTAAAGGAAATGATAATAAATCGAAGGATCGTGCGCGACGAATAGGGAGCTGGCACGGTGAGTTTCGAGTAACACCGTGAGCCGCCCGTCGGCGACGACGATATTGATGGAAACGTATTAAATGCCCGGAGGCGGTTCTCGCCGCGAATAATTCGAGCGTCGCGTTTCGAACCGAGTCGTCGGGCGAGTGCTGTAATTACGGCGAGCACGCTAGTCAAAACACCAAGCGGCAACTGGAAACCGTACGACTTGGAAAAATAACGAAACCATAACAAAAGGGAACTGCCGTGAGAGATTGCCGGCACCACGACGACTGCGAGTGTCGCCGGTGGTTTCGGTGTTAAATCGCGAACCACCGATCGTTCGCGAGACGCCGGCCAATTTCTGCGATTAGCATCGCGTCCTGAATTCGTTTTATCGCCGGTTAACTGTTACACTGTTTCGTGACACCGCGCCACGTGAAATATCATTTCGAACCGATGATTAGCAACTCGCGATGAGTCGGCGGTGGATGTTTGCGCATTTTTTGTGGAATTTCAAACAGCGCGTAATACGCGACGATGTTCGAAATAATGGAAAAAATTATGTTTTAGATGGTTCTTTATGGTTCGAGGATACATTTTTCTTTTTTTTTTTTTCAGATACAATTTCTTTCATTCCACCATATATTTGGATCCCTTAAAACTTGCTTCACTCGGCCCTGTTTGTCTTGAACGTTGTAAAATCCGGCTCATGAAGCTCAGACGATATTTTGTAATTAATTCTCATTCAATCACTCTCGTTCATTTGCGGCAAAAATAATTCAACCAACTCGATGTTGTATCCTCCAGCCACTTCACAACGATACGACGGACTGAACCTTCAAAGAAACGTCTCGCGAATGATCCCAGCATCGAAACGCCGTTGCTCGTAGCAGTAACGCCAGCCTCTGTTTGCGGCAAACTCTTGGACGCGACAAAGGAAATCGGTGAGAAAAGGAAAAGCGAACGATCGATTCCCCACCGAGAAAAGGTGTGCTGCTGCTCGCGATGGACAGGCCACTCGCGGCGAGAACTCTGGACTCCGCTTGGCTTGGGATCTGAAATTAGAATCGCGTCGCCGACCCACTTTGACCGCTTTGATTCCGACCCAATTTAAAATGGCTGCCTAGTCGGGATACAGAGAGAAATCCAGCCACTCTGGAAAGGCACCGGAACGAAAGCCTCTTCGAACGAGGCCTCGCGGCCAACCGGAGGACCTTTCTCTCTCTCTCTCTCTCTTTCTCCGTTTGCCGCGGCGCATTGGTTATTAGAGAATCCCCCGGGTAACGAGAGGCAGGCGTGTGCAACGGTCGTTACAGGCCTCTACTACGCGAAGCGGAGGCAAAGAACGTGGAAGAAGGGCTGCAGCTGTTATTATTATTCCGCCGCGGTCCGCCAGGCATAATGGAAAACCCGCCGCGGCGTTTTCATTGAACGTGTTCGTCGCGTTCGGCCGAGAAGTCCGGCGTTTTTCACCGACGTCGGGGAGGGGGAGGGGGATAATGCCGGCCTCGGGGCAAAGGGAAGGATTTCTTCAGCGCACGGCCTAACGAAACCACGAGGCCGTGGAAGCCCCCTCGTGGTTCCATGGTCTTGACCGTTCCTCTTTTTCCCTCTCTTTCTCTCTTTTTTTCACTTCACTTTATTATTATTCAGTTGATCTTGCCGCGGCTTGCGGACTGAATGGAATTACGGAGCGGAATGACTCGGCAACGGGCGGGGAGGGGAGGGATGGGTTGCATTGTCGAGTGCAAACGAGATTCGTTGAATTAAACGCGGCAAGGTGGGATCCTGGGTTGAGCCGATGGAACGAAGTTCAATGGGTGTCTGTTGATGAGGTCTGTCGAGCGAACGAGCTGGCGATGCGGTGGATCTTGCGAAGGGAAATTGAAAAGTATGTGGATACGATTTTCACGGGATCTGTGACGTGTATTAAATTCGATTCCTTCGCGAGATATAAAATATTGAAGAATAATCGTGGAATCGCTTCGGAAACAACGTGCGCGCGTGTGTGGTTAAAGACAGTCACCGATGTGGCAAATGAATAACTATGATGACACTTTGCTGAGCCTATGATTTATTGCCGCTGTGCTACATACTGGTTATAAAAACTGTTCGTTGAATCCTATACGTGAAAACTATGTAACTGTAATTAACTAATTGAATGGTGATTATTACAACTGCTGGTGTAAAAAACTACAACTGTCTAGACTTCCTCAAAGTCCTCTTTTCTGCCGAATCTTCGACTCCCCTTGCTTGGAGGTTTCTAAGTGGTCAAATTTACACGCCATGTCGCGAATGATACGTACTCTTGGCCTCGACAGTGTGAATTTTTCGTTCCCCCGCGTGTGTGGCAAGCGTGTGAGCTGCGAATGTCGACGCGTTCTGACCTCGCGAGAAAAGGCAGAATCGTTAAAGGCAAACAGAGAAAGGCCGCATGCCAGTTCGCTTTAAGGAATCGTATAGGGTAGGTTCTCCTTTGGAACGAAATACCCGGAACTATCGATTTCGAGTCAAAGCGTTGCGTTTCCACGTTGCGTGGGGTGGGGGGGGCCTATTGAAAATCAACGTTCAAGATTATCGAGTAACAACGACTTTGAAAGCTGATACACTTCTGAAACGCTCGGCAGAGAGCAACGACACCGAGTGCAAGTCCAATTGTTCGTTACACGCCGCGCACGTGTACGAAGCTAAATAACCCGTTCCCTTAACTGCTTTCTTGTAAGAAAGAAGAAGGAAGACGC
This sequence comes from Tetragonisca angustula, assembly GCA_036937485.2. Lineage (NCBI taxonomy): Eukaryota > Metazoa > Arthropoda > Insecta > Hymenoptera > Apidae > Tetragonisca > Tetragonisca angustula. The sequence continues at coordinate 1,199,583 of JAWNGG020000035.1, read as the reverse complement.
GAAGTGTTTCAACTTGGAAATTGTTCTCACGTTTCGTTGCGATACAATTGTACGTATAATTTATCAGATCAATTTCAGGATTATTATATCTTAGACAGAATGGCATTGTTAGTTGAGAGTCAAGACAGACTCTGAAGACGATCAACCCTGTTGAATAGACAATTTGGACCAGTTTGGATAATTTAAACTGTCTTAACAAATTAAGAATACATTCGTCTTTCGATATATTGCAATATTATGTGTTTATCCTCTTTGAACCCTTGACAAGAAATATTTCAAATATTTCACATTTAAACGCTCGAAGGTGTTTAAGGGGGTCTTCTAGTGTGAAATTTTAAAAAAATCGGCTTTTCTTGCATATTCTTAAAGCATGTAGTTTCAAAAATGCATCTCTGGAATCTTATACGTGAACTTTTGAAAATTAACGAATTTTGGTCTTGTTACCGCAATATTAAACTTTAAAGGCATTTCTCCGGAAACTATGTCTTTCAGAACGGTGTCCATGATATCTCAACATCTACTTGACCAATTGAATCAAAATTTTATGTGCGCATTTAATACATGTGTGACTACAGCCCGAACTAGAATCAACTGAAAATTTTTATTTTTTATATTTTTTTTAGGCCTGCGAAGTATGACAAGAACACGCAAAAATCGATAATCGAAATTCAAAGTACCGCCAATTTTTTAATTACGGACATTTTTCTATAGTTCTAGTTCCGGCTATAGACAGATCTATACTTAAGAAACTATCGCGTTTTTTTTTATTTCGGACAAGCAGAATGACCGGAATCGTGGACACCGTCAGACGCCATTCTTTTTTTTTAAAACGACTATGTCCGAGAGTATGCAGTGCCACTGGCTTTAACTTTTCTTGTTCCAAAAAAATTTTGAAACGTCGTTGAAATACGTGCAAACAAACCTTGTCAATTTGATTGCAAAAGGTATAATAGTTTCTTTGCGAAAAATTCCCAAAAAAGTGCTAAAAATCACGCACTTCACACCAGAAGACCTCCTTAAATAATCAAAGATCATGTGCCTCGTTTATGTTTCTCAACGCTGCGCGAGAGGATTAATTCCTGCGCGCTGGAATTCGGTATAAAAAGAAACCTCTGCCAAAACTGCTGCAACCAGAATCAAAACGCCACTCCGACGATCGGATAAGCAGAAAGAAAAATTATCGCGGATACGTTGTTTCGCCAGCCAGATTCTTCCAGATAGTTTCAGCGGGCGGGTTCCGCCGATAAAAAATGATCAGCCGTACGTGCGAATAGCCGCTGTCGAAGATCGCGCCATTTAAAACACGTATCGCTCGGAGGGCGGCGGAGAAGCACGGCTCTCGAAAAAGTTTATTAAAACTCCGGTAGGATTTCGTGCGGAAGTTTCGTCCCGGAACTTCGAGACACGAAGCTGGAAACGAAAAGTTGGAAAGTGGCCGCTTTAAGAATTCTCTTTCAACCGGGCGCGGATTTGCCCCGCCGCGAAATTCATTACGCGTCAAAATTGCCCACGGACCGGAGCCATCGTCGTTCGCAACTTTCCTCCTAATCGTTGCTCGGATATTCCTCCTGTCCACTCTCGTTTCACGCGAATATTGGAAACGTTCGTTAGATCGCCATTTCCAAGAATTCGAAGAATCGGTATATTCAGTTTATTGATTAGAATATGCAATATTCATGATCATCAATCCGTGGAATCTTTAATCTTGCTGTTGATCCTCTGTCTTTAATTTTCTTTTTGAATCGTACAAATTTGTCTCTTTTTTTTTTTTTTTGTTTCTTTCTCTGTTAATTGTCATCATACTCTTTGACCGATTTTGTAGTTATTTCTGCACAAATTAGGTACAGTTTGATATTTCAGATCGTTTAAGACAAGTACATGAAAGTCCAACCATTTATAGTTTACCCTAAAACAACGAGGTGAAGTCGCAGTTGGATTTTAATTCTCTACGGATATACTTAGACAAAATATCGAACGTTCGTATAAATTAATTGATGACCCAGCGTCATAAATTATAAGATAGGAAAAGAAACTTTTCGTCGTTTTTTCATCTTTGATGCAACGATCATGCGTATCTCGGTCACTTGAAGCGTCAATGAAAGCAAACGAGAAGTTACTCTCGAGAAATTTATGTAATTGTTTTAAAACAGAGGCGACGAACTTCTTCCTCCACCATGAACATCAGTTCCCATTCTGTTTCGCAGTTTCAGTATCTCCCTTTAACTCTAGCAAACTACAGTAAAGAAAACAATTTACGTGTATACGTATATATGGCCGATGCGACTATTGTGGTCGCGACACTCCCATGCAGTGGAGGGGATGGCGCTAGAAAAGTAGGGGCATGCGCCGCCAGTCAGCCACCTCTGTTTTAAAATATATACGATAAGTTATATTTCCTGCTATAACTTTTTCTCTACAAGTTATTATTGTTATAATTTTTTTGTTTCCAAAGTTTGATTCTCCTAGAAGCGTACGCCTGTCTCTGGGAAAGTCAAAAGGATCTCGCTTGATTCACGTGGCCTAACGAGCTTGACACGTCTGATTGCAGTGAGAGAGGTTACGTTGTCGGAGCTCAGGGACTCGATAGCGAGGTTACGAGAGAGAGTGAAGCTAGTATGCCGAACGAGGGGCTCTCCGCCGCCAAGGGTGCACTGGCTGAAAGACGGTATACCTTTGCACCCTCGCAGAGGCCTCAGGATTCAACACAAACGGTGAGTCTGCTTTCCAATTTGATTTTTCAGCGAGAGACGCGTCGGGAATGAAAAAAAGAAATTATCCGGCTGATGAAATGTGTGCGATTGTGTGCGTCAACGGCGCGCAGTTACGTTACACCAGCGCAAAGATTCATATTTATCCTTTCGCTCGTTTGCTACGCGTGTCGTTAATTTCGAAGAGGGCGCAATTAAAATGCAATTTTGAAGCAGCTGGGCAAAGCTCTCGCTTTAATTTTTATTATAAAGTCCGAAAGATAGTTGCGATCGTCGTCGACGAGAAATTCTACGCAAAAACGAAACAGCGTGGCCCGATCGTACCGAAACGCATCGCGGGGTCACCGATGATCACCATGGCAATTAACGCGTTGAACAACAATTACATTGGGCAGTAAATGCGTCATTTTCCATCCGATGAGTTGCACTTCCCCCCCCCCTCTCTCTCTCTCTCTCGTCCCTCGGATAATCGAGCGTGCGCGTTATTTATCAACCGACCCTCCTGGTATTTACCAGGAAAAAGTGACGGTACTGCGGTGAAAAGGAATTTCAATGGAGCCATTCCGCACGCGGGCGGGGAAAAAAAAAACGCGACGCAAAAAACCAACGAGGGTAATGCACGCGAGCGTTTCGCGTGCATCTGAAAAATCGTCGCCAGGGGTAACGACTTGTCGCGGGCGAAACTACGTCCCTCTCGTCCCGGAGGAAGAACAAGAGGCGGGCACACGCTTCTGCATCGCGGAACGAACTTTCGCGTCGGCCCGAAATCGCGTAAACCGAAGGGTTTACGAAACGCCTGGCAAAACTTTCGGCTTTATAACCGGATGGATAACGTACGACAAACTCCTGTTTCCCCGCGCTAATTCGCGATTAACGAAATCGTTTCGTGTTTGGCACCGAACTGGTCTCGAACAACGACCCGCGCGAACTTTCGCCGCTCGTTTTCTCATCGTTCTTCATCGTGCCAGCCCCACTCCTGCCCTGCACCGTCCCTTCTCGCGCGATTCGACGGCCGTGCAGCTTCTAATATCGCTGCCAAGAATACTACTCGCGTGTGACATCGATTTCTGCGGCCCCTCACCACCGTTCGGCGGTCGCGTGCCACCGAGCAATCGATCGTAACGACGTTAATCGCCATTATTACGCTCGATTTCTTTTATTGCCACTGTCGTGGCGCCCCGAGGATTCGTCCGGTTCTGGCTTGGCTTCCGCTTCCGTTGCAGATCGGTTCCGGATCAGTTTCTGCTTCTTCCTCGATCCCTTCATTGCGTACGATGGACTGTCTATCTAGCAAACGAAACATTTTTTTATCGATTCTATCTTCGTTTAATGTGTTCCATCTTGGTAGGTCTGCATCGGGCACGTTGCAACAAAATTAATTGACGGTCAGACAGACGGAGCCAAGACAATCGTATTTGACGTGTTTGTTTAATTTAGTGAAACATTTCAGTGTTTGTTTGTACACCGAGTAATGACAAATAGAAGTAAATTTCCCTTTGCCATGTCAGTAGATGAAGAATTATAATTTTCTTTAAAAATCTCGAGACATGTATTTGTTCCAAAACTGGAATAATTAAAAATAACACTTTATGCAACAAAGAATTTACAAAATATTAGTAAAATATTAAAATTTATTTTGATAAATTGTGTTAAAATAAAATATTAAAATATATTATAAAATAGAATAAAACATTAGAATATCATATTAAAAAGTAATATATCATAAAACTGAAAAATTTTGTTAAAATACCGAATATTAAAAGTGAAATGTATCCCAAGACTTTTGAACAGTAGCATGTATGTAAAAATCCTCGAATAACTAGATCAACTTTTGCAACACAATTGACTGTAAAGCAGATGTGAAATCTTAGTAATCCACTTTGCACCTGTCGGACTTTCCTCGCTCCAATCTTTTTTCTCGTTTAGAATCGTACGAAAATAACAAAGGTGACAAGACTGTCACCTACACACGTGGACGGCTCCTTATTTTTGGCCCAAACATGAGTCACCGAACCAAACGATCAGCCTGGCTCGGAGTAATTGACGATTCGTAAATTTCCGGCAGACGGGAAACGCGCGGTTCCGCGAGCCATTACCACGTCCCTGGCTGAGCTGTAATAATTTCAGACGGCCTTTCGGCCGGATTTACTATCCACGGAGGAACGATTATAGCGAAAGAGAGAGAGAGAGAGAGAGAGAGAGAGAGAGAGAGAAAGAGCCGGCCGGCCCTCTTCTCTGATGACTCAACTGTTGGCAAGACTCTCTTCTGGCCGCTTCTGCAGCTCGCTACTCTTTAAAGATGATGCATTCGTGTATCGCGCGTCGTCGTTCATCGTGTCTGTGTCTGTGCCGCCAGTCGCGACGCGAGAGCATATTGTAATGAAAATCGTCCACCTCTTTCTCCGTCTTTGCCCGTCACGCGAGTCCTCGCCGGCAAGTTTCCACAGTTTCGAGCTTCTGTCGCGCTGTTAACGCGCCCGGCGCCGCCGCGGTTCTTCATTCTCCTCAACGTAATCAACGTGAGCGTAAGCAACGCTATCTTCCGCGCGCGATATTGTACCAACTTGTTCTTTGAGCGGGCACACACACATACACACACATAATCCGCTTGTTTCGACTGGAAAAGAAAGGGAAATCGCGAGACGCGATATATTTTCGCGCTGTCGTCTGAAGAGGACCAGGCTGACTCGCTGCGAGTGCTCGCGACGAGCGTTTAACGGCCGTTTTGTAATTAGTTTTATGGCCGGCGGAACTGCTTCGAAACGGCGCGAGAATCGATGGGAAAGTGGCACTTGCCCCGCGGCGACACCATCGCGACACACCGCCCCCACCCCCTCCCTCTTTTTTTTTCTTAGAGAATTTTTAACGAACTACTTGCAAGAAGAAAATTTTTTATACTTTTCTGTACGTGTACAACGAAGGGGTTCGATGCATGACGAAAGGGAAAGAAAAAAAGAAGAGAGAGAGAAAGCATAGAGAAAGAGAGAGAGAGAGATCGATCGTGTACGAGGGCGTGCAAATTTTTGCCGCGACAGAATTTTTTATGCGACCACTCGTAATTAATTAATCGACAAAGGACGCGCGAGAAAGAGTATTTTTCGATTCGACGGTTACCGTTTAAATTACGTTCGATGAAATATTTTTAACGTAACAAAAAGGCAACCGGACAATCGGCCGGGATCACACAGGAGGGAAATAATTATGCATTACAACGATATTTGTAAACTTGTTTTCCCTTCGATTTTTTACACGTTGCAATAATTCGAAAAGCTGAAACGTTCGGCGAGAGAAACATTTCGACGCAAGAATTTGCCTCCGGAAATAAATAATGTTGCGAAAAATGCTCGAAGCTGAAATGATAAAAGTAACAAAAACATGAAAACCTAGAACGTTGAAATAAAACGTTGAAATAATAATAATTGAATAAATGTTAAAATAGAAGCTTGAATGTCGAACAGAAATCTACTTTCAAGCTCCCATGGGAAAACGATTTGACCATCAACGTGCATGGATCCGGCAAAAAATATATTCACTCGCGTCACGAATTTGTTAATATTCGCACTGCGTCAACGAACACGTTAAGAAACTCGAAGCTCGAGCGTCCGCGCGTTCATAATAAATTTACGGCCACTCAGAAGAAAACTCATTTTCCGTCGACGGAATTATTAGCGGCTGACGCTCGATCCAGTTCCACGTCGTTCATCGATATTTCGAGTTTTATTACCTCGCACGGATTAATCAACAGCTCGTCGCAGGAAGTTGCAGCCCGCGGACTCGAAACTCTAATTTCTCGAACGGTTCGTCGTGAATGCAGAAAGGAGAGAAAGAGAGAGAGAGAGAGAGTGAAAAGGGGATGAAAATGTTTCGTGCCTCGCTCTACACGCGGGATCTTTTATTCAAGTGGTTTGATAAGTCGAGCAGATACGTTATTCCACGTTGTTGTGCGTGTAGAATGAATTATTAACGCGCGGATCACTCAGACGCCACGCTGATCAACTTTGTTAATTAAAATGACATAGGAGAGTGACAATTAAAAATGTTGCTTCCCGAAAATTATCCTTGGAATTTATAATCGTGGAAAATAAATTCTCGAGTGGGAAATTTGTTCTCTTTTTTTTTATTTTTTTTTTAAATGTTCAATAATAATTAGATTTCGATGCGTGGTTTCGGACGAATAATTAATGTACAACCCGTTTAGACAACGCGCTGACGAACTCTGTTAATTAAAACGCGTAGAAGAACAAGCGACAATTGCAGATGTTATTTCCCCGAAAATTTATAATTGCGTTGAGTAAATTTATGGAAACGAGAGTTCTTCCTCGAGATGTTTGTTTAATAATCACCGGTCTAATGACAGATTCCTTTGCGTTTGTGGAGAATTTGCACGAAATGGACGTGATAATAGTACTTATCGCAATTAGACTGCGAATTTAAATTCATGCTTCAACAAACGCGGTTCAGAGAAAGAGAGATGAAACAGAGATTCGTTTTCACTGTGAGGTATTATAACAAGTATATTCCACTTCTGATCTTTCGTACTCTGCGCGCACTCTCTGCACTTTTGCATGAAAATTCACAGTGTACTTGCACCTTATAAATAATACTTATAAAAGAAAATACGAATCTGCATAATTACAGTTGTACAAAATTTCACCCAATGATCGAGCAAGCGAACCCTTGCTGGTTTGAACGTGAACTCGCACGAACGAAAAAAAAAAATCACTAGCGACGTGGGAGAATCAATATGCTTCTATTATACAAACTCCAATTATAAAAACTATTTCCTCGCCAAAGTTTTACTATATATGCTTAGGTAATAGGAGAGATATCGATCGAGCTCGTTCCACGCTGGCGCAACATTTAAAAAATTGCATAGAAAAAACCAACCAAACGGACAGGTCGAAACGCTGACGCTTCTAGAAACTCCAATCTCCAGTTTCTCAATTCTCTCTGAATTTCGTAAATATGTATACTTAAAAATTTCACGACACGAGCGTGTAAAACGTCAAGATACCTTTGAAGGGACATTCTCATTCTTTCGCAGCGGTTAGCATTTGCACATTCGCGCGAAATTTAAAAAAATTTCTTTTAACTTTATGTAAGCATTCTGAATGGAGAAAATACGTTTGAAATGTACTTTCCACGAGAGACAGAAAATTCTCTGTTTCTCTTTTCCCGGGGACCATCGGTCGTTTCTGGTCCTCTTTGCTCAAGAACAAGAAACTTTAGCTGAGGAAGACGCGCCGATAGGAAGTCATCGCGCGAAAGGTGAAGACAAAAAGGGCGAACAGGGGAGGGGGGAGGGAGAGAAAACACAGAGAGGGCGAGCCCTGAAAGGAGCGCGGACCGTTGCCTCGCGACATTAATTTTCCACCGGCATTCAATTAACCTGAAAGCCCCCGACGTGGCTCAAAATTACACGTCAATCGAATCAAGCAATAAACAAGACTCGCGGAAAGCGGTGACGCGCCAGAATTCGTGCAGCAAGCGAGAGAGTCGGTCTCTTTGCCGCGTGGATAGAGAAACCGAGGCGTTTTCTCGCTCGCAAGGGATTCGTTTCTTCCGCGCGAGATGAAAGCTGAAATTAAAATAAAAAGTGAGATGAAATTCCAGGGGTGGACGGAGTCGTCGGCGATTTTATGCCCGCGAACCGGCGCAGACACGTTCGATTTTACGACGGCTAGACCAGAACGAACGAGCTTCGTGGACAGTAATTGAAAATTACTACGGTGTACGACGCCAGCCCCGTTCACGGCGTCCCGATGAATGATCGTCGTAAGATTCTCCCTTTTATGACTTCGTGACGTTTCGCACGACCACAGTGGCGCGCGATCGAGGCTCGCGTTTTGTGGATGAGTAGCTGACACTCAGAGAATTTTCACCCTGTGAAATTCTATACACTGTACACACTGATCTCTGTGGAAACTCGAAAAAAAATTACTGTTTTCTAAAACTTTAACTATTATACACAACTATAAACTATAACTATGACTTCTAACTAAAACTAATCTGTTCTAAAACTTTGTAACATATACAATTGCAGACGAATGAAATCAATAGCACGCAACAACTGCCATCGACGAGGCTATATAATAATAATAATAATAGGTGGGCCAAGAAAAGATTTTTTTTCAACGAAATATCAAAATACAGGGAAAACTAATTTTATCAATTTTGAGTTAAATTCAAGTTCAGTCGTAATTTTTCTAAAAATCTGTAAAGAAATTTTCCAAAATATGCAATAAAAAAAATTACGGATTTTGTTTTAGCAGGAAGTGATATATTTGTCGTCACTGAAGGTCGTCAAAAAATTTCGAGCCTCGAAGCGGAGATCGAAACGATTGATCGAAACAGAGGACAGAGAGATACCCGCAAGGTAAATTATCATCGGCAGAAGGGTTAATCCCGCAAACGATCAGGAAGAAAGAGGGCTGGCCCACGAGCAGCCGATTAATATTCCGCGCGAGGCGTCTCCGCGTGGAAATTAATTCAATAGGAGGCGTTATCGAGCGGTGTCGATATGACGAACGGCTGGCGGGGATCGAAGGCCGATATCCGGCAGCCGGCGAATTAATATTAACAATTAATCAAGCGACGGAATTGGCCGGGCTTGCAAGACGAGCATCGGCGGGCCGCTTTGGCTCGCCCCGCTTCCAGTTTGATCAATGCCGACTAGGTTGCGGCTGGCAATTATTTCGAAATTATCACGTTCGTGCGTCGTCGTTACCTACAACCGTGTTCGCGGGCGTTTATTATCCAAGCCGGCAGTAGTTATCTCGCTAATTTGTCATCCGGCGAAGTAGCGGTGGGGGTTTGCGAGCCGGCGAGCTGACAAAAGTGCACCTTGCGCGTCGCGCAAGGGCCCTTATCGAGAGTGCTTTCGCGCGTCGACGTTCTTTGCGCCTCTTGCGTCCGTAAATTAACCGGGGGGTGGGGGACAAATGTTATAATTACCGGCGGCGCTCGTGCTTCCTGGCCCGCTCAAAGAATCGCAGCCCCGCGACCAGATTCAACGTTACGCAAACACGCCAAGCCTCGCCAAGCCTCTCGCGAAGTAGCTGGTTCGTTGGTTGTCGAGAATTTTTTTTGTCCCGAAATTGCAACATCTTCTCTCGGTTTTCAAGTATAACCCGGGCGAAACAAACGACAAATTTATTATTTCTCAGCAATTTCTATTTCAGCGACGTGGTGCCGACGAGTTCGAAAGGAAAGCGGCGAATTATCGTGTACGGTTCCGGTCGCTCGTTACGGTCCGCAATCAGTTGCCAGCGCAAGTGGCTGATCCTTTCGGTTTATCGACGGACATATCCGTTTCAGTGGAAACTATGGACGCATACGTGCATTTGTCGATCTTTTTCCATCTCCAGTGACAATTATCAGCGTACGAGATAAATGCAGTCTTGTACAATACGATCGAACGACTAAGTTTGGTAGATTTTAAATATTTCACAATCTACGTAAGCTATTTGATTTTATATCAGTGATACAATTAAATGGTTTAATTGTATCAATTGTACACATACATATAAAATTGTATAACAGTTTTATTTTCTGCGAAATGAATCGAACATAGATACATGGTATTTACGTGATTTGAAAGCGAGTGTGTTTCGTTGTTAACCGTATTTTTGGTTAACTCGAATATTCGTAATTCATTGATACACAATCTCCGGGTTGAAGCACGTTTCAAATTTTAACGACAAGCACGAAAATAGCATCTCTCGCATCGTTCAATTGAAAAATTGCAGTTACGTAACTTGGTTACGCGTTGTATCAATCAAGAGTCCATCGATCTTTGGCAGCCAGCTAAGCGAGAAAGTATTCCGTCCACGCTCAAAGAACCTTCCTGCGAAAGGAATTTCAAACGCACGTCGATCATCGGGGAACGACCTGAGTGAAGTCTGAGCGATAAAGGAAAATATTCGCAAGTCTGATTCTAAAAAGAAAAAAAGAAAAAAAAATAGAAAAATACCAATCGTCCCTAACCGTTTGTTCCGTTGGAATCTGTTCAGAGACTTCGCATTCCCTCTTCTTTTTTTTTTCTTTTTTTTTTGAGACACTCTCTTTTTCTCTCTCTGTCCGCCATTTAATTATATCGCAGTGGAAACGATCGCGAAGCAAATCAGGAGAGTTCGAAGAGCTGCAGGTATCCGGCTTTCAAACGAAGGCCTTTCATTTACTCATCGCCCGGCAGGTGTATTGCTATCGAATTTCCATCGATCCGGGTGGACACTAGACCAGCGAGCGTTATCTGACGCGGCGTGCAAGCTATTAGGTGATTGCAGGTTTACAAAACCTGCGCAACGGCCCTTTTCCAAACCGTCTACCTTCCAAAGGTGGCCGGACGTCTCCTTTGAGCCGCGTCCGACTAGACGCGGCCCCGTCGACGAATTTAAAAAAAGAATAATTTGATAGAAAGATACTCCTTCCCGAACGAACGCCCAGCCTCCGAGAAAATCGAGCTGTTATCGACGAGTTGCATCGTTGAATATATCTATGGTTGTCGCGTAACTTATCCGTAAAAGAGGAATTCCAAAAGGGATCGGACCAGGGAACGAGTCGAACGATGACCACCGATTTCACGATTCGTCTCGCGATTATTCAGAGCAGTTAAACATGCTACACACGTTATAAATAATTGATGAGTGCTCGATTTCATTGTACGTTTCCTTGTGCGCTTATTATTTCGACGCGATTATTCATACTTGCCAGAAACGTATCGAACTCGTACGCGCCAGCAGCGATTTTAATGAAATTCTCGTGGCATTTTATTGACTATCGTTTATCGATTATCGTTTAATAAGAAAACTCAGATTCTCAACACATTGCCATAAATATAACTTTGACGTAGATCTTCGACATGGACGATGTCTGACGAGAGAAAAAAAGAGAAAAAGTTAAACGTAAAATATTTACGCCGAGGATCGCTATTCGCGCGAATTTTAGACGTCGATCTGACACAAGAGTACGAAGGATGAAATCTTTCTGTCGAGGACAAGCTGATTGAGAAACAAGCGACTGAAAATTCGCGATCACTTCGAAATGTGGCGGCGCGCGTATTTTTAAACGAGCGAGTTCAACAGCGACGACGCTGATTTAAAAAAAGGAGAAAAGAAAAAACTAGAACGGTAGAAAATTGTACTCTCGGTTGTTAATAATTAATCAAAGCAAACGGTCGTCACGAAATCTTGTTGTACATTAATTGAAATAAATAGTTACCGTTGCAGTCTCTTGTTAAATCTCGTAATGTATTTATTTAAAGTAGTTAACCTCCGTGGTAATAAATTAACAGCGACACGAAGCGACTTTTCATAGAACTCGTTCCCTTCACTTTCTTTCTCCTTCTTTTTTTTTCTTTTTTTTCTTTTTTTTTTTTTTGTTTGGACTTTTCATTTTCAACAGCGTCACCAGAGAGACACATGGGGGAGGGCGTGGAATCGATCCGCGACGCGAAGGCCGGGTAGCCGCAGGGCGTATCGTTCCTAGCCAACAAAAGAATAAATCGATAGGTCGTGAAATTAATTAGTATTAGGCCGGAAAGTGCCGCGTCGTCGCCGGCCCATTATTCATCCCCGCGATGTAAATGAATTCCCGCGAATTGGCACAGAAAACAATCCCTCCGGCACTCGACCGAGAGCTTTGTCGCTCGCTCGCCCGCTCGCTTTTCGATACTTTGTTAAATACGAACACGCGCGAGTGACACGCGCGACAACAGTGGTGGACGAAAAAAAAGAAAAAAAAAAAAAGAACGTGGTGCGGGGGGGGGAGGGACTCGAGGCCCTCGAACGCGATCCGACGTAATTTGCAGCTTTGATCTGTCCGTTGTCGACCGCGCTAACGAGCCGCGTCGTAATACGCGCGATTTCGTCGTTTCGCAAAAGCGCGGAAATCACGAGCAACGCCCGCACGAATTCGAATTACTCGAATTCCCCAGCAGCCCCCTATCCCCGGCTGAGTAATTTCGTATTCAATCAGCACGCGAAAAAGGGCTTTCTCGTTGCGTCTAGCCGCAACGATTCTCGACACAGAGGAGGGCGCGCTTCCCGCTGATTTATTAATTTTCATTAGCAACGAGTTTACAAGGCGAAGGTGAATCAGCGTAACAGACGGAGAGAGAGAGAGAGAGAGAGAGAGAATGTGTGTGTGTATGTGTGTTATAACGTAAGAAATGCTCAATTTTACGCTAGGGATTACGACGCCATGTTCTCCCGAATTCTCCGCTATTTTTGACTGTCACGTCTTGAGTTTGCGTTTCGTTCTAGTAATTCACGAAGAGAGAAACGTCTGCGATAATTCTCTTCAATCCTTCGATCGCTTCAAATCACCAAAAATCCGAAAATTCAGTATGGAACAAAATACGTTCGTCTTCGATATGTTTATTCACTTTAGAACTACATACATTTCGATTGTTCCAAATTATCAAAAATCCGAAAATTCAGTATGCAACAAAATACGTTCGTCTTCGATATGTTTATTCACTTACTAGAACTACATACATTTCGATTGTTCCAAATTATCAAAAATCCGAAAATTCAGTATGCAACAAAATACGTTCGTCTTCGATATGTTTATTCACTTTAGAACTACATACATTTCGATTGTTCCAAATTATCAAAAATCCGAAAATTCAGTATGCAACAAAATACGTTCGTCTCCGATATGTTTATTCACTTTAGAACTACATACATTTCGATTGTTCCAAATTATCAAAAATCCGAAAATTCAGTATGCAACAAAATACGTTCGTCTCCGATATGTTTATTCACTTTAGAACTACATACATTTCGATTGTTCCAAATTACTAAAAATCCGAAAATTCAGTATGCAACAAAATACGTTTGTCTCCGATATGTTTATTCACTTTAGAACTACATACATTTCGATTGTTCCAAATTACTAAAAATCCGAAAATTCAGTATGCAACAAAATACGTTCGTCTCCGATATGTTTATTCACTTTAGAACTACATACATTTCGATTGTTCCAAATTACTAAAAATCCGAAAATTCAGTATGCAACAAAATACGTTCGTCTCCGATATGTTTATTCATTTTAGAACTACATACATTTCGATTGTTCCAAATTACTAAAAATCCGAAAATTCAGTATGCAACAAAATACGTTCGTCTTCGATATGTTTATTCACTTTAGAACTACATACATTTCGATCGTTTCAAATTATCAAAAATCCGAAAATTCAGTATGCAACAAAATACGTTCATCTTCGATATGTTTATTCACTTTAGAACATATATTTCGACGCCCGTCTGACTGCAGTAGGGACTAGGCACTCGAAAACTTGGAAAGTTAGCAATTTTGAAAGTTAATTAATGTGAAAAAACTATTATTTATCTCTATTCAAAACCATGTAGGTAAAACATCCTTCTATTAATTCTTACAAAATTCGACCGATTCCTACGTTAATTTGTTTAAATCCAGTCGATCGACGTCCACCAATCTATCAGAACTCAAATATCGACTCACACTTTCCATTGTGGAAAGAACATGGAAAGAAAGGGTGAGGTGTCTCTCGAAGCTTTTCACCTCGCACTTTGGCATCAAGCATAAAATACACTCATCAAAGTCGCCAACACTGAACAATTGCGCGAGCCGTCCCGAGAGAGAAATAGAAAAGAGTAAGAGGAGATTCCGAGAGGGCTGGCAATAACGCGGTTTGTTCGTAGGACCGCCGAGAGAGGATCCGGCTGCCGCTCGTTAATCTATTAACATTTTATTGCTGGCAATCTTTTCTGGCCGTGGCTAGCAAAGCGAGACGGGGAATACTACAGAGAACAGCCTCGGTGTAACAAGCAACGAACGCCGCCGCGCTGGGTTAAGGGTACCTTCCGGTGGGGAGGGGGGTGGGAAGTTAGTTCCGTTTCGGAGGTAAGAGGCACGTTCAATGGTCGCCGGTGAGATTTGCGAGTGGAGAACGCTCCGGTAGAAAACCGGAGCAACGGAGCATTCGTATCGTCCCTCTACGAGAAACGAGACGTGGCTCTGTTGAACGCGACGATTTACTCGCCGCCGCCGATCCCTGGGCGGGGCGTTTTCGTTTTTGCCGCGGCGAATTACACCGTATAAATTTTACCATCGTGCTTCCACTGTCTCGCGTTTAACGAGGAAGCTGTTGAAACCGTTCCGAAACGGAGAGAGCACTCGAGACCCGTCGAATGCAACGAAAATCGCGTTTTCGTTTTCGAAAACACACGCGAAGCGTGTATGCCGAATTCGTGTTCTCAGTACCTTTCACGCACGCGTGTTTTCAGTCAGTTTCAGGGGAATCTCTGCATTCGTTTACAGGCGAACGATTCTTAGTCTGCGACATCGCAGTTTCGTGCCACAGCTCGACGAGTTACGTTCGAAATTTTCACGTTCCGATGGAAATCATCTGTAATCGGTCCTCAGAAATCGGCGGAGCACATTGAACAACTTTGTCAAACCCTCTCGAACCTTCTCGGTTTAGTCTCCGGGGAATTATTACACCCCGGACCTGGACGTATTCGTGCGCGAGTTTCTGGGAAATTAACATCCTCACTATTCTATTCCAAATTGATAAGCTCGACAGTAAAAAATACTTTTTGATTATTAGCAAAAGTCGGCGGAGTTTCAACCGGCTGGCTTCGAGAGTTTTTTTCACGGTGCGAAGACTTAATCGAAATTGAAACGGCGGCCCTCGTTTCCGGTTTTTCCGGTACGCCGCGACGAATACTATTTTGCGTAAATCTGCATTCGAGCTGGCTGGCTGACTGCTGATCCCGGATAAACTCCCGTGGCCAGAAAGTATATTTATCGGCAGAAATGGCGAGATAGTTTGCGCCGCGTATGCAAATGCATCGCGCGTTTTTTCCTCCTATCGATGTGTTATAAAGAGAGAGAGAGAGAGGTGCCAGGCGACCGGATAAACTTTATGATTGCTACGCTTTCGAGAATCTCGCCGTTGAAAAGTGTTTAAAACGAAGCACGACGCGCATAAAGATCGCGCGTTCCCGGGGATAATGGCCCCCGCACGAACTCTAAATTGCTTGTTAAAAATCCTGTTGACTTTGCCGCTTTGTTTACCAGCCGACGACGACGACGACGACGACGACAACCGCCTTCGAGTTTGCAGCGCGTGTTTTTTTTTCTTTTTTTTTTTTCTTTTGGTCCACCTTTTTCAACCGCTTCGCGATAAATTTTATCACTCTCGCGTGGGAATAACAGACTTCGACGAAAGTTCTTTACGTCGATGATATAGAAAATTCGACGAATTTTGTTAGCTCTTGGTGTACCTTGGTAATTGCATGTCTTCTAAATTAGACAAGAATGGAGAACTCGAAGGACATTTACCGCGTTTCTTCGCCACTGTGAAGGAGAATTGAGCAAGTAGAGAACGTCCGTGAGTGGTCAGGCACGCACGTGGTTCGACCGTCTTTCGCATTGTAATGTTACCAATTTTCTTTCACGAACGCTCCGTGCAACTTTTTTCGTTGCAAATACAACTATAACACTCTGCTTCAATTATCTAAGCACCAACACGTTGGAAAAATCGTATAGAAATGTGACAAACAGCGACGAGATCGGTGCCGAGCTACTTGGCTTATTAATAATGCCCAATTTTTTGTCACTCACTACCGAAATATTCAAACGAATTGGAAATTGTCTCTATTTGCAACACTTGTTCGTTATTTGACAATTATTGTTAAGCAGTACGTTTTATACTATCTGTACGTGTGTGTTTTTCCCTCTTGTACGTAGCAACTTGTTAAATAAATTAGATTAAACAACGCGAACTTGAATTAAATTGGAAGCAGAGGGAGAAATCCAAGTTTTCTGAATTTCCTCGTGCAAAAATTCCGGATAATCGGACCAAGGGGGAGGGGGGAAAAAAGGGAAGGAATTTGCGTGTACACAACTAGGAGGTCCAAGTAACTGAGAATAAATTTCTAAAATGAAAGTAAGCTACACTCGAGTTGATTAAATTCAAAAATTGACGAGAATTAATACGATATGTTAATGTTTCCTCCATCGCACGATGGTTACCCGCATCTCGTAAGCAGCTGGCTCAATCAAAGAAACTCTTTCTCTCCAAAACAAAAAGCTGCATCTATTTCATTCCATTAACCATCGAGTTTATTTCGAATATTTTTCTCTCTTTTTACAACCAACAATAAAACAAACGAACCCCCCGTTTACCATTTTGGCGCGGCCTTCGTGGAGCGGCGAATGGTGGAAAAAAAAAGCGCGAGGGGGCGACCAATCGAACAACGCGATTCGCTGAACCGCGTTGGCGGTGTGGTTACTTTTAAAACCGAAACCCTTGGACCGTAGAAAATTCTTCCGCGCATTCCGCATTAAAAAAGCGAGCGCGCTCGTCGCGTCGATGAAAATCGCTGAAAATTCGTCCGTAACCCACCTCTCTTTCTCTCTCTCTCTCTCTCTCTCTCTCTCTCTCTCTCTGTCCATGGCCGGTCTTCCCGGTAATTCGTCAAAGCGAACCCTCCCATTTATTATTTCTCTTGTACGTCGCGTAATTGTTAGCCGCCACTCGACATGTTAATATTCACGGTTACGGTTATTAATAACAGCGCTAACTGGAGCGGTAATGGTAACAGCGCGCGCGTATTATCGCTGTATTCTTACTGCTAACGCCGTTAACGTCGACATGACACGCGTACAGCCAAGCAATGCAATTAATAATACCTACGTGTGCATACCTGTTCGTTACCTGTTCCATCTTCCTACGCTTTCATCCTCGCGCGCTCGCTGTGGAAGCTGCCTCTCCGAATATCACGTAGCGCTTGGAAGGAAATTTCGGTTGCCGATTCGATCGTCGTTCGATTGAGATTACGGCGTTATCCCCGGTTTCTACGTAAACCAGAGCGAGATTTTTTTCTTTTGTCTGAAACGAGTGTTAGTTTCAGACAGGACTGTCAGTCAAGAAGAGCTTAACTGACGTTTCGTGACGCGTCGTTTAGACGGTCTCGTAAATTCTTCCCGAAAGGAGAAATATTGGCAGAACGTTGAAATATAAATGTAAATCGTGCGTTTTAATTAACGAAACGTTCGTTTTAACGGTGTGAAGACGAATACAAATTTCGATCGATAACGGTACTTTTCTCATTATACGTGCGTGTCTCTTCTTAAAAGTAACTTGCACCGCTCGAATATTCGAAACGAATCAATATCATCGTTAATTAACACCGACCCTTGTAATACGATGTAATTGATACGATATTATAACTGAACTGTTCCATCGACTAAACGAGAAAGTTTCTCACAAGAAAGAAATACGTTTTTACGACACAAGTCATTTGTGACGGAAAACTGATCTCCTGTGTCTTCGATGTTAACTGTTGTCCACAAATAGGAAACGTAAAATTAAGTTCAATCTTGATCAACGTCTTCCGTGAATTGTGAACAACTGTTGGTGGACAACTGATCAGTCGGTGAGTCATGAAAAATGACTTGTCCAACGATCGCTTCGCAGTCTCCGAAGAGGCGAATTTTCCTCACACTGGAACGTGAACGCGGTACGCAGAGACGAAATAAACCGCGTATTCTGCCAATTTTGTGAACTTTCTCTGCCTTGTTCTCTTCAGCTCGTCAGCTTCCCCTCCCCTCCTCTCTTCCTCGACAAGTGACAGGTAACTTTTAAACGAGCCGGGAATATGAGTGCAGTAAAAATACTCGCGGACGGTAGCACAAGCGCGACGAACAAACGGCGACTCGCACTGCCTATTATTTCGCGAATCTCGGCTTTTCCTCGGTGCCCGTCCGCCGCCTCTTCCTTTCTCTCTCTCTGTTTCTCTCTCTCTCTCTCTCTCTCTCTGTGCACACGCGCGCACGAAATTTTCTACTCTCGTCTCGTCTCGTCTCGTCTCGTCGAGCGAAACCATTTCAGTTTCTCCCCGGGAAAAAAAGTTGTTAAAACGTCGCGCGGAGATCGTCGAGTATCCACTGCACAAATGTTATTAACGTCCCCCATTCACTTTGATGTTTCATTTCCAGGAGAAGAAGAGTTACACGCGTATTTCGGGACGAGCGAGTAATTAGTAAATAGCGCGGTGCGATTAATCGATTGGGCTGCGATTAATGAATGTAAACCGATGTGTACGAAGGGGGATTAACTTGAGATTAATCAAAGAATTATGGGACGTTAGAATCGCGCTAGAAACGGAACTTTTTCGTACCTAGAAACTGAAACACTCGATTGTCGAGTGAAAATTGAATAACAAGAAGAATGTTCGTTCGCAATAAAGGATAAGAAAGAATCGTCAAATTACAAACTGGTGATTTTGACAATCGTGACTAAACACAAACCAGAAGGAAAATTTCGACGAAGCACACGAAGCTTCTATTTATACGTACACGTGCAGGGAACATGAAGTATGCGAAGCACGAGTGAAGCCTTGCCTCGAGTGAATGGACAAAATCGCATTAGGATCGGGTGAAAAGAGACTCGATCGTGAGAGCATTAAAAATTACTAATACCGTTATCCTGCTGCCTGTTTCGACGAACATTTCTCTCGATTCATCATCCGTGCATCATATTTTTCACATGTTCCGTGGCACGTGAGTCTTTCTGTTCAAGACATTTGGAATTGTCATTGTAAAATAATTTTTGAACAATTTGTTACAAAGTCACGCATTGACGCGTACACCGCGTTTAATTTATCGTGCGACGTGACAATTATACTTTCTCGATTGTCTATTAAGATTGACTTGATCTAAAATTTATCAGAGTAACGTTAAAGTAAATATTATTTATTAGTATTTGATACTATCGTACAGTATGACGTGATTTATATAATTTCTATTCTAAGTATAGTGCTGCATGACATGTACAATAAATTATTACTATTTAATATTATTTAGAACGTAAACAACAATACTAAAAATACTTGGAATTGCAAAATGTTTAAAATTAATTTTTACGTCGTTAAAAAACAACGCCTTAAAATTAAAATTTATTGCTTTGTTTCTGTAATGCACCTTAAACTCCGAGACAATTGTAGTTTTTCGCACTGTTACAAAAATTGCAAGACGTACTTCAGAAGCAAATCTATTGATCGTAATAGGAAAGTCAGCCAAAAATCAGGCCGGAACAGAACCGTGTTAAATGGTAATTCTAGAAGGAAATTCTACGCCGAACAGATTGACGATGAAACGGAGCCTAGGTAGCCTAAGGGTAGGTACTTTTCGAAATCGCGGAATAACGCGCCCAGCAAAAAGAACCGGGAGGCATTATCCACGCAAGGCAGTAGACAGAAATAGCCAGGAAAATCTGGGAAATCCCATCAAGCCGCGGCGCGGCGGTTATTAATTTAATGCTTGAAGAGCGCGCGCAAGAGGGGCGAAGTAATGAACATGGAAAGCGCCGCCAGGACCGCCAGGAGATTAATATATCTTGATCGTTAAATATTAACGTGAGAAACAGACTTTGCCGGGTTATTTCGGATTATTTGCGCGTATAAATTCGCGCGGCAGCTTCATCCCCCGGCTCTCTTCGTCTACTCAGTTCCGCGCCGTCTTCCTTCTTCCTGCACGCGTACGCGTGCTTGCAGAAACTTGTTACATTGTTAACGGACAGTCGGTCGTCAAGAAGTTCCCGTTGATCCGGAGGGGAAACTTGCCGGAAACTTGCCGAGCAGATGCTCCGAATCTTGCGCAAGTGTTACGCGATCCATACCGATCGGCCGCTCGTGAAACTCGCTCTTCCCTCCTCCGTATCCGATTCTACACGGTTCCCCCCGGGGCGTTCGTGCCCGATCACCAGTAATCGTATCGATGCCGATCAGTGATTAATCCCGTTGAGTCGATCGACCTTTTCTTCCTAAGCATTGACAGATTTAAATTAAACTAAGAACTTGTGCCGCGTATTTGTAAAAATTTAAACTACCACATCACGATTCGGTGTCATTGTTATAATGTATCAACTTTCAATTATTATTGCTGAGAAATTCATTTGTACAATGATGTGAGCGTCGCCATCTATTCATATGCAGCGGAATAAGCGTTTGTGGATGTGGTGATGGATGATCTTTCGCTTTAACAAATGAATAACGTGTGTGTAACATGGACGGACGCTCCACGTGTTTCTTCAGTGTGCTCCGACGAATATGTAAATAATATAATTGCTAATATATCGTCTGTAGTTTGACATAAATATATTTTGTGAATAATACTTGATTATTTATCAATTATTATTAAATTTTCAATTATATAATTATTATATAAACGTCTGTGGTTTAGCGACTGAAAATTGTACTGTACGTCGTCGCACAGACAGTATCGATACTTTCTGGATTTAAAGTTGAATAACAGCAGAATCACACACGACGTTCGCATGGATATATATATATATATATATATATATATATATATATAGATATGACGCAGCGAAACGGAAGGTTGATTTAAGGAATATCCCGAAAGCGACCAAAACCACGAGAAGCCAGTCCCACGAAGTTTCCCCGAAATTCCCAGTAATCCGGGCCACGGACTGATACTGTTGTTCGTTCGAAAAAAAAAAAGATTCTTTCCGCTTCTCGTGGAGGGGGAGGCACTTTAAGGCCAAACAATCCACCCGGTCGCAACCGGAGGATTACCACGGATGAAAAAGCGCGTGGAACAATCGCGCGTGCAGGAGAATGAAAGAATCGTGGCCCGTGGGTGGAAGAAAGAGAGAGGGAGAGGGAGAAATATCGTAGCCACTGAGCCGAGTCGAGTAAACTGGCAAAGGAAAAAGAAAACCAACCAGCCAACCAACCCCACCCCCAGCCCCCACGTTGCTGCCAGGAGGAACGAAATTAACGACCAAACGAGCGGGTAGGCTCGTGTGCCCGCCGTATGCTCGCTGCATCTCCTCCACCGGATGAAACAAACGTACTTTCCGAGGGATAACTGCGACCGACCGACCAGCTTCTGGTAACTTCGCTCGTGTCCTGGACCATGGCCAAACGCGATTAAGTCGCTGCCCCTCTTCTTCCCCTATAGAAACGTAGCAGGAAAGAAGAACGGTTTCGAGACGTTCGGAGGAGGGCCGACGATCGAGAGATCTGCAGGATGTTTCTGCTGTTGATGCGACGCAACGTAGCGAATTCTTCCTCTCTCGCTCTCCCTCTCTTCGTCTTGTTTCGTTTTCTCGCAACGATATCCGTGTACGAATCATCGTTCAAGTGGAAGTTTCAAACGAATAGAACGCAGGTTCGTTTTTTTCCCGAAACGAACTCCGACACATCGTCGTTGGTAAAAATTGGAGCTACTGTGATAAAGTCACGTACGTCGAAACAATAAAAAAACTGCTGCACGATCATTATACCACAGGATCGCCACATGTTGACAAACCTCGTCGTTGACTGCATCGAAGCTACCGGAATAAACGGGGAACGTGAATACATACGCTGATCTTTAACGAAACAATAAAACAGCACGATTATTGTACCGCGAGATTTATATAATTCGCTCGTGTCCTGGAGAACGGCCAAACGCGATTAAGTCGGTGGCCTCCCCTTCTTCCCCTACGGGCAGGGAGAAAGAAGGATACGAACGAAGGATGGGGGTTGAAACAAGGTTGGAAAGAAGCCGATAGCTGAGAGATCTGCAAAGTGTTTCTCCCATTCCCAATGGTATGGCGTAATGGCAACGTGTACTCTCTCTCTCTCTCCCTCTGTTTCTTTCTTTCTTCCTTTCTTCCTTTCTTTCTTTCTTTCTTTCTTTCTTTCTCCGGCTCGTTGTTGCAATTGCAACGGCGGTTGGATGTGGTCCAACGACAGTGGCATATCGGCCAGTTTACCCTGCCGAAATCCTGCCACGTGGAAAACGAGGTTCGACTGGCGAACGCGACGAGAGAGCGCGCGGAAGATGGAAGAGAGAGAGAGAGAGAGAGAGAGAAAAGGGAATGGAGACAGAGAGGGTAAAATCAACTGGCGATTTTCCACGGGGGTTGATCCGCAACGAGTCCGGGGGCTAACTTACTGCGTCCAGGCCCCGAATCAAATATTTATAGATCCCTTCGAGGGGAAAATGTATCGGCTGACCGATCGTCGAGGCGTGCCGGAAGTGCGCGCAGGCACATGGCCCTGTTCGGCCAACCTTTTGCTAATGGGGAGGGAAACGTGGCCCCCTCCCCCACACCGACGTTTCCCCGGCGCAATTAACCCTTCGCATCCTTGGAATATTTATGAAAAGGCGTCTGGAAACTTTGTCCGTTTTCTGCCTCTAAAACAGAGGACTTACGGTTTTTCTTGCAGCTGCTTCCCGTTCTATTTTTCCGAAGAAGAACTCGGGGAAATTACGCTTCGCGATAACCAGCCGATCGCCCTTCTCAACACTGCCACGGCGTTCACGAGAAAATAACGAGAGAGAGAATTGAAACTCGGTCTGCTACCGTCCCAGATTACAGGGAACATATTGAATACACAGAATCCGCTCTCCGGCAATTAGTAACGATTAATTAAGAATATATATACCGTTGCGCTCGCACGGGTTGCTTCCTTCACAGACCCAGATATCGTACGCTCGTAATGGAACCTGCACGAAATTTCGGCGCGGTTCAAGCATCAGGGTCGCTCGCGCGTGGGATAAAGAGAGAAGAGTAGTGGGAGAAAGAGACTAGCCGAGCTCCAGAGAGTCACGGAGCCCGAATAGGGTGGCCAGGCTGCCTTTGTGCACGGCAAATTAATAATTAATTAAAACTGATGGGCATCCGTGGCCAAAGCGAGGACCGGTGCTTTCGGGGCGAGCACGCGCGAGCCGCGAGACGGTTCGTTGTCGCGCGGAAGCCTTGCGCCCGACCGTAAGGCAGCGAGGCATTTTTAGTCGCGGGGGATGAGGGCGGCTTCTTGCTTTGTGGCAATTTGTTTCGTTAGACGGTAGCCTTGGCAAATTAAAGAAGCTGATTCTTCGTTGTTCCCCCTCGCATTCGTTTTCGTACCTATATATTTCATTTTCTCAAAAAATCTCTTCGAATCACATATGAAAAATTTGAAAAAAAAAAAACACTTCAAGAGACCGATCGGATTGTCGAATTTTTTTCTCGCTCGAGATTTTTCTCGTAACTCGTTTCCCGCGAATATCAACTGGTGGCTGTTCATCTTTCCTTTTTCCCCCCGATTTTTCTGGCAACGCGCGTTGTAACCTCGTCGACGAATTTCGAGAAACGCGTTCGCGTAACGGGGGAAAAATACGATTGCGAATTGAAGTCGAGTCCGGCCGCGTTCAATTCGCCGGGGCGACGAGCTGCGGTGAAAAATCGATTGTCCCGGCCGTGGTCGAGGGGGGCACGACCTTGCACGCTCGAGAAAATCGAGCCAGACTTGCCGCGCGCTCGCGAATCAAATTACCCAGCCGTCGGCCAACTCCAACGCGTTAGTTTATAATTTAACAATTTTCGCCGAGACCACGCGCGCGCCAGTTCATCGTAGGCCACCGTTTCGTTACACCTGAACGTGGCCACGATGCTTTCTTTCACGCCACTTCAACAGCGGCGAACTCGTTCAGCCTCGTTCAGACGAGCTCTCGAGGTCTCGACGATTTTTCCACAACTTTTAATGCAGGTTATTTTCGTCGTTAATGTAGGTTACTCAGTAATTATTAACTCGTTGAGGACTCTCGCGGTTCTCCATCAATTTGCGCTTACATCAAACTTTATTTTTTTTAATACTGTTATTGTTGTTGTTCGTCGTTTAACGAACATTGGACTTGACGAGATGCAGAAACGCCATGCACGAAAATGCAAAGATCGAGAAAAGTTCAGGAATAGCTTTTCCATTCGCCTAGAGATTCTGTGATTTGACGAAATCTCAAGAAACTGGAGAAGAATTAGACACGTTCGTGAAAAATTAGCAAAATAGTCCAGAAACAATCTACGATGCAGAAATATATGAAATATTCAAAGTACGGTATTCTCCTCGTGATATTTAACGCACGTAATTATTCTCCATCTAGACACTGATCTTCAAAGGCTCACTTTCTCGAAAATGAGAACTTGCATTCTAATTATGACGGATTATCGCTCGGTATCGAAATATTTCGCGGACAAGGTACGCTCGTCTTCAGATGCGACTGCTCGTTTGCTCGTCGCTCTTGATACTTCTCTCTTTTCCTCTCGCTAGGTCGCCGCTCTCGCGTTAGCGCTGATCAAAGAGACTGCTGTACGAGACACGAAAATAGTTACATTCAAACTAGTGTCCTACAATCTATCCCATGGTAAATTTAACTCTTTGAATGCTATAACACCATCGTGCGACACGTGCCAATTTCTTGTTCACCTCTACTTCTCTTTCTGTATTTTCTTATCATCGCGCGCCTTCTTTTCCAAAGAAGACTTGCTGCCGCGCCTCGACTTGTTTACAGTGTTGATATTTTAACAACACAATGAATATCTACTATCACACCTAATTACGGTAGAATTCCGCTTATTCGGTGCTCGATTTATCGGAACGAAATTTTAGTTAATGCCTGACTAGATTAACCGAACCTTTGCCGATTGAATTCATTAATCCGAAATTATTATTCGAGCGAAAAGTACTAGGCGGCGCAGTGCGAGGGGGATGGGGGGTAAATTGGCGAACTATTACGCGAATTCCAATAATACAAACTATTTGCATAACAACTACGAATAAATTAAATTCTACCGTGCGTAATAACAAACGTGAGGGTAAATTAAAAATTCACTGGCAGCGAAACGTCGAAACGTGTTTTACGATTGTAGTTGCGTGTAACTCGCCGAACACACTCGCACAACATTTCCTGTAAATGTTCCACCAAATGTGTTAAACATCTCGTCAGTATTTCACTATGGCTTCGACGAAATTTCAAGGCACGTCGTGCAACGTACACTAAAATATTTATTAAGAAGAAACAGTTCCCACAAGCTCGATCGGCTTACGGATAATTTCCTCTCGCGCTCTTCGCTAAATGGAAAAAGTCGAGCGGAGGGAAAGACGGACAGTCTGAAAGACAGACAGACAGACAGACAGAGGCGAGAGCGCCGCGAGAGTATATAAATTTACCGCGGTCTAACGTTCTTACTCACGCATTTCTAAGCGATGTCTCGCTCACGGTAGCCAGCCGCGCCTCTCCCCCTCTGCCTCGTTTTTCGCGCGCGTGTCCGTATTTATTTAGATTCGCGACAAGGTCCAGCATCTCTGTCCTCCGCCGATGACTCACGACCGCGCATGGCAGAAGGGGAGGAAGAGACACGAACGACAGAAAGAGAGACTCGAAGAAGAAATTCTCACGAGCGCAGTGCGGAGAGGAACAGCCAGTGAAGCCCTTGCCAAGATTCTGCTTAGATTTAAATCGGTCCGCGTGTATCCTCCCTCTTTTCCTTCGCCCTTTCCCCTCCCTTCTGTTCTAACCATCGATCCGCTCTAGAAATATCCTGATCGCGGATAAACTCGAAGGGAAAAGCTCGCGAGGCTGTTAAAAGCTATTCGGCGAGAAAAGAAAACGATGGACAACGCCGTTCCTTTCGATAACTTGTTTGGGGGGTGGGGAGGGGGATGTTTTCCCGAGTATCGCGACTCTTTCGTTAGTATCGCGCGGAGGAATTTCCTTTTCTCGCGTGACGATTTACACTGCGACGCTCGTTACTACATTTTAATGCAAACTCTTGAAGACAATTGATAATTGTCACTCCCACTGGTGGATAATTAAGAAACTAAGGGACCAATGGCAGAGGTCTCTTGCCTTAAAAATGTATTTTGAATATTATTGCATCCTACACGGCGATCTTACATGCATTTTTCTTCATATTCACAAGCGGTGAATGTGAAAAAAATTGCAGTTGAAACGAATCTTCGCCGTCAGCAATAACCAATGAGAGCTTTCGATCGAAAACTCCCGAGTTGTAGAGATAACAAAAACAAGAATTTCGAAAGTTACGAAAAGACGCGTACAAACGATTCGTTTTAATTCCCGTAGCATCGTTCACGGGAAGCGAAGAAACATTTTCTTTAGGTATCGCGCCCAAGGGTGGCGAATTCTAAAATTATTATCGATGTCGTGCAGCGGCGAAAGAAGGTCGAGGGGGCTCTCACGCTATATGAAAAGGAAACCTCGTGAGCGGGAGAGAGAGAGAGAGAGAGAGAGATATCGAATCGCAAGGTGGGCGCGCGAAAGCTGCTTTTGTCTTGAAGGGATTCTTGGACGAGTGATACGGCAACTTTGACGCCGAAATCGGCTCGGGAAATTGCCTCGCGACCTGGTATTTCTACCAGGCTCAACCTTCCGTTCAACGTCGTTTGTAATTCCATTTCGTCAGGAAACATTTTTTTAACGTGAAGGGCTTTGAGATTGCTAATGGTATTTTTACATATTTGCATACTATTTACAATTAGCGCGAGGATCTAAGGATGTCCGGAATAGAACGGATCTAGGATATGGGTAAGTCGTGCGTTTCGGAGTCGCTGTCCAGACTCATCAGTGGGACTTGAAGAGACTTAGACAAAATTTAGACGTTGGAGATCGAAAGACTTCGAAATATATATGTTGGAAGGGAAAGTCGAAAATTCTGTAGCGGCCTATAGCGCCTCGAGTACGAGTCTCGAACACCGACTCGTACAAGCCGCAAGTGGCTGTACGCCTAGCGTCGAAGTCTAGCGATAATCGACGTTAAGCAAGCAGAATGCGGAACACTGCTAGGATGGGTGACCGCCCAGCCTAGCGAGTAGTTATGAAAACAAGCGTCTGGGGTAAGGGGTCGCTGCCATCAGCCCCACTGATGAGTCTAGGCAGCGACTCTGAGACGAAACGCATAACCTTTCCTCACCTTACCCAAATCCTACATCCTTCCAGCATCATCAATCACATAAAACAAATGTAAATAAGAAATGTAAATATAAATGTAAATAATAATATAACATACTTCATCCTGAAACCCTTCAATTCTGTAGACTTGGGAGAACACGACAGTTACAAGAGCTCGAAGGGTTTTAAAGAAAGAAGCATGTTATCTTATTATCCACCTATTTACATTTTTTTATTTACATTTATATTGCGCGAGGATGCTGGAAGGATGTAGGATTTGGGTAAGGTGAGGAAAGGTTATGCGTTCAGAGTCGCTACCTAGACTCATCAGTGGGGCTGATGGCAGCGACCCCTTAACCCCAGACGCTTGTTTGTTATAACTACTTGCTAGGCTGGACGATCACCCATCCTAGCAGTGTTCCGTACTCTATTTGCTTAACATTGAAGATCGCTAGACTTAGGCGCGCAACTACTACGAGACTCGGTGTTCGAGGAACTATAGGTAGCTACAAACGTTATCAGAGAAACACCAGTGCCGAATATTCGTATATTCAAGGGTTTCTTCGAACTTTGCTCCGATAAAAAGTAGCGAGTTTCTCTCGCAAATTCAAATAAAGCCTAATGTCCACGACGCGGCACGCACTTTACCCTCGGTCCACCCTCTGACATACACTTAGGGGAAAAAAGGGCGACAGGGACAAAGAGGAATCGGCAGGGGAGAGCGAGGGCCGGAAGGTCGCGAAACTAAATTTCGCGATGAAAGGGCGCAGTCGGACCGAGACCACCCTCACCCGCAGCGGCAAAGAAAGCGGAAGTGGTCGCGGAGAGTAACTTTCGCGAAGTGGGAACGCTGGACGAGGCGGAAGTCGAACGAGGCAGAGTACTGGATAGAAAAGGGAACGGGTAGGGGACAGAGCGTGGGTCGAAAGAAGAAAGCTTGGCAAAGATGCGAAAGGGCGAGAAGAAGAGAAACGGCGAGCGAGCGTGGCTCTTGACGAATCAGGGCGTAACCCGCGGATATATAGACGCGGCAGAGGAGGAACAGGAGGAGGAAGAAGACTTTTGCAGAAAGAGAAGAGGGCCGTGAAAGCGGCTCGATGGTTAGGCGAGATTAAGGGCGCGGGCAGGCGTGTACGAGCGAGACGCTCTCGAAAAGCTTTCCAGAGGACTTCACCGGTAGGCCACTTCATCCTCGCTAAGAACTATAGCAGATTCTTTGGCTTCTTTTCTTCACCACCGCGGCAAACAGGCCGCCGGACTTTCCAGCCAAAACCTTTGTCCCTTGGTATCTCTCTCTGCCATCGACTCTCTGCGATCGTTTGACCTTTTTCGCAGGATATCGAGTGGCTCGGCACATTGCCGCGCTCACCATCTTCTCGCTCCGTCTGTCGGTCGGTCTTTCCTTTCATTCCCCCGCGAAAGTCGAGACTCTCTATCGTCGTAAAGTTGCCTTGGTACGTCTACGAGAAAGAGCTGAGAATGTTTTTCTTAAAATTTGACGGCCACGTCCTCCGAACCGAACAGGTGGAAATGAAAAGTCAACGAGAGACATTTTAGAAAAATTAGAAGAGGCGACGGAATTTCTTTCGCCAGTGGGCACGATTGACGTACGTGCGTGGTTGCGAAACGAAAGAGCGTTCCGTTGAAAGAGTAGAATTTCACGACGAAGACGACTTTACTCTCGAGCATTTCGCGCGAACGCACGGAGAACGAAGATTCAGCTCGCGTCGCGTTTGATTCGCGTTCAGGCGACTCAACCGTGAGAAATTTTTCACGACGAGACGGGACGAAGATTCTCGCGGTTCGCGGGAACAAAGGGGTTCGCGGAAACGACGAGCGATTAATATGAAAACAAGCGGAATAATATCGCAGTTTATTTTCCGGTCGAACGAGAGGCAAAGGGCGAGCGGCAATAACGCGATCCCGCGGCCCTTTGACAGTACCTGAAACGAGAGATCGCAACAACGCGGATACAGAGTGAAAAGGTGGCTGAAAAATGCATAGAAAGGGTGAAACGGTAATGGGACGAGCCGCATAAAACGTTGCTTCCGCGAAACATTTGCCTTCAAAGAGACGAGCGTTATGACTCACGGCCGCGGGGTCGGGGGGGGGGGGGAGGGGGAGGAGATGAACGATCGCGTCGTCGAAGTCGCGAGAAAGACGGAATTCGAAATCAACCCTGAAACTCCGTGAGAAAGCGAGTCTCCTTGAAACTGCACTGCCCGATTAAACTCGATCTCTCTTTCGTAAAGAAATTCTTACGATTTTCTTTAGTAACACGTTTGTTCGTTTCATTCTTGAAGAATTGTGAAGAAGCTTGAGCGTCTCTGAAAAAAAAAAAAAAGGGAAAAAATTGTTTTCGCGACTAAATCTACCATGATGTTGAAGATTCCTTTGAAACTTGCCGTACGATTTCTCTTTGCTCTTTTGTCGAACCTCGTCTGTTTACGAGAACGAGAAATCGTACTGTCGAAAGTTTAACAAAAAAAAAAAAAAAAAAAAAAAGAAAAAGAATTACAATTTTTTCAAGAGCTCGTTGTACAAGGGTTAAATGATAATAGTCCCGACGAATAAATTCACTTTCGAGCGAGTTCTCGAGGAGAACCCACCAAAGAAGACGCAGCTTTTTCAAATGCGACCGGTCGTGGCAAGATGAACGCCACTCTCGGACAAAGAACAGCCACGCGGCCGGAAAACTGGCCGGATTTATGGCGACCGGCGTTTTTCCAAGCGGACACTCCGCTTGAAAGCGAGTCTTGGACGAAATATCAGCGAGCGCGTGGACGCTTTCTCCGCGCAGGTAGCCAGAGATTCGCGGCCGTTCGCTTGGTTATAAATACCGCGACCCATCAATGCCATCGCGGCCACCATTCACAGCGAGAAGGTCGAGTGGAGCGAGTCGAAGAGCTTGAATGCTTCGACCGATGGAAAAAGGAACCGTCTGCTTGTCGCTTTCCGGCTCTTTCTTTCGTTATTTTTCAGACGTTGCATCGAGTTTTTCGGCTCCGGTTCCTGAAACGAAACGCCGCGAAAACGTCAAGTGTGTTTCAACAACGTTACCCGAATAATAATATCCGATAAATTACGCGTCGACGGACGATAAATTACGAGAGGCGAGACGAATAGACCGTGTCGTTCATGTAAAACAGTTTAGTCTGGTGTCGCGGCTGGCTGATTTATCCCGGCGCTGTTAAACAAACGTAGAAATAAAGCATCGCCGCAAAAAGGCTCGCGGGCTCGTGGTTTTATTTCAATCCGATCCTCCTCTGGCCCTAGGCCCGCTCGCTTTACATCTCGATCCGCGCGTCCCTCTCTATGATTTCGCGTTTCGCTTCCTGCCGCGTTCATCGTTCGTATACACTGTCTCTGTGCAAAATTTAAGGGTCACGCAATTGACAAACAAACTTGGTGGACTTGGACTTTTGTCGCTTCGGTGGGCTGGTTTTGAAGAATGAACTTTTATCTGTAATATTCGGGGTACCCGTAAGTAACGTCGTTTTTCGATACCGTACAAAACGCTACTTTATTTAACGCAGCTTTAATCTGTAATTTAACAATAAGCACGCTAAGTGCCAATACACTCAACTAGAATATACAATAGGTTATGTTATGACAAGTTAAATAAATTATTGTCATCAGATGGCAATGGATACCTCCCCCCCCCCCAAAAAAAAACCTTTCTCTTTTCACTGCCATAAAACGAAAGCTCCTTACTTTGACATTGTGCATTTAGCAGTTTAAAAAAGAAGATTGCCTCGCTTTCTCCCGTTGTTGCCCATTTCAAAGCGGTCGTACCGAGATCGACTTGCGACTCTCTCCCCTCTCGACCGTTTATACCGCACTCGGAACGTGCCGGAATACCGCCAGAACTGGAATAACCTAACTCGTAACTAAAGACCAGAATAACCTCGCTGGCTGGCTAAAGTCACTGATAACTAAAGGGTTAAACAAGCAAGCCACGCGGCGAGGGAAACTCGCGCGAGACGCGCGGGGGAGGAAGGGGAGGGGAGGGGGGAGGAAACTTCGCAACAACCGCGGGACAGGCGTTGAGCCGTCTGGCGAAACTTTTGCCAGGAACACAGGAGAGATAGAATCGATCATCGCGGATGTTTTATCGCGGTGTCGGGCGAACGCCGTGGAAACTCGTGGAAATTTCGTGCCGCGTGGGACGCGGAATTCGTCGGCCGCGATATATGCGTCGGGGAAAATCCGTGCGGCTTAACGAGCTGCCACGAGACGGAGAGTTTGGAATCCCAACGGATACCGAGCTCCGTGTCCCGTACTATTTCTCAGGAACAGCCCAGTCGGGGGGAGTCCTCAATGCCCAGAACGTTCGGAATATTTCCTTACTGCGGATTCGAGGAATCGAGCCTCTTTCGCTTAGACGGTCGCCGCCGATCGCTGCATCACTCGCCGGAATTACCGGATCGTTAACGCGCGCCGCTCGTTCCGCGTTAATGCTCCCCGCTGGATGAAAATTACAACTAACGACAGGGGGGCCGCGTCGCCACTCGAATTACTTTCACGAGTTCTCCGCTCGTTTCAGACGACACCTTTTCGAAACCCCCTCGAACGTTTCGGGCAACTCGCGGAGAGAACGTCGACTTCGAAACGATCCGCTTTTCCGAGCAACACTGATACTGGCTGTAACTTTTGTCAGTCGTGTTTGTACAGATTTCAAAAAGATTTTTCTCTTCTCTAAGTCTGGGCCATTTTATGTTCGCGCTAATAAGAGCAGCGAGTACCGTTATTCAATTTTTATGATGGCATAATTTCATAGATAAGAGTCACTGTAATGTAGTGATATTTGTAGCTTTAAACACTTTCTTCAGTCGCATTTGTCAATCATCGTATTTTTACAGTTTTCAAGAAACTGTTTAAACTTTTAATCTTTTCTGGACCAAGAGCATAATTTCAGCGCAACATGACGACAGTGTGAAAATTTCTCAATCAAGTTGAAAACTAGTTGAATAAAAATGATGGATGAATTGCTCATATCGTACCGAAGAATGTATGTTGAAAAGTGACTAAAACCATAGCTAACGATGAACTATGTTGCGATATCTGCCACTGTTGCTGTTTGATAATTCTGTAATTAAGGAACAAGCGAACGAAACGATCGCGAGTAAATCGGTGTCACGCGCGCGTCTGACTTATGGCCGACGCGAATTCCTTTCGCCTCAGTGACGTGGCTCCGTGACGTAGGCTCCGGCGATCGCGCTGGAACGGTGCAATTTCGGGCGAGACTTCTCGTCGAAAGCGGTATCGAATTACGTCGGTGTGTGTCGTCTCCGAGTCACCGTGGCTGATTTAACGAATCAGTTACGTTAGCGAGATGCGAATAACGATGGCCAGACAACGCGACGCTTCTCGGTACGCTCGCCCCGACGAGACACCGCGCGCACAGCGTACGTTCCAATTTTAGCCCGGGACAGCTCAGTGCCGTACTGCCAAACGTGTTTTCTTCCTGATGTCACGTCCATTCGGCTAATTTCCATTGAATTCGATCGAAATCGATCTTGCCAATTCCGACGCGTTTTTCACGATTTCTCTTTGAAGCTTGAGTACAATAATGCAATGCTCTCATCTCTTTCATTTCTCACACTTTCCATTTGAACATCGTAGGAGACGCCAGAAAAGTATCGACGAAGTATTTAACAAAGCGTTGAGACATTGTGCCCATATAGATTCATCCGTCGCTTGTACGGAATCTGAACAAAAGTTGAATCAAGATTTGGAAACTACTTCGGCCAGGAGGGAAAGGAACAGTGTTACCACGGTGGGCTACGTTTGCAACAGAGTTTCGAATTTTTCGAAATCTTAATCGTCGAATGTTTCCTTGCAGAATTAAATCGTCACGGCAAGCTCGTAACAAGATTTCTCACTTCTGTTGGAATATTTTGAAATTTCAATCGTCCTTCGCTTCAAATAAGATCCTTCGAAGATGCGTAGGCATCGCTGGTGTCGGTAGTACAGGGTCGATCTGACTGACCAGAACGGGGCAGAATGGATTCCTAATGGCGAACGTCGCTGGGAACGGCGAGCGTAGGACTATCTGTCTTGTAATGGAAGCGGCGTGTCGTGCCTCTGCATGACGAGACCGGGCTGAAAAAGAGATATACACGTCGAAACGGCGAGAGAAGGAGGGAACGAACGAACGAACGAACGAACGCGCGCCCCTTCTCCATCTTCTGACCCTTCTGTTTTTCTTCCATCCCGTGGAAGCAGTTAATGGTTTTCTTTTGGCCGAGCCGCGTTAGTGCTTCTGTCGGTTGAACGGCGCGACCTGCTCTCTTTCCGTCCTCGCGCAGACCGTGAGGAGGGGTTTTTCTTTGCCGTGGCCGTCGACCGGCGTCACCCCGTTGTTCCGGCGAAACTCTCCTCTCCCTCTGTCTCTCTTTCTCTCTCAGGAAGATCGTATCGAGAGCCGACGCGGCGCTCTGTATTCGCGTTTTGTATCGTTGGACATCGACACGAACAACCTTTCAAGGATAAAGCTCGATAAAGCTTCCTTCTCTATTATCGGTTTGTCCTTTACGGGCTCTCTCTCTCTCTCTCTTTCTTTCTTTTTTTTCTCTCCCTTCCCGCGAGCGAAACGTCACCGAGATTCGAGAGTCGAGACAGAGAGGGTCGAGAGTCGGAATCAGGAAGTTGCAGACGCGTGCTTTTACGAGTGCCTCGAGCAGCACACGGCCGGACCCTCTAAAACACACTATGAAAGAGCAAGCACGGGGGGGGGGGTAGAGTACAAAGATGCCGTCTTTAGATACGTTCCCGAGAAGCGGTTCGGGAAAGGGCGGGTTAACAACTCGGCGAAGAAAAGGGGCGAATGAGAGAATTGCCGGATACGAAGAGACTGGCGAGATTGGCGAAACGTGTGTAGAAAGGAGACGGTTTAACCCTTTACTAACAAGGGACGAATATTTAAGAAGACAATCGAGTTGTGATATTTCTAAATTTGGAAACTACCGCCCTCCCAGAGCGTAGGCGATTCCATACTTTAGCGAAAATTTTAACACTTTGCCGCTTACGATGAAAATTGCCACTCACCAACGCGTCTATTTATCAAGCTACTAATTGTAAACTAATATTCGTGACGATACTCTTTGCGAAATGAATTAATTTTTTCTAATATTTTTTCAGTATTGTTCTTCATTATTCTTTTTATTTATTCCATCTGTTTATTTTTATTTATTTATATCTTCACTCTAGTATTAGTCTTTAATATTCAATTTAATAATATTTTCTTCTTAATTTCTCTTTCTTTCTTTTGATATTTCTAGAGCGCGTCGATCAGCTCGTAACAATCAGCCCTACGTAATGGAATGTTACAAAAGATGCTCCTGACTTTTTTTCGATGCACATACAGATGCACATACATACGTATACACGTCAACGATTAAAAAGTAATTAATAAGCTATCGATCGATAGCCGTTGACCACCGAGAAGCTAAAAGATTAGTCGGCCAGCGGTCGATAACCGTTAACATAAAAAAAAAAGCCGATTAATCGGCTTCCGATAGATAATTTACCTTTTTCAGCTTCCTTCTCGAAACACCATATCGGTTCATATTTCCAATGAATCACTCGTCGTGTTTTATCGCCAGACGCGACTCTCGATACCCGAAGAAATCCGCGCGACTCTTCTTGCGATGGGTCCCTGAACACACAAACCGGCAAGAAAGCGGACTCGAAATGCCTCGGGGGGGAAAAAAATTGGGAAACTGCGAAATCTCGGGACAACTGCGAGCCATTCATACGTTGCGGGAACGTTCAGGTGAACGGGATTTCCTGACAAACTCCCGTCCGATTCCCGCCGGTGGGCTTTTTCACTGTTTGCGTCGCGACATCGGGATCGGTGTGGACCACCATCCAGCCCCGCTTAGGCGAGGCTGACAAGCGGCAAAAACGAAAGAGACACGAGGAAAAGTGGGAGGACAGAGAAGGCAAATTAAGCGTAATACCCGCATGGCGGATGGACGTCTCGGCGAGACGACGGGAGCGAAAAGTCTGTCAGAGATTACTCGGGGATTCCATTCGGAATAGAAAGTCGCCTTGTCATAGAAATAATACCATTCGTGCGGCTAATTGACTTTAGAACGCCTATCAGTTTCCCATTTTTTGGATTATTCCCGACGATTAATCCTCGTTTTCTTCTTTCTTTCTTTCTTTCTTTCTTTCTTTCTTCCCACGTAACTGGAAAGAAATTTTTTTATAACAGACGCTCTCCCTTTGCCGAATGTTTCAACCAGTTTCTATTAAGCTACTAGTAGCGAATATGAAATTATATAATTAATATAATATAAAATTAAAATTAGAAATTAGATTAACGATAAGATTTGACTTTTGTATGATACAACGTAAAATATAATTTTAATATTATATCGGTTAAATTTCGCAATGTCGATTGATCGTATAAAATTTTAGCCAATTTCCAGCCCGTCCATTGAGAATATTAATACAAATAAATAAATTTTCCCAAATAAATAATTTTTTACAACAGACTCTCTCCCTTTGTCGAATAGTTTCAACCAGCTTCTATTAAGCTACTAGTAGCGAAAATTAAAATAAAAATAAGATTTGACACTACGCGTATGATACAAAGTAAAACGTAATTTTAATATTATATCGGTTAAATTTCGCAATGTCGACTGATCGTACAAGATTTTAGCCAATTTCCAGCCCGTCCATTCAGAATATTAATACATAAATAAATAAATTTTCCCAAAGGATCGAGAGTCGAGGACAACAACTGTTTTGCGCCCGTGCGTACACTCTCCGCGCGTGTTTTCCAATTCGCGACGCGGGAGGGTGAACGTGGCTCGGCGAGCAGCGTGGAAATTACACGGGCACAAATAAGCGTGCGACGCGCGGCCATTATCTGTAATGCAGGCCACGAGCTTAGCAGTGGAAGTAAGCTGCGGAAAACGGGCAGATGCGTAATTCGTATTAATCGCGAGGCGGAATGGCTCCGGCCCGAGCGAGTTTTGATAACGCGTGGCCTGGCCTGGCCTGGCCTCGCTTGGCCGCGCGCAAGGGGGCTGGCACGGGATCCAGTCGCGACAGTCTAAATCCGGTGGAACGTTAATAAACGAAAGGTGCGCCCGTGGGACGTGTCGCGCGGAAATGAATTTCACTATGAGAACCGGCGAGCAATAATTGCGCTGGAGAGACGCTCGTAACGTCGCGCGGCAACGAGCGACGCCGACGTCCGGCCGCGTGAATTCTACTCGGGAATTAAGCCGAACGTACGAGCGCAATACCTGCTTCGGTCCACGCGCGGGGAATAAAGAAACTCGAGCGGAGACGGAGCAGTGTGAAAAACGTATCCGTCTGATATCGTAGGATGAATCTCGAGGCAATCTGATGCGATTTGTCGAGCTCTGAAAATCTGTGCGTCTGCAACGAGAAACGCCGCGTGTGTTTTGCTCGAGTTCGCGCGTTAATTGAACTCGTGATGCATTTACTGTGCCTGAGAACGAATTTCATGGATTCGAGAAAACGTTCGAAACGATCGGGACATTCTGTATTTCTATTTTAGCACGTGAGACGAAAGGAAAGTAATATATTGTGCAGAACGAGGGAGACGTGCGTTCGTGGAAAGAAACGGTGATAATAGGATGAATCAGTGCCAGGAACTTTAAACGATGACACTTTCTTGACATTTGTTAAGAACACTGTTGTTGCCTTGTATACAAGGATACATTGCTATTTAATAATGTAGAGATATAATATAAATAATGTTTATTTAATAGGAGTGCTGATACTAGAACAACAAATAATTAAACAAGACAAACGACATTCAATCAACACGAATTAACAACTCAAATAAACTCTTTTAACAACACGATTGACACATTTGACAGCTCTTTCTGAATGCTCTTTTCCAACTCTTTTCAAAAAGAAAAGCACTCCGTGCCTACGGTTGTGCTTCTCGCATCACATTTATATTCCTATGGTCAGCAAACAGGCTGTTCTATTCAAACGTAACTAAAATCATAACTACAGATTAATTATAATAACCGAT
This sequence comes from Tetragonisca angustula, assembly GCA_036937485.2. Classification (NCBI taxonomy): domain Eukaryota; kingdom Metazoa; phylum Arthropoda; class Insecta; order Hymenoptera; family Apidae; genus Tetragonisca; species Tetragonisca angustula. Next base: position 1,162,113 of record JAWNGG020000035.1, on the reverse strand, counting down.
ACTACAGTAATAAAAGGGTTAATTCTTATGTCTACCGAAAGAAAGAAAAAGAAAACAATAAAGTACGTACATATCTATGAACCATAAATTAAATTAAATTAAACTTACAGATATAGAGGTAGATATATCTCGAGGTAGATAAAAGTATCAATCACCGTGTACACCTCTCAAACGTGCGTAAACAGATTTTACGTGGCGATAAAACAGATCGTGCGTGTGACAATAATAACATCACGCGTTAACGCGATCACGCGTCGTAGATTCGATAAAAGCGCGGCAAGTGTCCGCGTAACCTTTGGGCGGCGTTGTACGTGGGCTGAACGACGATTTGACGAGCGTTATTGCGCGGCCGAGCAAAGATTTACGAGGCGGGCCGATGTGAATTGGCCGCCGTTTGTTACACGATCAACGGTGGAAATATGACGAGGAAAAAGCGTAGCGCCGTGGAGTTAACACGTGGCTGAAACGATGAACGGATGCCACCCTCCCCCTGCGCGAGAAGTTAGCGCAGCGTTATTTCGGCGTAGTATAGTGGCGTAAGGTGACTGTAAGTCAGGATGAGCAGCGTTATTGAAACGTTAAGGAGCAAGTTACTACTTGGGTGTATTCTTACGCGCTATCTAATACTACTTATCTCGCGCGGCGTAGCTCGAGCGGCTGCATTCATTCGCAGGATGATCGTAAAATTCATTCTTAAGGCGGCCTGCTGCTCAGCTTCCGAGTTACCGCCTAATCTTCTCCGCGGAATATCCGACTGCCTATTGTCGACCGTCTGCGACACTTTCGAACGAGCATCCGCACATTTATTGTGTATTTTGACCAGGCCTGAAAATATTGACTCGCACTGATTGCGAATAGTCTCCTTAAAACACTGCGAACACTTATTCATAGGGCAAACGCTCCTTTCCTCCTTTCTTCGATTTAAGATATAGAAAGATATAAAAAGACAGAGTGCTGAGAAGAGAACCACTGACCACATTTGCAAATAGAATAAAAATAGAATAAAAATATAAATGTCGTTCCTTTACGCGGAATCCAACGCATTAACGCGTCGTCGATTCTTTCTCGCACAAAGTGCCGCGAGTTTTCAAGCAAACGTGATATCTGTTCCAAGTATTTCAATACGCACGAACATGTACTGTGTGGTGTAGATGAGGAAAGATGCGAGGGTTTCGTCAGTTTCTTTGACAGAGAAGAAACGTATGGAGAGCCAAGCAGATTCCAATTTTTCTCAATCAACATCGATCGAAACATCCTCCCTTCTATGATAAATCGGGCAATGTTTGCGCGAGTCAAGGGTCAAGCGGGCGCTCGTCGAGTCTGTTCATCCCCTTTAAGCGATTTCACATGCGCGCGCTCGCGAGACACGGGGAGATACATCGAGAAACGGGAGAAACGCGTTGGCTATAAAGAGGAGAGAGGCGGTGGGATCCAAAAAGAGGGACGGACACGGCGAACGGGGGAGAGAGAGAGAGAGAGAAAGAGACGCGGAGGCTGGTGGCGCGAGAGGAGCAGACGGTGAGGCGCGCGATGGATCCAGCAGGGAAGGGTTTCTAATTTGGTGCCGCGGCAAAAATCGACACTCCGTCTAGACTACCGCCACTCTCCGGTTAGTAGGCGCGTATATATGCCACCTCTCGCGAGAGAGAGAGAGAGAGAGAGAGAGAGCTGGCCGAAGAAGGAGCGAGGTAAAGGAGAAACGCGGAGGAGTGAGGGTCAGACGGAGGGAAAGAAAGAGAGCTGGAGGCACGGCCCGATGGAGAGGGATAAACCGAGATTTCTATTTATGTATTCCACCTCGTTCATGACTCCGACCCCGTCTTTCGCGCTCTCCTTTCATCTCGTTACGTTTTTGCGGCCGGTTAGCCCGCCGATCCTCCTCCCTGGCCTCACAGTCGCACCAGCCCTTACGCGAAACCCCTTTGACGCGTTCCAAAGAGGAAATCGATCCGCCAGAAATTTTCTAACGACCCAGCCCGGCCGGATCCCCAGACGAGCGCCGTGCCACGTCTGCCACGTCTGGAGACCAAACGCCGTCTGCGGAAATTCCTTTCGAAAAGTTTCCACGAGGAGATGATAGCCTCTCGCGAGGAGTCTGCGTCGTCTCTCGCTGGACCCGGCCGCGCCTTTCTGCTTTTAATTACTCGCCGGTTGACGATCAGGAATTTTTCCGGGACAGTGGCAAGGCGGGACAAGGGGAGGAGGTGAATATACTTGAAATTGATATTACCCGGGATATGAAACTGTCTTTAACTGGCTCGTCTGGCGCGGAAAATCCCCGTGTTGCCGTAAACTAAAAATTTGTCCACGAGATTGCTCGAGATTGCTGAGAGACACGCGTTAAGAACACGGATCTTGAAAATTTCTTAACACGAATTCGGAAGCGATCTCTATTCGTCGACTGTCGTTTAACCACCGGAACCACTAAAATGGACAAAATGACCAATTTGTAATTTTCTATGGAAACTTTATAATATTTGCGATAGTGTATTTTTAAATCACTCGAGTGATGTTTAGTGAAATATATTGACAGAAGCTCCCTTGTGTCGTATTGTGTCATTAATTTTATAAATATTCTACTTTAGTTGTCGGTAATTTTAATATTAATGGCATGATTCAAATCGGAAAATGAGTCCCAGATATGAAGCAATGATAGAAGGCTGGGTAATAATATCCAATTTAAAAAACTAATTTAAAAAAGATCGCTTCTTCGCATTAGTTTAACACTAAAATTACCAACGTGGTCAAAAGGACAAATTTATATATATATATATTTTCTATAGAAATTTTATATATTTATACTAATGTATTTTTAACAAAATATATTAATAGAAGCTCAGGTTCTTTCTTAACTTTTCCTTGTACTTTATACTTTAATTTCTTTGCTAAAAAATTCAATTTAACTTTAGTAATTCTGGTATTAATACTTAAATCGCATAATTTAAATCGATACATCATAAAATGAATCTCAAATGTAATAGAAGAAGGTTGAATAATAATATCCAATACTAATTTAAAAAAGATCGCTTCTTCGCAATAGTTTAACACTGGAACTACCAAAGTGATAAACATGACCAATTTATAATTTTTGTATAACTTATATATATACTTTTTATATATGTAACAATGAATTTTTAGACATTTGAGTGATTTTTAACAAAATATATTAATAGAAGCTCGTGCACTTTATCGTACCATTAACTTTCTCTCGTACCTTGCGTTTCAATTTTTTTTTTCTCTGCCACGAATATTACATTTTAATCGTCGATAGTTCTCAGTGTTAGCACCAAATTCGCGAGAAACAATTCGACGCGAGATCCTCCGCGGCAGTAGCAGCGAAAACGAGTTTGCTTGACAAATTCAACCATCGTCAAACGACGATCTCATATTCATTCCCTGGTATTGGGATCGCGTACGAGCTTGTGTTCCTGAAGGAGCACAAAGTGGACACGAGGAGGCATCGCGTATAAAAGACAGCGTAAAGGCAGCGGTGGGAGGGTAAAGGGAAGAAGTCGAGGTTAATCCAAGGGGCCGCGCAAATTGTGTTCGCCGCTGCTGCTCTTCGCTTTCATTATCTTTAACTTCTCTCTCCCGGCCTGTTTTACCATCCGCCTGAGAGGGCAATTATCCCCGTACAACCCCTCACTCCCTCCTTCATCGGTCCGTTTCCGGCGATCTCTCAATTCTTTCGTCGCGTTTCGATCCGCCTCCGCCGAATTAAAACTTCCCCGGGTTACCGCGAGAGATCCGAAGGCCGAATCTCCGAGGGATAGCAGGATTTCCAAGCGATACGATATTCGATATTTCGAAGCAACGAATCACCAATTCGCGCAATAATAGTTGCGCTAAGCTGCACGTTTATTGGGGCCGTTTACATCTCGACAGCGGGTCCATTTTTCGAAGAAACTAAAAAATGAAATTTTCAATGGCAAGAATTAGAATTTAAATCTTGGAATATTCATTTTTCCTTTCTTCTTTTTTTTTTTTCAAGCGATCGGAAGATCTCGAACATCACGAAATGAAAGAAAAATAATATTTCCATTTTATACAATAACGAGATCACTTTTACAATTGAAGTAACAAGTTATATAGTAGAGCTTTTCACAATTAAAACTGCGTGATCTCCAAAGATCCGATCGATCGAAAGATTTCGTCGTCAACGGTTTATTTAATTATCGCGAGTTAAAGGTATAGGGCCGAGTGTATCAAAAACGAGATTGTCGAGCGACAGTGAAAGAAACCGGCGGAAATTTCGCGCCAACGGATTACAAGCTTTCGCTTCGGGAAACGTCAGGCGGCCACCAGGGTGAAATTAATAACAGCGTCGACAGGCTAGAGAAAACATCGATCTCGCGGCAATTAAGGGATTATACCGCGGGGTATTCATGGCGCAACGGGCACGGAAATTGCGTTCGATCGGATCGCGATCTGCGCGGCGCGCGCGTTTCGTTAATCATCGCTCCGGCTGAAATGTTGGGGAATTAGTCGAAAGTGGCGCTATCCGTTTTATCCTATCGCGTCGTTTCAAAATCGCGGCGCCGGCCAAGCTTGAAAACCAATTCGCGGTGACAGCGTCCTGTATGCCACATTATTGTGGATTATGGCCGCGGCGCGTGTCGTTCCCGTCAATTATTCGCCGAAACAAAAAAAAATGGATATTTTGTCGCCCACGCGAGGAAGCACGTCGTACCATCGCCAGGATAAAAAAAAAATCTACGCGGAACGGGGGAAAAAGAAATGAAACGAAGCGAGAGAATTGACGGAAATCGAAGTTTCTGTTTCTCGAAACAGATCGACGGAAGGCTGAAAGAACCTGCCACGTGTTCTCCAAACTTTTCCATTGTTGTGTATTCTAAATTTTAATAAGTCAATGTTGACCGAGCAGCTCTTATTCTTGCAAAGGTACGTTAAAGTCAAATATTAACTCTTCAAGGCTGCTAACTCTTTCGCTTGCTCCTTTCATCAACCGTGTTCTATATCGCCGCGTTAGAAACTAAAATCTCTTTCATCGGGATGAATGATACAGTTGATTCAGACCTTGCCGCGTAGTTATCCGAACGGTAAACTTTTGTGGAGTAACAATGGACCTTTCGCTCATTGTCGCGTAGATGTCAGTTGTAAATTCTCTTTCGTCTTGTACATCGAACGTGTGCAGAGAGTACTAGCGAAAGATTTAATCCTTTCTGTTGAGGACCAAATGTTAAAGACATTCATGATCCCTTAAGGTTCAAAGGACCACTTACTATTGCAGGAAACGAATAACTCGGTGGATTTGCACTGTGTTTACTGCGCAATAAGCCTGATTTTAGTGAATTCAGAAAGCTTGACACGTCTGAATGACTAAGGTACTGACGACTGTATTCGACAGATACACTTACAACTTATATGATATTTTATATTTTATTATATATATATATATTATATTTTAAATATCATGTAAAATATATTTAAAATATAAATATTTTTAAAATACATTTAAAAACTATATACATATAAAATATTTATATTTTTAAAATTCATTTAAGAACTATATATATATATATATATATTTAAAATATAATTTAATTATAATATATGTAAAATATATTTAACATATAATGTAAACATACATGTAATAAAATATATTTACAACATTTCACATTTGACAACATATATTTACGAACAGAGAACAATTCTAGCGTGCACTCTGCTTTAGTTATACGTACGTCCAGCGAGAAAGATTTGAAAATAATGAATTCTTTTCATCCGACGGATTTTCGTGGACAGATCCGCGGCCGGCATCGATCGTCATCGATGTATTTGCGTTTACGGTGAGAGGGGGAATTCCGGTAATACGGCAGCGTTCGAAAAGTTATTAAATTTGCCGGGCGTCTCGAGGGCAAGTTCGAAAGCTCCTCGCTGCTCGCGAGTAGAAGTTTCGGCTTCTTCATACGGAAAAACGAGTTTTCCCTCGCCGGGGATCGAGAGAAGTCCGGAGATTTCGAGAAGACCTCGAGCTCTAAACCCAACGGAAGCTCTCGCTGGCAGGCAGGGGTGTGTCCGGGATCCACAGGCGCAGGCAAAACTTCCTGTTTGCCCGGTAACTTTCCCAGGAATCTTCTGCCTCGACTGGGGAACTCGACTACTCGGGGAAGGTGCGCACGTCGCCTCCGAGACTCACCGCATCCTACCAGGAGAAAGATAATAAACGAACTAACCCGGCTATCTGGCCGCGTTTCCCCCCATCCCGCGTTTGAATATCGCGAGAGCAAACCAGCGCGATGGTAAACTTGGTGTTTGCACAGCTAGAGAAACTGTCTTCTTGGAGGAGCTGTCTAATAAAACGTTACACATTGTTGTCTGTTCGCAGGCGGAGATCGAAAGTGGTGATATCGTCCGCGAAACCGGAGGACAGTGGCAGATACGAGTGCGTTGCGGAGAGTACTTCCGGTCATCGGGCCTCACTCGCGGCCCAGCTTCTAGTCGCTCACGATACGAGAATTCCGGAAACCAGTGAGTATCGCTTCAATGTTTCTCACCGCACGTAACTGTTTCTCGCTCGAAAGTGCTCGAAATCAAAAAATTTCTTGTCTTGTTTTTTTTTTTTTTTTTTTTTTTTTTTGTATCGGATCTTTCATTTTCAATTGGATTCAAATTTTACCGACCGAGTCGTGTCACGGAGAACTTCAACTTTCTCACATAAAAATTCTTCTGTGACGAGTGTTCGAATACTTTCGCGAGACTGTATACGTGTCGTTACAAAGATGACTGGAACTAGGTGTTCTGGGATGAGTTTATTATTGCGACACTGGACTGGTGTCCAACCGAACTTGAAAATGGTAATTACATTGCGAATGAACTCGTGGATTCACATTTATTAACAATTAGGCGTGGAAACTGTACAAGTTGAAAGTTACGCCGCATCTTACCGGGAATTGTACCGAATCTGACGAGAATTAAACCGTATCTTCTTGAAAATTGAACTGTTTCTAACCCCGCGAGCCTTTATTAGAACAGCGCTGGTTCGATCTAGCCAATCACGTTTAAAAGCCAATTCGATTGCTCTGCTGTAGGTCAGTATAGAAACTAAAGGTAAATCAAAGCATCGATAAAGGCGAACATAACCGACTTGCGAAACAGATTCGATTTCCCTGGCCGGAAATATTCAATAGAATGCCCAACGATGATACGAGTAAACCGTGTTCAGAGTATCGAACAATATGAACACACGCGTACAATATGCGCGTTCTCGGCTAAGCTTTCAGACTTTCGCGACAGTCGTCTCTCATTCTCCAATGTTAATGAAATTTCAAAACGTTTCACACGCGGCAGCGTAAAACTTTCCTAATAAACGTCACGCTGCTTCGCAGAACACGTCTTCGCAACAATTTTGTCTTTACGGATGCGAACGGAGTGTCTGTTTATTCCGCAAATACGAATCGATCTCTCTCTCTCTCTCTCTATCGCGCGTGCGTACTCGGTCTCATTAATAAAAATACAAGAGAAACACGGTATTCTGACGCCTTTAAAAACGCGGACAGCTTCGTTATTCGAGCGTCGATCGTCGATACAAAAACGGGACGGGAGCGGTGGAACGTTTGCGAACAAAGGGGACGGTAGACGCGTTTTGTTGGGCCGCGCCGGCTGGATTTCCGGCCGGCGATCCATCGATCGATCGATCGACCGATCGATCGCCCGCACGCCAACACCTGCCGCGCCGAGCGTGTGCATCAACGCCCGCAGTTTCAGTTTTCGCTCGTTGTCGTCATAACTCCGATGGTGCGTAACACCCGGCCTTGCGCCGGGAAATCTCCATTGAATCGGCGAAAAAATAGAGGCGCCCCATTTTGCACGCGCAACGGGACTTCACGATACACTGCCTTGCACAACCCGCGACATTTCGATGACCTGCCTCCGATCGTCGCCGTGAAAATCATTCTTTTCTATCCCCCGTTTCGTTTCTCTTCCGTATTTATTCCTGATCGCGCGACAATCCGAAAAAGGGAAACGAACGAGACCTTTTGATCCCTTTTGGTTCTCTCGTCGTTGTCGAGTCACAGACGTTCGACTCGAGGTTGGGACCAAACTTGGACTACGTGTCACCGAGGTCAAACAGATGGGAAATGTTCGTATAAACTCATGTCCGAAAATGCATTTACCGTTGAAAAGATACAAGCTTTTAAAGATATTCTTGATTTATCGTGACAGTTATGGAAGAAATGTTCGAAAATTCCTCCTCCTACAAGAATGCAGCCTTCCATTCGTCGAATTAGTGATATTCCATTTGCATTGGAAATAATAGTGAATGCATTTTGAACACATTGGCAAAGTATCAGGTGACCTAGCAGGCCAACTAATTGGTCCGCCGCGACAGATTCAACGTTCAGGGAATTGTCTATTAAGCAATTCACGTACATTCTCACGTCTAAAATGTGGCGGGTCGCCACGTTTGATAGCGTGTTTCCAATAAGACATCATGCAGACGTATCGTGAAGACTATTGTGGGATGGGCAAATTCTGAGAAAGAGCCCAAAACTTTCTCCAGTGCCCAACAATTGCAACCAAATGTACCAAGTGGCGTAGAGAAAGTTAGGCTTGGGACTTGGGGATGTTTATGGCTAACATTTAAGATATTAAGAGTATGGATGCGTTTGTGTGCATGTGTGTATGAATGACGAATTTTTGTGCGGATGAGGAAAGAAGGCGTGAGTGTAAACGTAGCGATTAAGAGAAAATAGTGTAAAACGTCACTTTATAATCATCATTGAACGAATTTTCTTATTTTTAACATTAAATAAACAACTTTTATCAAAATTCCTACATTATTTTGCAATAATCTTACTGAGAATTTGCAATACGTATACGATTCTGTACAACGAATTTTGTCCATAAATCTTTGAGCGCTTACATCTTTTCAACAAAGCATTTTCATGAACATAAGTTTATATGAACCTTTTTCATCTATTTGACCTCAGTAACACGTAGTCTAAGTTTGGTCCCAACTTCTTTGGACACCTGTATGTACATTTTCGATATATCAGATTGAATGAAACGACACATCAGTTTCAATTTCTTGGAATTTTCTGAATCCGAGTGAAGAGTTCACATCCGAGTTCTAAGACTGTGGAAGGTTTCCGTTCTCGATCGCGGGATTTTCCGCCACGAATTGATCGAAAAGAACGGCACGTTGGTTCTTGACGAGTAGATACTCTGCAAATAGAAATTCGTAGGCGTGCAATCGAAAAGCAGAGTAATTCCCCACTTGTCCGACCGTCTCTAAACAGAACGTAGAAAAATCTGAGATCTCCCCTTCACAAGCAATCCCTTGAAACTTCCCTTCTCCTAGATTTCCCCCCAGAGCCATTTTATCCAACATCGCCAGTCATCGAACGCTAGAAATTACACTGCGGAACGTTAGGATTTCTTAAATATTTCTCCTCGTGATCGAGCGATGAAACAAATCGTTCCAACGTTTTTCGAATTCTTGCAATTCCCTTCTTCTGCCAGTTTCTTTTTCGCAACAATTTTTTTACGTCGCTAGTGGCACAGTTACTCTCCTCGCTGTACATAAAGTATCTGCTACGAGAGAGAGAGAGAGAGAGAGAGAGAGAGCGCGTTAAAACTCGGTCAGGACGTCTGGAGCGGAACGATAATCGATCCTGCACGGAAGATGAGGAGCATCGGGTTCACCGGGTTCGCCGCGTATCGCGTAAGGATACCACGACGTGCATAAACGTCCGAAACGGTTCGCATTGGCGCGAAACAGTTATCGATCGGCGAATGGGAGCTAGACCTTCGAGCGGAAGGCCATCGTCGCCGGCACACGGCGAAACGTTAGTTTACGACTTTTCATAATACCTCGCAACATTCGGTAGACGGTTTTTCGCCGGTGGCTATTTATGCTCCGACTGGAGGAGAAGTGCAGCCGCGCGCAACCGGGACGAAAACGGGCCAAAGCACTCGCGTTTGCGATACTTGTAACTCAGCTCGCGGCTCCTGCTGTAATTTCCGCCGCGATGCCAGATCAATTCCCCGCGGAATTCGAGCGAGAATTTCCACGCCGGAAAATACCGACGGTTCGAGAGCGCGAACCGTCTCTCGCTTGTAAGGGAACGTTTTATGACCGATGAAACCGATGCCAGATCATCATCTTGCAGCTTGTACTTATAGGTTCGTTACTTTCGTCAATGGGGAATGTTCGACGAATGCAAACGATTGCCTGCTCGAAAATCTTCTCACGTTCGATCCTGGGACTCGGACAACTCGAAACGCGATACTGTTACGCGGCCGTAAAGTTCCAAGGAACGCGCGTTACAAACGTTTGACCCTTGACCCGATCCTTCGTTCGCGTTCACTTCTGGGAACAATTGGCAATATCGCGAACACCGATAGAAATCGAATTGAAAAGGCCGACGACGACGACAGCCGATCGCTCGTACCAATGCATAATTCCATCGATCTCGCGGGCGCGAGCGGATGGTAATACGCATACCGGTGGCTGGCGCGAGTCGGCTCTTTCCGGCTAAACGACGCGGAACGCCCCGCGTTATTGTATCAAGTTACACCTCCGTGGTAGTAAAGCGTGCCATTGCGACTGCAACGGCAATTGTTAAAACATAGTGGCGGTGCCGGGAGAGAGAGAGAGAGAAAGCCAGGAACACATTCGAGCTGTAGTAAAAGTTTGTGGTAAATGTTATTGCAGTCTAACTCGGGCGGTGCTCGGCGGTTCGCTCTTTCGAGTAACTCTAGGCTTATAAACATTACCACAATCTGTTACCGCAATCGAGCAGCTAACCAGCAACCGAGCAGAAGTCACGGCGGCCGAGAACGACCTGCAGCGTGCCTGGCCGACTTCCGACAGAGGAATAAAAGAAGCTGCGAAGCTTCTTTAGGGCTGGGAAGCTCGTCGACAGTGGCGATCAGATCTGTTAACCCTTTTTGCTCTCGAAACGAAGATGTACACTGCCGCTCGAAAAGTGTCGATTTGATTGGAAAGAAAAAAAGTGTCTCGGGATTGGAAGAATAGCTTCGAACGTGGAATTTGCGAAATTTTGTCGCGATATCGTTGTGAAATACACGTGCAATTTGGAATTTCACTCGTTCGTGAATGAATTACGACGATTATTTGAAACGGAATGTCTCGTAGCGCTTTTGAGCGTATGTAGGTAACGAGAATGCTGGTTCACTTAAAAGTTGTATCATTTCAATTTAAAATAGTTCCCTCTTTTCTTCAAGTTGCGTTCTCTGCGATCAGAACTGCCCTTCGGGACTTGAAAGATTTATAAGATCCGTAAAAACTCGGGTCTTATCAGTGTTCGAAACGACTCGAATTTTTCGCTGTGTACAGTGAAATCGAACATTCGAAATCCCAACCGCATGTGTGATCGAACTAAACTTTCCTGCAATTTGCAATTTCAATTCTAAATAAAATTCATGAAAACTCGAGTCTCAGCGTTCGAATCTTTTTGTCGTGGACGTTCGAAGATTTGAAACTCCAACTACTGGACGAAATAAATTTACAAATTTCAGTCGCAGGTACAGTCAATTGCAGTACTTGAAAAAATTCGTATCGCTAACCAAGGACATGCGTTGAATCGTGATTGTACGGAGATTCCAAAGTGTTCTGAAAACCCGCGTTTCTTCCATCGTCTTTCCGACGAAACGATCCCGTTTCCACCTCCGAGTCGGACCTTTCGTCTCGATTTCGATTTCGATCTGCCTCGTGTCGTCTCGAAGCGGCCACTTCCGGCGGTCGGTGGTAGAATGACAGGGAAATTCCGCGAGAATCACGGACAACGTTCCATCGTTCCTAGATTTACGAGCCGCGCGTGTGTACGCGCGTGTACGACGAAAACGGGCAGCTGACCCGCCATCAGCAGTTCAGTGCTATATGAAACCCTGACGTGGCTGGCAGGGTTGTAATTGTCGCCCTTTGTCCGTCATACGAGCTCGCAGCCCCACGGTGGCGGTGAACCGCAAGCTTCCCTCCCCCAACCGCCAGGCTGTGCGAGCATTATCGCATCAGGTGCTTAATCCTTGCTTTATCACCTGCCTCTACTGGCCCACTTCCGCGCACACCGCGCATACTCCTCTTCCTTCGATCGCGATATATCCTCCTTTGAAATCCTACCATCGTGCCTTTTCTTCGCGTTTCATTTATTGGATCAACGCCAGGGAAAATTTCGATTAATTTCCGTCGAAGGAAAAGAAAATTTTGCTCGATCGTGGCGAACGTTACGCTTCGTATTTCATGTAAATTATGACATTCGCGGAGAAAATTGTTCAGGACCAACGTTTCGAGTTGGAGAGAGGAAATATTTAATACGAATTACGCGGTTCAGTTGAAAGTTGTTTTTTTCCCCCTCTATTGGAAATTAATCTCCAGATGGAATATTTTTCAGCGAAACTGAAGCGAAACTTGGCGAATTTTGCAACTAGAAAAGAAGGAAAAAAATATACGTCAGTCAAGCGATTCGTGGAAAAGAGTGTTTAAATCGTTGAGGTGAGTCGACGAGATGGCGACGCGAGTATCACGAAACGACACTGAGAATTGAAAGCGCGTTAGTATTTCGAAAAAGGCAGTAGCGAATAATCGCTGCCGGTATCCAGAGAGGAGACACCACCGGGGAGAAGTTTCGGAAAAAATCCGGGAGAGAAAGGATTTGATTCCGCCTGAAAATACAGAATTTAGAGGGGATATCCGCTGCGTGAAATATCTCGCGTGGAATATTCCACGCGGGATATTTCGCAAGATTAGAATTTTACCGCCGGAATCGTTACTCACTGTGAAACGGCCGCACGACTAACTGCAAAATTCCCAAGTAAAAATGGCAAAAGATTAAAAGTCACTGCCCGTGCCGGTACAGTATACAACTGCTACCAATGCTACGATACCTAAATAACTTTAGGTCAAAGCCACTCAAGCAAAATTCTCAAAGTTACACGAAGCACCTTCTGTGGCAACCTGCGGGTCGCGTTGCCGCCAACTTCGTCAAGTTTCCCACGAGATCTCGGTTCGTCGAGGGTTGAACAAAAGTGACAGACACAGTACGTACGATTGTACGCGAATCGCGCTAACGTCAAGGTTTTCGTGCCTAAGTTCCGGCGAAGAGAAATCCTCCACCGGTCAAACACCCTCGCGGGCCGCGCGGAGGGTGAACGAGGGGCGAGGCCAGCGAGAAAAAGGGCGCGAGAGCAGTGTACAGTTCCTTTTGCACAGGCGCGAAATGCACGGAGGCGTCAGCGTGGCCGGGTACCCGTGAAATTGTAAAAAACCAAGACAGCTGCACCGAGCAATTTATCCCGTTACGGCGGAGAAGAGAACGGCGCTTTCAAAGAATCGTTTGCAGCTTCGGCTTTTGGTGCTGAGGTTGGCTTCTTCGCGGGGCATCGATCGCGTAGAAGCTCCCTGAGCGACGAGAGAGAAGAGAGAGAGAGTGAGACACACACACACAGTTACATAATGACTGTTGGTTAAATGCCGATAGGGCGGATAACGACAACGGGACGAAACGAAGAAAGACCCGGAGGAAGGACCTAAGTCCGTTTAATGCTCTCGAAGGTGAAGAGACGTGGAACGAGAGGCAATTAGGGAGGGGAGGGCGGAAGGGACGAACGAAATACGTCGAAATAGAAACAATTACGAGGAAGGAAGGAAGGAAGGAAGGAAGGAAGGTTCGCGGACGCTACGGACGGCGACGATAGCCATCCCCCTGGCGCCGTGTTGCCTTTCAGAGTATTGTTTCTCTCGGTAGGCGTCGAGCCGAGGCGTTGTGTCGCGGGTATAGATCGCGATCTAGTTCTTACCTTAGTTAATTAATTCCAACAGAACAGTGGAGGAGTCCAGTTTTTCTTTCATCTGTTTTAAATAATAATAACAATTGCATTTGCGATCTTGCTATCATTGGATGATAAAACTCGGTCCCGGCATCTCTCGCGCAATAGATCTCCCACTCGAGATTTCCACGTTTCATTTGATTGCAAGTTTCGTTGACTATTAAAATAATGTACATGCATAGGACATAACACATATATATTTACTTATGGACAAAATATTAAGATATGATAAAGCTGACTATGAATAAATTCTGGCGCAAAATTGATTCTACGTGTTTTAATTTTTTCAGCCAGGAAGAAACCTAATCTTAAAAGCTAAAAAATAGCTTCAGTTTCCTAAAACTATAAAGAATCAGACAGTTAAGTTTATTTTCATGTTTCTATACTTTATTTAACAATAAAAAATATTTTTCTTAAAAATTTTTGTCATTGGCTCAATTTTGCACCCCACTGTCTATATATGTGATAAAACAATGCACTCGGGTTATATCGGGAAATGCCGCAATAAAAACAAAGAGGAAAACCGAAATTATTAACAACTTGCGCTGAATTTGCGCTGAATTCTGGATGATCCTAATTCAACGATCAAGAAACTTATCAATTCTTCATCGTTCGCACATGAGATGTTGAAAATGTCATTATCAATTAAATTACGGCCACTTGAAATTTTCAAGTTTCGTTAACTGTTAAAATACCACATAGTACGTGTAATACATATTAAAATACTACACAATACGTGATAAAACAATGCATTCGGTTATGCTGCAATAAAAGCAAAGAGAAAGTAATTATTAACGCGAAACAACTGTGTAGAAACAATTCACGCAATACATGTTTATTTTAACAGTTAACAAAACTTGCAATTGCAAACACTCCAATCTCACATTGCGAAACGTTGAAAATTCCGAACGATCCAAATTCTAACGATCGACAAACTGCAAGGTCTATCGTTGGATTTTCGTATGTGAAACGTTGGAAATTTGGAATTTCCAGTTCCTCGATCTAACAACTAAACGTTGCACTTACAAAACAACGTACGCCAGAACCTCTCCTAAAATTTCTCCCGTGTTCCTACTCGTAGAGGCTACGTAACATCCCCTTCCCTCGAGTGGTAAAATTTTACGAGATCGTAAGAAACGTGGGGAACACGCGTGGAAGCAGCGACGAAGGCTTGGAAAAAAAATGGGACACGTGGTAGGAATACATATCGTTAGCGAGGTGGATTCCAGGCGATAGGGAAAGCGCGATAAATGTGGCGCGAGGCGTTCGCCTGCCTCTCTCTCTCTCTCTCTCTCTCTCTCTCTCTCTCTCTCTCTTTCTCGACAGGGAATACGGAGGTTGCTAGAAGCGCGAGACGTGGCTCGTGGCATTGTCTCTCGCGGAAGATGCGGCGCAGCCTGCTAGAAACTCCGAAACTTGTCGCGCGCGATTTCTCCCTGGCTGTCGTCGCGACGACGAATAAACGACCGTGTCGTACGCGGCAATGGAGCGGCAGACTACGGCCCGTCTGACTACGTGTCGCTCGTACTACTTACCAGCTCGTAGCTACTTGCCAGTCTTGGGCGGTGCATTACGCTCGCCGGGGGCGACGAAGTTTGGCGAGGCGTCGCGCGCACGACGAAAGAAAAACGGTGAAAGAAGAGTGTCCTCTCCTTCTTTCACCTGGGATTTCACCTCGACGTCGACGACGCCACGCTTCCACCTGTAACAAACTGAGAAGCGAACACGGTTGAAACGGATATGTCTCTGACACGGACACGGTTGAAATTTTATTAACTCGTGTTTTCAAGGATCATCGTTTTATTTCCCAGCGCTGGGGACACTCGTCAATTTGTATTGTCGAGAAGGGAATTTCCCATTAATTAATTTGACAAAATTCGAGCAAACCGATTGTTTCAATTCTGAAAAGGGTTAAGAGCTGGAGATTTCACGGGACGAGCTAAACGAACTGTCGGGCTCGAGGAGCTGACGAACCGGCGAGAGGGAGAGACAAGAGTAATATTATGCGGCAACAAGCACTAGGATGTCTGTTTAGCCAGTCTACCTGGATGAGAATGGTGCGCGCAACATTGGACAAACTCCGCTCGCGAGAGAAATACGCCTCCCGCCGCGACCGTTCGTCTCGACGAGCCCTCCGCGACCCTTCGTCCAAAACTACCCTCCGCTATCCGGACACGGCGCGTCCCCGCGATACAAACTTGCCGCAACTAGCTGCAACAGCCGTTAGTCTCGCGTGTAATAATTGTCGAATCATTCACGCATACCGGTGAATAAATTCGCTCACGTCGTTCGTCTGATCGAAGCACGAGGAGTTGCCGAAACTGGAATAGCAGTCTGACTTGACTTGAATGTAACAGCAGGACCGTGCGTAGATAGTTGCAAGATCGTCTGGTTACAGAGGGTTGAATTGCTCTAGCCTAACAACACAAATAACGTCGTTTCTCGATACTGTACAAAATTTCATTTTATTTAAGAGTTAATATAATTGAGGAGAATAAGCATAGTAAATATTGATATATTTTACTATGAGAATAGTTTAGGTTGCATTACAACAAGTTAAATTATTGTCACTAGATGGTTTATTAAATTTGAGGAAAACGACGTTGCTTATGTGTTGAAATATTGTTGAAACTATAGTCGAAGGCAGCAAGATTTCACTTAAGATTTCGTATTGGAGGAAATGGAGTTTGGAAATTTTAGTATACTTCAATTTCGCTGACTCTATTAGGTTGGACTAATCGATAGAAAGTTATTCCATACATATTTAAGGCTTTTCTCGCGATTAGATTTTTGTGTATTTTAAATACAGAAAACGAGAAAATAAATTTTGCAGTAATTGAAACGTGTTAAGTTCGAAATAGATACAGGCTTGTAATTGCGATTCGGAAAAGAAGAAGGCGATAGCGTTGCACAAAGCAAGAAATTCTCACGAGTGATTTCCATCTGAACCGTTAATCTAAAAGTATCAATACGACATATCTCTAATTTTCCTTTTCTCAGGAAAAAAACATCACTGAGAAAATACGCATATTTTCATCGAAATTGACTCCAGAGACACGACTGCGCAGATCTATTTACCTCAATTGTCATCACATAAATCGTATAATAATTTATACTTTAATACGTATTAAAGACTTTTTCGAGAAAAATCAAGTTCGACAACACTTGCTGATCGTCTAATCAAAGCTCGACTCGATTCAAGCAAGAACGCCCCGCTAGAAAAGAAACGGAATACTAAGTATTCTGAGCGACGCGTCAGCGGAGAATCCGTGCAAACGCGAGGCAAACCATCGTCGAATTGTTGCTTAATCGCGAGCTCGTTTCACGAAGTGGCACTCCGGCGAATTTCAATCGCGCTCGTCGGCCAATTCGCAGTGTAATGCGATGCAGATGCAGAAACCACGCGATTTACCTCCTCTCGCTGGCAGAGACGCGAGAACCTGCTGCACATGCACCGTTGTTACGTGTTGTTGGGACGTGTGCAGCGCGAAATTTCGTGCGCGGGTACCCGGTTACCTACAATAGGAATCGCGACCAACCGAGTAGAATTGGTGGGCTGTTTGCTGCGTGAGACAGCGCCTAACGCTCATCAGCCGCCTCTCTGACGTCTGGTCGTTTCCCTTTCGACGAAGAACGATTCTTCGAACGTTTAACCCGGTTTCACATCGAGAGAATGATTGCGCGTCGCAAGACGTTAAAGACACGATAGATGCAACATATTATACACCAATAGAGACACGACAGACACGTACAAATAGATAGAAGATACAAGTAGATAATAATAACGATAGACAATAAACATTCAATGGAGAACATAGATCGTTTAAAACAGAGACTGAAAACCGAAATATTTTGAGGTATTTGCTTCCATATTATCGTAATATAACCTTAATTATTGGGAAATCGGTTTTAAAACCGGTGTAAGACGGTCGTACCGGTATTTTCATACGTATTTTATCGGTATACGTATATATACCGGTACGGTACCGCTTTACCGACGAAAACACATTTTTTATTTTTTACGTACAGTGACTCTTACTGACATTCGGACATCATGCTATTCAAAATATTGTTGTGGATTTCGATTGTTTATAATAGCAAATTTGGATTAATTTTTTAATAATGTAATAGAACATTCATTATAGTTTATAGTAACGTAAATTTTATTTATTTATTGCACATACTTTTCTTAATATCAAACAATAAACTGAACTATGTCGAAATGTAGCGTGGCAAAAATATTCGGACATTTGAAGAACTACAATATTTGAACCTGAACGATAATTAATATTTTGTTAAGTAGCCCTTAACATCTGCTAGCCGCTAATATAAATAAAATAAAAAAACTAATAAAATATAAATAAAAAGGCTAATAAAAATAAACAAAGTGTACCCGTATAAGTGTCGTCGGCAGCTTTATGAAAACATTTAATCATGGTCTCCTTTTCTAATATACTCATATTTTATTTACCGGTATTGTACCGAAATACATCTACCGACCTAACATCGTTTTGATAGCATCATACCATTTTCAGTATTCGCACTATTTCGGTTTCATCAAACGTAATCGAATAGTGACCTAAAAATACCGTAATACCGATTCGGTCTCTGGTTTAAAAATCGTTGACTAGTTATTTCGTCAAAATAAAGAGAATCATTCGAGATAAGGATACTTTTATCCTTGACAATTGTCAAAATTCAAACAGCTGTACAAACATTGAAGGATTCTTTCCCATGATTGGATCTTTTCCATCTTGAGGATTGAAATTCCTCCCTGTAATATGATCTCCTGGAACTTACGATTTTCTTTTGACGTTTTATCGAACGTTGACTAATCGGGGTTAAATTTCGGGTAAAAATTTAAGAAATGAACCGCCGATTCTTTCTGTAACTACCGTTTTATTTAAAAGCCGAAAGCTTCAAGTTGACAACTTTTTTTTGTTTAATTGTTTCACGGTTTTTGCCATACGAAGATCTCGAAAATGATTATAAAATGGCAATTTTTCTTGGACGCTCCGAGTGAAAAAACAGAGCACCCGGCTGCACTCCCTCGATAATTAAACTGTTATTTCGCGCTCGATGCTAATTAGCGACGCGATATAAACGAGGCCGGGGTAAAAAAGCAACGTCACCCTCCGGAGAATATTCGCGGCAGCGAGCTTTTGCATAATACCCGCTTGCTTATTCTTCTGCAGCGAGAACGAGCGTTTCTTTTCGACGAAACCTTTCCGAGTTGCCCGACACTCGCCGCACTGTCGCAATTAATAGAAACGCGCGAACGATCGTCGAGGTTTCACAATGGCACGCAGTCGTACGCGTGTCGTTTGCTGCAAAAAAAGTAGGTTCTTCGTAGAACTATTTCAGGAACAAAAATATCTCAATTTATTGTGCTCTTCTGATATCGTTAAATTATCGCCTTATCTATGGAGAAATTATAAATTATCTATGAGCAGTCGTATGAACGTCGTTACGCGTAGTTATTGTAAAGTTCTATTACACGTGCGAAAATTTAACGCTTGTCATACTAAACGAAATTATTGATTGCTCAATGTTAAATTTGTAATTTTACACGGACTAAATTTTTATTTCTGCAATCATATTCTGATATAATATATATTAATAATATATATATATGTTTCATTTTTCACGAAATTTAACCTTTTTGTCAAGTTTTCTATTTTTGTTAGGTTCGAGTAAAAAATATTTATTTCTCTATTAAATGAAGGCACACACAAAAATTAGCACGTATATTTTCTTCCCGTTCTTGGCGACAGGAAATCTGTGTTACGACCCCGTCGATAAGGTGTTAAAACAGTATCTTTCTAAACAAGTGACTACAGCATAAGCACGTGCTTTAAAGTATCGCTTGCCGTCGGTGACTATTTCGTGACTCAACTAAAAGAAGACGATCCTCTCTCCCAATTCCTCTGACTCTCAAGACAGAAATCTCGATCGCAAGTCACAGCGTTGCAAAAACAAATCAAACGACCGCGACGAATCGTAGACGAAATCACGGAAATTGTCTCGGCCACGCGTGTTGGAGTGATAAAAAAAGACGACAGAGAGAGAGAGAGAGAGAGAGAGAGAGAGTACAAAGTCGATGGACCGACGGAGAAAAAGCGCGAGCCACTCGGTTGGCAATCCAATCGCCAGGATCAAAAGGTCGATTCCGGCGAAAGCCGCTTTCGCGGCGCGTCGTCATTGCTCGGCCCGAGAGAAACGATAGCGACAAGCGGCGCGTAGACAGCGAACGACAGCGACACGCACGAGCTTCGAGCGAGCGGTAAAAGCATTAACTCGTCTCCCGGAGCGGGGCACGATCGACGAGTTGTTATTTTTCCTCTCTCTTCTCTTCTCTTATTTCTTTTTTTTTTTTTCGTCGATGCTCGACGCGATAACCGACCGCGACGTGTGCGCGCACGTCACCAATTGAGAACGACGTACGTACATACGCTTATAACGTATGGAATTTTATATGAAGCGAGACACAGCGAGATCGCGTTTCGCCTACCGTAAGATCGTGTTCGTACGCGCGGCGCGACCCCGATCGTCGAATCGAGAAACGTGCGAATAAAAGGCGAACGGCAGCCATCGCGTCGTGACGTCGACACCGATACCCGTGACACTCACAAACTAGCATGTTCCGTTCTCTCGTGGAACGCTCTCGTGAAGAGCTCTTACTGTCGATTCGCCGCGATGCTTCGAAATAATTCACGACGAGAACGAAGGTCGTCACTTTGCCACCTCGCGCGGGGAACAAACTCAAATTCACGAGGATGAGAATTCAGAGAATGTGGTCGATGCTGGAAACGATGAATTTTACGAATGACGGCTAGGCGGGCGCAAGCGTATGGTGGAAGAAAGGGAAGATTATCGTACGGGGATCGAGATCGGATAACGAGAATGAAACATAGACTCGGAATTGTTCGCACGTTCTCCTCTCCAACTGGTCGACGACCAGTCGGTGGCTTTTGTTTATCAAACAGATCGGTGGCGAGGAATAGCAACGAACAGATAGAAAGGCAAACGTAAACACTGTCCTCGTGCGAATTTATACATTTACGCGAAAGTGGAATGATACGTATTTTTGTTGTGTGCATCGACCTGTCTGATTAGTGGCGCGCCTGCTCTACTTATCTCTCATAGGAGAAATTCTGCTTCTACTCGTGTCTGACCAGCGACGTACCTGTTCCACTTAGCAAAACCATCACTTCTCCATCGGTCGCCAAAACTCTCGCGTTTATTCGCGAAAGTCGATCTGTCTGGCCAGCCACGTACCTACTCCACTCGCCTAGTATCGTTTCTCACCCACTCGACATTTTCATCCATAACTCGCTCGAGGAATCTTGCCGTTATCGATCGAATCGTCGCGAGGAAGCTCCGGTATTTTTCATCGTTGCTGCGCGATGGGTTCGTTAACGAAGAACCATCGAGAGGGGAGGTAAGGGTCGGCGTTAATTCGCCATCCCGAGGTGAACGAAAGTTGAAAAGAGAGGGACAGAAAGAGAGAAAGAGCGAGTGAAAAGGATCCTTTCAAAGAACGCGGAAAGTCCGTCTGACAAACATCGCGTCACCGGCGAATCGAATTTCCCCGGTAAAAAAGAGAGCGGATAGAGAGAGAGAGAGAGAGAGAGAGAGAGAGAGGAACGTTCGTTCGCCCTCCGTAGGCTTGATGGTTAATTTACCCGGGTAGGAAATTCGAGGAATAGGTCGAGGAGAGCGAGGGTCAATAAAATCGTTCCCTAGGAGAAAAACTAATTACCAAGCGAGTGTTTATGCGAAAGGCCTCGTCCCAAGGCGTCGAATCGCGAGACCTGTGGCCAGATAATTACGAAGAAACACGACCGCGAATATCGATGAGCATTTATTACCGGCAAATTTCTTTGCTCGTTGGAGGTATGCGTGAGCCTGAAACGTTCGACTGCCCGTGACAAATGTTATTTCCTTCAATTTTCGGCCGTCTCGCCTCTGAAACAATCCGTTCGCACGCGTCGCTGATCAACATCTCAGGTATATACCCTGGGAAATTTCGAGCTACTTACATTCCAAGTCCCCTCCCTCCACCTAAAGTTGAGAAAGAACTGCAACTCGATCGGAGAAATGATTGGAAAGTTTCCTGAACAAATCGAGTACGAGTACGAGGTATTTACGAGAACGAGAGAAAAAAGAACAGAGACTGATCTTACACGAGATGGGGTTGAGCCGAGAAGTAAGTTGCATTCGCTTAAAACTTTCTCCGCGTCGCCGGATATCCCGCTGAAACTCGGTTCCTGCTACTTCTCTGTTCTAAAAAATTATATCAATATCTTCGACGAGATTATAGCAATCGCTGTTCTGTCCCTTTTTTTTTCTTTTTTTTCTTTCTTTTTTTTTTTTTTTTTTTTTTTTTTTTTGATCGGTACCGGAAAGATGCCGCGTTTCTTATATCGTTTGAATTTGATATATTGAGTTCGATAAGAATAGTCAGAAGCACAGTCTCGTCTTTCTTCCGTCAGATTTTTCACTTCGGCGCGAGACAAGTGTGTTGAAACCCGGCGATCCTTATTAGCACCGAACAGCGCCGCTGTTTCACCCAGAATGAGAGAAACGAAGATGTAGAGGGAAAGTGACGCGTTCCTCTCCCTCTTTCTGTTAAATGGGATAATGATAAGATACTGCTTGCCTCCCTTGTCAGGATCGTGCGCGCGCGCGCTTGAAACAAATTACCGTGCCACAATCGACGATACAGAGAGGGCACACACGGAATGAAAATATAATGTTTGATTAAACTGTCAGGGTTTATCTGGATTTTTCGATCGACAAGAAACCAACCGCCTCCGCCTGCCGGTCTTCGCCGTCGAAGACTAATGACCGACCACTGACGCGACGCGCGGTTTATTAATGTCGCTCACGTGACCGACGAAAAAAGAATGCACTTACTAAATGACGCGTGGGTGAATAGACAGGTCACGGGGCGTGTTGTCAACCGTCGAGTGTCGCCGGGTCGTTGATGATCGGCAGCAGTTTGCCGGTAGAATTATTAAAATTCTCCGGATGTTTGACGTTACATCGTTTCTTCGTGTTCCCTCGTGATGAACGTTCGATTGAAATAAAAATTCCAAAACTGAATAATCGCTCGCGCTGAAATGGCCGGGGTCTCAGTCTAAATTGCAGTGTGTATTTTTATATCATTAATTTACTAATAGAAATTAATGTTATTTATATTATAATTAATTTATTTATAAATTTATAAAAATTTAATTTATATATAAATAATATATTATATATATATATATATATATATATATATATATATATAATTTTGTGGAATGGGCAAATTCTGGGAAAAGGCCCAGAACTTTCTCCAGTGGCCAACAATTGCAGATGTCCCAAGTGATGTACCATAAACTGTAGAGAAAGTTAGGCCTGGGACTTGGGAATGTTTATGGCTACCCCTCCAGACCTAGCATTTAAGATATTAAGAGTAATGATGCGTTTGTGTGTATGAATGACGAATTTTGTGCAGATGAGGAAAAAGGGAGTGAGTTTCGAAAAGTCAGAGAGAACAGAGTGAGTTGAGAGTTGAGAGAAAGAGAGAGAGAGAGAGAGAGAGAGAGAGAGAGAGAGAGAAGAGAGTGAGTTGAGAGTTGCGAGTCTAACGAGTTTAGCAATTAAGAAAATAGTGTGAAACGTCACTTTATAATCATTATTAAACGAATTCTCTTATTTTTAATCTTAAATAAACAACTATCTTTTATCAAAATTCCTACAAATTGGTGTCTCAAGCCGGGATTCCTACAATTTTAATTGTTTTTCTTCCGCGCCTTTCCTTCTTGTTACGTTATATCCACGCTTCGCGATTAACGATTTTTCTAAATTAATCGTAACCTTTGATCACGTGGTATTCATTAATAATTATTCGATAATCGGCAATTATAATTAAAAGCCTGATTTCGCGTTGGTCATAATCTTCGATCACTAATCAGGTTACGTTTTGTACCAACTCTGTCTTCGAGATCCAATAACGTAGACTCTTGAGATACAAAATACCTGGTGCTCGTCGAACCCGTAAGACTCTATTCTACTTAATGCACGAGGAGACTGCTTTCGATCGTTGCCGACGAAAAACACGGTGATTCGTAACTTTTCTCTAACCTATTCTTTGATTTACTAATTAAACAACTAATCAGTAAGTATCACCTCTCTTGTAACTTTATCAGTCACATTTAATGGCACAGTATTGTTGTCGATGCGATAAAATATTGTAGGAATACCGGCTTGAAACCCCAATTTGTAGGAATTTCGGCTGGAGACCCCAATTTGTACGAATTTTGTTAAAGGATAGTTGTTTGTTTCAAGTTAAATAAAGAGAATCTGTTTAACGATGATTATAAAGTGACGTTTCACACTATTTTCTTAATTACTAAACTCGCTAGACTTGCAACTCTCAACTCGCTGTCTTCTCTCTGACTTCTCGACACTCACTGCCTTCTTCGTCATCTGCACAAAATTCGTCATTCATACACACAAACGCATCCATACCCTTAATATCTTAAATCCTAGCCATAAACATTCCCAAGTCCCAGGCCTCTTTCTCTACAGTACACTACTTGGGACGTCTGGTTGCAATTTGCCCATCCCACAATATCAAATACTCATTTTGCCAATTTTCACCGTGGAATTCTTTTTGAATCCTGCTTTTTCTGTCAACGTTCCTAAAAGATTTTCAAAAAGTGCCAACTTCATTGATTCTGAACCACGGAACCTCGGTCTGGGACCGTCTCGCGGCGTATCAGCATTCAGGACAGTGCCCCACGGGTAATTCCGGGATGCACAGGGCTCGTAGGACGACAGAAACGCTGGAAACGTGTGCAGCCGCGCAACATCGCCGCCGTGACGCGTGTCCCTGCCTTTTTGCTGCCGGGATCGCCCCCCGACGCTTGACGCGCGCGTCGCGTCGTCGCGTCGCGCCAAAGGCAAAAGGAGGATATCGCACCGGCAGGTGTCGTGCTCGGAGTTACCGCCGAGGGAAATGCACTTCGCCGCATCTAACCAGGCACTCAGCCGTGCGTGCCTTCTTTCGCGTACCGATCAAAGATCCGCGAATGTCTTTCCCATCGGAGCGCCGCTTCGCGCGACTCGCGAGAAGGGAGAAATATTTGGAATTTTTGAAAAATAAGGCAACGTCGCCTCCAGCTGCGCCACTTTTCTCCACCGCTGGATGAACATCCATTTCGAAAAACTCGCCGCGATTCACTGCTCGTCGTTTTCTTTTCTTTATTTTTTTTTTTTTTTTTTTTTTTTTTTTGTTGTTGTTTTTCTGAGCGAAAAAATTGGAGTCGCGTCGGACGTCTGACCGAGCGCCGGTTGAAACTACTGCGGCGCGGCGAATAGACACACGAACCGTACGAAATTTTAGGTACCGTTTGATTCAAAGCGGAATTATTCGCTAGTTTTTGGAAATTTATTTTCGTAGATTGGCCCGATAGCCATGTGGACCACTCCTATCGATTCGCGAGCAGAGATATTTATTAGAACGGTTTGAAATGAGAAAAAAACCAAATTTAAACGTTTATGAATAATTAAACGACCGATACCGATTGGGAAAGAATTTGTAAATCAATGGGAATTTTTTACTTCAAATGCGGTCGGTAATCGATACGAAATTTTAATACCGACGAATAATTCATTTTACAACGTTTTGACAAGAAAAAAAATTGAAATATAAAACTGAAAGTCACGTTTACTGTACCAGAGGGAAAAATTGCAACCTTTTTCCTCGGTAATTATCTACGAAACAAATTTGCAAACTACCAATTTTCTGACGGGCCGGAATAATTCCCAATAAACGTCGGTCAAATCTACTTATACAGAGTTCCCATTTATATGAACGGGAAATTACCAGCTAATATCCAGGATGACATCACTCCAATTATATAAAAAACCAATTGTGTCGCAATAAATTCGTATAAATGACGTTCTACTGTAATATCTAAATCCTACGTTGTTTTTTTCCTTTTTTTCTTTTTTTTTTTCTTTTTTTTTTACGTTTGTCCAACAGTAGTTCCAAATCTCTTCTTTTTCTTCTTCTTCTTCTTCTATTTTTCTTTAATGTCGCATCGACAGCGAGGTCATTAGCAACGACGGTGCCATTAGATACGTGTGTAGTAGTTTATGTTTTTTGAGATATTTTAATACTCTTTGTCATTTTGAGAAATCAGGCTTATGTTTGCGTTGATTTCGTATTTCTGTCTTTGGGTTTCTGTGGTGTGGCATTCGTGCAGTATGTGGGTTATTGCAATGAGTGCAGGTGGTGTAGTTTTCTTGATTTTGCGTTCATGTGTCAGCTTAGTATGACCGGTTCTTAGGCGTGTGATAATTATTCCCTCTTTCCTGTTGTTAAAGTTTGGTGTTTGCTGGTGAAAGTCTTGGACAATTTTGTGTAGTTGGGTGCTTTCAGTTGTTTTCCATGTATTGTTCCATTCATTTTTCGCTACTTTTTTGCAATGAATTATTTGGTCGTCGCAGATTGGAAGATGGTTGCGATTGTTAGTAAGTGAGGGAACTGTGGCTTCTTTTGCTGCTGCTTTTTCATTTCCTTCTATTCCTTGATGAGCTGGAATCCAGATGACTGTGGCGTTTGTGTTAGGTTGGTTGTGGTTTAGTTCTTGGATGGTGGACATTAGTTGGTTTTCTTAGTCATATGATTTCGTTAGGGATTTTCTAACGCCCATAAAGTCGGTGTATATGACGATCTGGGCTTCGTTATTTGAGTGTGCATTTAATGGCTTCCAGGATGGCATAATTTTTTTTTTTTTTTGGCTTTTTCTGTGATAATGGCGTATCCAGTTCCAAATCGTTCGAGTATAATTCTCGAAATTCTTCGATCGTGTGCTGTTACAGTTTTCCAGGTAACCTAAGTTGCCGCGCATGTCTAGATCTTCTGTTATTCTAGTCCTTGCCACGAGTAACTTGAATCTACCCTATCTTATCACTGCGCGCCGCGCCGTCTAGATTCAACGTATCAAGAAGGTAACGCGAGTTCTACGCAATCTAGACGTACCCTGTTTCAAGTTTCCAGTTTTCTTACCGAGCTGCCAGAAGATTGCGTTAGGCCTAGGGCAAAGTACAAATCCACCGGTTTTAGTTCGGTTGGCCGCATAAATGGAGAAACTCTATCGAAGGCACTTCAACCCTCAACACCGGACTATTTGCAGTTGTAGCAAGTTAAAATGAAATCGCGCCATGTTTGAAAACAGGAACATGCTCTTTCGTTGTACGAACAATTAGTTACAGTGGTTCGGGTATTATAGCAAAACATTGTCACGTGGATAAAAGTGACACAAAATTTAACCAACGTGGTTTTAAAATAAATATAAATATAAAGTTTATCGATTGAAGAATTAGAAAAGTTCGAACACGACGATGACAAAAGATATTAAGCTACTCTCTGTCCATCTATCCTCGAAACTTTTGTCCTTTGTACGCCCATAGTTATGTAAAATAATAATTTTGAAACAAGAGACGACTGTTATAATCACGTTGACTTCATCAAATCGACGTAATCTCTGTCGTGTTAAAAAAAACTATTCAAAAATATCCCCTGAACTGAAAAAAAATGCATAGTAATTAAAACACAAGTGTATTAGAGTAGAATTAAAAATCAAGAATCGTAAAACATTTTTAGATAAGAGACGACTGATCGATAATTACTTTGACTTAGTAATAATAATATGTAATAATAATATAACTCAAAAAAGAAAAATAATGTAATAATAATATAACTAAAAAAAAAAATGCACAGTAATTAAAACAGTCGTGCAGTATACAGTGTAGGCCAAAATTCGCAGTGCAAAACAAGACAAAAATCCAACGTTCCGTTTCTAAGAAAACGATTACACGATTTAATACGAAGGCCCTGAAGATGCATGATCGATTGGACACAATCGACGCGTTAGCCAGGACACGCGACGAACACATTCGGCCGACATCAACCGACCGAAGGTTTTCGAAAAACAGGGGTGGGAGGCGAACGAGACACGATTAAATCGGTTTCGCGCGATAGGTGCCGATTCCGCGGATTGATTGCAGGATCAATTTTAATCACTTCCGCACGACGTGTATACCGCGACCAGTTACACATTCTAATGCGTTCCCTATTAATTTGAGAGTAGCCATTAGCCGCTCGTGCCGGCTCGTATATCGCGGCGACTATCTATCACTCGGTCCAGCAATATTGTCAGAATTCAATAAAGCAAACGAGCTGTTGATTCAATACTCGCCGGGCCATTGTCGTTGGCCCGGGGCCGCCGATTGGGTCCACTCGATCACGATGATCAAACTTCCGAAACGTTGAGTAGCCGATGCTCGGCGATGTATCGAGCGGTTAATCGTTAAAAAAAACAACGCTCGTTTGATCACCGATGCTCCGAGAAGGGAGAAGTTCACCGACTGTGAGCGAAGAACACAGCAGAATGCCAACGACGTTCCTTGGATTAATAAGCAGTTGCCTGGGAGACGACAAAGTGGCCAGTTGGAAAAGGGAAAACCGAGGATGACTGCGACAAAGGAGGAACGTTGCTCGACCGTGGCATGAATCAAATTCCGCGCATCTCGTTGGCTAAGCGTAGCGTGGCCAAGTAGTGACTAGTGGTCATGTAACTTTACAGGATGAAATGGAGGAGACACAGAGTTGACGCTCTGTACACAGAAAGTAGAAGGAAATTTGGTGGG
This sequence comes from Tetragonisca angustula, assembly GCA_036937485.2. NCBI lineage: Eukaryota > Metazoa > Arthropoda > Insecta > Hymenoptera > Apidae > Tetragonisca > Tetragonisca angustula. Next base: position 1,133,586 of record JAWNGG020000035.1, on the reverse strand, counting down.
ACAATATTTCAAATTATTTATTTAAGACATCGTGCAACGTTAAACTGTTGTGAACAAATATTTTGGACACTTCCCGACCACGGAATTTTTATACGTCTCACCGTCGTCGGCGATACGATTAATTTCAACGATGTATTGACTGTTTGTTCGCAAACATGTACAATCGAGACAGAATCAACAGAGCTCTGATATTTATTCCGTCTTTATTTGCACGCTTTGTATCTTATTCGTTCCGCCGAGTTCTCTACTACACCGATCGACTCGTATTAAATAAATAAACGAAATGTACGACCAAGGTAAATCGGCACGAACAGCTGTCAGAATTGTTCCAATTTTAGCGTACAAGTTAACTCGATCCTTGAGATTGAAAAACATCGAAATTTACGACGCAAGACCGCGGGAGACAAGCGTCACCTGCGATTTCCAAATTTCCAGACTGATTTCGAAATACACAGTGTCAGTCAAAATACTTTTATTCTATGCTCTTGTTTGTGATTGCTGATAGGAGCGCGCACAGGAGAAAAACAGATCTATCTTGATCAAGTTAAAATGAACGAAACCGCGACTCGCGCGGGTGAAAAAGTGTAATCGGGAGGCGAATCTCGGGGAAAAGCCAACCGTCTAGAACAAACGAAACGGGGAATCAGGTTGACGTGCGCGAAACGAGGCTGGTAGGGGAGAGGATCTTCGCTGTTCCACCGCGAGATTTCGAAGAGGGAGACAAGGTGGAAGCGACGCTCCAGATTACGTTGCCCGGGCAGAGAGTCTTTTGACGTCGGCCGAGCCGGTTCTCGACACACATCGCCGGCGTCGTTAACAATGGTTATATCGCCTAGCTGCCGCGACTCGGAATTACACGCCGTAATTCGCCAGAGGAAACGCAGACGATGCAGATTGTCTTCTACGCGCAGAGAGAATTTCTTTCTCCTTTTGTTTCCCTTCCTTTTCTTTCCCTTCTTTAATTTTCATTAACATATTTATGATGTGGATATTCGCCATGTTTATTAACCTCGTTGGACGAAGTATTTTTTAGAATTACTACAGTTACTACAGTGTTTGTTGGCTGGACGAGATGTTTACAATTGATAAGAATGAACGATTTGAATTGCAATGTTCTATACTCTGTACAAGGAAAATGCTCGACTCCGTGCTCGACACGCGTATAAATGTGTTGACATATACACTTCTCGTAGGGTGAAATCAATTAATCAATGATTCAGGTTAAAGCATCGTAACGTCGTCAAAATTGAAACGCGTGGTATTAACAACTATGAAAAAAAAAAAAAAAATGAAATAACGAAGCGAGTGTGCAAAACAGAAATACGGTATTGCAAAATCAACCACAGCCAATGTAAAAAACCGCAAACATAACTATCATTGAAAACTATCTAGAGCCAGCATGATGTACAAATTTATTTTTATGTAATATTAATAAATATAGATAAATAAAATTTTATAATAAATAAATTAAATATTATAGTGATAATTTAAAATTAATAAAACTATTTATAATTTAAGCAGTGAAACTGAATTTTTTTAAAAAATTATAAGTAAAATATAATTTATACCTTTTGTATCAGGATTAATTAATTAATTTTAATAATTTTAATTATCTCGAAAATAAATGATCTAAATATATATAAATAAATTATTATTTTTGTTAAATAAAAAAAATTGATATATATTTAGAAATTAAATGTTTTTCGTATTTCTTGATATCTAGTTTATTGATATCTATGTTTCAACGAGAAAATTATGAAGGCAGCATGATGTTTCAACAAGTTTCGAAGGACTTTGGTGGCGGAAAACAATTTGATTCAACACTAATGTTTTTTAGTTACAATTTTCCTATAATTTTCGTATAAAAATATTTACAATAGAAACAAATGATATCAATTTTGTTTCACGGTGTCGTGAGTGATAAATTAAATTTAGTGCGTAATTCGTTCGTCGTTCTCCCGTGTAAAAATTCTCTCATATCCCAACACTTTTGTCCCCCGAATCGGTTTAGCACAACAGGCTTATCACTAGTTCCAACAGCGATCTGTAATCTTCCTTGCTTCTGTTCTAAATACCAGCTGTTGCTTCCCAACTTCGACGCCAGACTTTCCAAGTCAATTTTTCTCTCGTAAAGAATGTCCAGGGTGTTTGATTTCAGCCTCATTGTGGTCGAGACAGAGGCGTCGTTACGCCCGAGAATTTCGCGATGGAACCCTCTCCACCGATATCGAAGAGACAAAGGGGGAGAAGAAAAGCAGAGGGAGGGAAGTTCGTTTCCGGAAAAACTGGCTGGCGAAACAAGGCCGGCAACGGGTTGTCCTTAAGCGTACAATCGCGTGCATCCCCTTCCAACTCCCCCCCCCCCCAGTCATCCCTCTGGTACGATACCAGCCGGTAGCACGCGCGCGCATTCATCGGCGAAATGTCGTTTCTCATCGCGCAGTTACATCGCTGAATGAATTCACGAAAGAATTCGTACGGCGCGGGCGTACGGACCCATTGTTTCCCCGTTCCTTTTGAATTCCGCGCAGCACGGTACGATTTTCGTGCTGTTTCTTATCCCCCGGCTCTAGCTTTCCTCTCTCTCTCTCTTTCTCTCTGCCTGCCGCTTCGTCTTTGACCGTGTTTTCCACGCTGGCAACGTTCGTTGCGCGAAAACGTTTGCCCCGTCGTCGAAAGAAACACCGACCGGAGAGAGGGGCGATTCGCGCGCTCCACTTTGGTTAAATGGCTCGCCAGACTGGGATGAAACGGAACGAAGTTTCTCAAGCCGAGAATCGATCGGCCGTGGATTCTTGTCGCTCGTCGCGCGGATCGCCACGCGACATAATCCTTCGATTTGACGCTACACGATATTTCGCGAGTGGCGTGAAAGTAGCGTAGAATGAGGACAGAAGTTGAAGCAACTTTGTTATATTATTACTATAGCATCGGTTATTGTCAGTTGTCGATTATTATAATTAATCTGTAGTTACAATTTTACTTATGTTTAAACATAACAGATGGCCTGTTTGTTGATCATAGAAATATGATAAGATATGAATATGATGTGAGAAGAAGAAAAAAAAATAAAGACCAGAGTCGTGAGAGTCTAAAAGAGAACTGTTAAAAGGTATCAATTGTGTTGTTAAAAGAATTTATTTGAGTTGTTAATTCGTGTTGTTTCAAAGTAATCTGTCTTGTATCATTTGTTGTTCTATTGTCATGATTTTCATTAAATATATATTATTTATATTATATCTCTACATCACGAAGACTTGTATCACAAGGGAAAAACAATATTTTTCACAACACGTGTATATTTAATAACATTCAAAATATTTCCCTAAACGTAACGAACTTAAACCTTACAAACCCCCCTCCCCCTCCCTTCCTACCGAAAAGTAAAGTAAAAGTAGTAGCAAAATATACTGTATTTGTGCATCGGAGAAGAAATGGTCATAAACGAATATCAGGCACATTTCTTTCAAAACGTTGCGATAAACATCCCCTTTTATAGCGCTAAACAGGTTTACGAAAGCTAAAGTTTCTGGCGATGCATAGTACAAAGGTTTGTCATTACATGTACAAACTAAAATGGAAAATGTAAAAATTCTGCTATTTCTTTTTTTTATGAAACAACCTTCGTTAGACTGTATGACGTTAGAATTGGAGTCACAAATGACGCACGATCGCGCCGCCCAGTCTGTTATAATGTTAGTCGAAATTTTCTTGAAGATATTTCCGGCTCGTCAAAGCAAATATCTTTGCGCATTTACCGATGATCCGGCGATAGAACGAACATCTCGAATTCTGCTTACAAAAATATAAAATTGCACAAACGTTGCACGATCTTGTACGACGAATGAAGACGAAAGATCGTTCGAAATACCGAGATTGACAAATGTCTAAGGTGCGTAATTCTTTCGGAAAGAGACCGAATAAAATATCGAAATGACGATCTACTCGCGTCGCGACAAAGTACCGAGCGACAGAGACGAGACACACCGTATGCAGATTTGTGTTTCGTCTGCGGATTGTCTATAAGTTTGGACTAGGCTGACCACGCTCCCGCGACGAAAGCGAGTGTCGTCAAAGGGAATTAACCGGAGCGCGAATTATTTTCGTCGGAAAGGATTCCGGTTAATGGAAGACAAACAAACCGAGCTACTCTGAGCAAGCATCGCGTGCTCTGTTTGCACGCCAGCTACGAGAAAAACGGCATCCTGCGGGTCGTCGCCGGACGAAATTTCCGCGTCCACTCTCGCGGATGCGTTGTCGTCTAGCCGCCCGCATATCAACCGTTTCCTCTTCTTTCGTGCCGGCGGATTTTCCTGGAAAATTCGAAAGACGATACACCAATGTAACCCTTTCGTTAGGTCAAAGTTCAGAATGTCTTCGGCGTCAGGCGTTTTAAAACTGCCTGTCATGGCTCCTGTACTTACGAGCGAAGTCACTTTTGAAGTACTAAACTAGAGCAAAGCGGACAAAACCTTCAGTTCTTTTCAATTTGTAACAATTGATTTAGAAAATTTGGCAATTCATAACGAGTAATTTCAATCTATTGCGATCGTGTATCCCGCTACACCGGAATGAGTGAAACAGTTTGAAATAGTTTGGAACTGTTCAGTCACGAAATTTTTAATCCGATCCTCGAATCAAGGTCGTAGGAAGATTATTGTGGAATAGGCAGTTCTGGGAGAGGGCCTAAGACTTTCCCTGGTGCTCGACTGCAGATGTCGTATAACATAAACAATAAAGAAAGTTAGGCCTGGGCCTTGAGACTGTTTATGGCCAGTCCCTCAGGCCTAACGTCTAAGACTAAGAGTATCGATGCGTTTGTATGTGTGTGTGTGTGTGTGTGTGTGTGTGTGTGTGTGTGTGTGTACGAGTGATGAATTTTGTGCGGAAGAAAGAGGGTGCGTGTAGAGAAGTCAGAGAGTGCGTATCGAGAAGTCAGAGAGCGAGTGTCGAGAAGTCGAGACGTAAAAGAGAACAGAGTGAGAGTTGCGAGAAAGAGAACAGAGTGTGTCGAGAGTTGTGAGAATTAAGAACTCAGTGTACATCGTTATTCATTATTCAACAGTAATAAACCAATCTTACTTATTCAATTCCAAATAAACAACCATCGTTTCATAAAATTCCTATAAATTGGGATCTCATCCGGGATACTTAAAAATTAGTGACTCAGCCGAGATTCCTACATTATTCTTAGGCTTAGGTTGAAAAGAAATTCGAAGAAATCAGTTGAATTAATTGTTCGATATAATCAACTATTGTCCTGTGATATATGTGGTCTATCCTCAGGTTTTGTTCGTCTATTTCGCGTCTCTTATCGTACTAAATATAAACCAGGGTATAACGACGCTACTTGGAGGTTTGGAACGGCGTACGTCGAGCAAGAAACGCTCAACGATCGAGCTCGCCGAGTCGACAGAAGGACAGAGGTTGTTAACAAAAATCTTTTGTCCGGCCAGTCGGTACCACCGCTGGATAAACTGGATACGCGATAGCGGCCCGTTCGGTCTGTTTGATCACCGGGAAGGAAACAAAGCGGGAACGTGAACGCGATTCGAAACTCGCGAGAAAATCGGTAGGCGCTGCACGGAGGCGGAGGGGAAGTTGTACGTGCACGCCGTGGCGAGAAAGGCGGATGAAAATTCACGATGGATCGACGCGTGGAAAGTGGAAGAAATACGATATCCGGGGGAGGGAGAAACGCTGGAGGAAAGGTTTCGACAGGCAGAGAAAGAGGGGAACGGGAGAAGCACGGGTTCAATTCCTCTGTTCCAGAGATCGATCTTACTTTCGTAGCCTTTAATCTCGAACCGTGGCGGCCTTTCTGTTATTCGAAGGTGTAAATCGGAAAGCATGGGCCTCGTTTCCCCGTTCAGCGGCCAAAATCCCGCGAACCTAGGCTATAAAAGGGGAGAGGATAAAGGCGATATAACCGGTGACGATCGGTGAATTCGAAATTTCTGGGAGGGAATCGAAGACCGTGTTAGCCAGGGTCAGCAATATCCGTGGTAAGCTTATTGAATCGTACTCCTCCCGCCCACCTCGTCCGCGATACGACTGAAAAATATAATCTAAACCGAAGATCGTTCGTTCGTGTAGCTTCGAGATTCGCGACGCGCGGAAGAGAATTCGCCGTCGAGGAGGAAGGGGGGGGGGAGTATTGGCGGTGAATCCGCGAATTTCATATCGAGCAGACGTGCACGTTTTACATGTCCTTTCCCTTCGTTCGTCTTCCTTCCTTCCATTTTTCCGATTCTTACGAATTTCGGAATACCTCCCGACAAATTAAACACCAACGGAAATGAAATTCCACCCCCGCACCCTCGTTTGAAGAGAGGGAGATCTCTCGATCGGGTGTATCTCGAGTTCGTCGAGTCTTTTTACGAGATCGTTGCGAAGGGCAGAGTTCGATCCTAGTAATTCCACGGTGGGACTCTGTCGCGAAAAAAAATTTTACAACATGTCAATTTAAGATAAGAGATAAATAATAAAATTTGTAAAACAACGCGCGTCCGTTTCCCTGCGTTGTGAAATAAATCTTTGCCCAACTTCCATTCGTTAGTTACGTTAAAAACAAAAATATATATAAAAATGTACATAAAAAGTATAAAAAAAATGCATAAATGTACTTAATATACTTTTTATGTATATCTATATAAAATATAAATATAAATAATATAAAAGTATTTTTATATATTTCTTATGTACATTATTTTATGTACATGTTTATATAAACGTACACAAAAATATATACAAAAGTAAGAAAAAATATATACACAGAAATATGCAAAAAGATCTAGATTTCATTTGGCTGCCAAAACTCAATTTCCAAATATCGAGGAAACACATCGAATGAAACGCCCCGTTTTCACGATCGTTGTTTATCCTTCGGTCAGCGTTGGAAAATTACCGCAAGGAGAGTAGAAGAACAGAAGGAGAAAGGCAAGTCGAGATGAAAACTAAACGGTGGATAAAATTTCCGGAGGAGAGTGAGAGGCTTTCCGCGACGGGCGCCTCGAGTGGAGTCGAGTCGTATTCGAGAAGAGGATATTCGCACTGGGCCGGTTGTTTCCGTTGATGGAAGATCTCTCCCCGTTGAAAACTCCTACTTCTTTCTCTTTGTAGCGAAAATTCTCTTTGCCGGTGTATACTACCCGGTTTCCATCCTCTGGGGAGGGAGACGTTCTTAAAAAGACCGGGGCGAGCGATGGCCCGGTCGAAAGCGATCGTCTTATCCGCAAGTTCGCTTCGCGAACGCGCGCGATACGTCTGCCATAAAACTTTAACGAGCATAATGTAAGACGTTGCTCTGGCTCGCTTCGAAAATTGCGCCGCTTTGTTTATGAGTGGAACAGCCGCTTCGCTCGCGCAAACGCCGGAGAAAACGGACCCCGTCGCTTTTCGACGCTTGGCTCCGATCGTGTCGAGGGAAGTTATCACGCGATAAGATGTTGGATTCCGTGTAATGGAGTCAACACGCTTATAATTTTGAAGAGTTTATTCCTTGTTCGTGGTCGTGTATGATGTAGGATGATACAGAATGATATAGAATGTTCTGCGATCTTCTAGTCTGTCTCTATCTACTGTAATATTCTATTCTGTCTAACTTTACTGTAGTATTCTAACTCTCTACTGTAAAACATGTCCTTATACATATTTGGTTATCATCCTCAAGTGGAAGGGGAAGGAGCATGGATGACCAAGTATTGGATCTTGCCCTTACGACTAACTATTCACAGTCCACTTTTATGTGGACTGTTGCTAGCTCGTTGTCATTATTAGCATAGATCCAATATTGTCTGGGTTGGTCATCCAACAAAGATATCAGACACAATCGGAACAGTTGGTGCAGTTTAGACACTGAAACTCTCAAAAACGAAAACTTCCATCCAAACGAAGTGATCATCACGATCTTTTTTCAACCAGACAAGATTATTGATTTAGTTTCCTGCATAGAGATATCTAGAAAAATTCTTGCCGATTTTTCTGCGGTCGTCATTTTGAGAATTTCTTCCTTGAATGATAAAGATTTAAAGACTGCAATGGAGAGTGATTGCTAATGTTTTTCATGTTCGTGAAGATCACGTCTTCGAATCAGCTTGGAAGAGCGTACGATGTCAAAAAAAAAAGAAAAAAAAAAGAAAAAGAAAAAAATACGAATATGAGACAGTGTTCTCTATCCTAAACCGAGAAATCTTGATATCGTTTTGTTGGTGGTGAAAGGGGGGCAACGATCTCGATGGACAGGCTGGTTGGAACGAGCTGCCGGAAGATGAGAGGACGCGCTTTCAGCCGGCGCTAATTTGCATCGACAGTGTTCGAAAATAGGTGCCGGACCGGAGGCGGTGTGTAATTAAGTCGGATATAATTGCCTTAATATATCTGTTCGCGAGAGGCTCTGCGGCCTCGACTGGCCGCGCACGCGTACGGTCCACTCCGTTGAACAACACCGGAGAACCTCGCTCCATTTGCGTTTCCAAATATCGTATTTCAAACGCCGTGGCTCTCTTCACGCTCTATCGGTTCTCGCGCAGCGACTGTCACCGTTTCTGCTCCGCGGTTTCCAACTGATAAATGCTAAAACACGCGCGACGCGTGAGAAACTTGGGTTTTTTTCGTTTGGTCGAGTTCCAAAAAGAAACAACTGACACGCAACAAGAGAATAGAAACAAAGACGAGCAAGTTTAAAGTTTCAAATTTTGCCGCATTTATACGAGCCATTATCGCAGTTTCAAATGGGATTGCCCCTAAGTCATGGGCGTACGACAGAACACGCGTCTTTTAACATAGTCTTCTAGTTCACTTCGTTCAGTAATTGGCACGATGATTTTTAGCGCGACGACAATTACAGGTATTCGTGTCAAACGTGCTTCACCACATTGTATGACACCAAAATTAATGGCCCAAGTAAACGAAATTTTTGGTTGATATACCCACATGTTATTGTGCATTGAAGACATCAACACCAGTTTAGTTTAAACGTATGGGCAGGAATAATTGATAAACTTTTAATTGAACCTTTTTTTCTTGATGGGAAACTAACAGGCACAAGGTACGTTGATTTTTTGAGCACGCGTTTATACGAGATATTAGAGGAAGTTCCAGTCGATGTTAGACTTCGTATGCGATTTATGCATGATGGAGCTCCGCCGCGTTTTAGCCGAGTGACTAGGCAATTTTTGAATCGACACTTTGCAAATAAATGGATTGGTCGTGGAGGTCCTATTGCGTGGCCTGCTCGTTCTCCGGATTTGAGTCCATTAGATTTTCACTTGTGGGGACATTGAAAATCTATTGTACACGCAACATCGATTGAAAATGCTGAAATACTACGAAATAGAATAGAGCAAGGCTTCTACGACAAATTCGAGAAACACCAGGAACGATAGAAAGAGTAACCAGATCAATGACAAGACGCGTGCATGCAAAAGGTGGTAATTTCGAGCATCTTCTGTAAAAGTAATGAAAACAGAAAATTCATTATATCTCATAAACGAAGGCAGATAGGACTTTTTTTCATTAGTTTTAGACGTACAATCAGCTCCCGAAGTGGGTCCCACGAGTTATTACGAAACACCCTGTATAATATGTAGCATTCGAGTTGCTTATCATCTTATCCTAATTCAAGAAATCCCGCAACGTTACAGGTGGAAGATTTTTAGCGGAACAGAGATTCTGCCGATTTGACGAAACATTCGTGTCAAGCTCGCAAAATACATACATTAAATAACACGTGTGGTAGAAATATACGAATGTGAAGCGAGAAATGCGCGGGAAATTATTCGTCTGTTAGAAATTCAAATGTGTACATTCACATGGAGGTGTATGTAAAATCGGCACGTCAGTTTTTCTAAGCAGCGACCTTCGCCCTTCTTGGTCGTTCGGTTAATAATTCGCGATCGCGTTAAATGGACGATCGGGGGTGACGTACCTCGCGCCTCGCGAACGGTAAAGTGATTCGAGTTACGTGACTGCTGTCCTTCGAGACAGCAGTCAAGGGGGATCGAAAAAGAAAAATGAAAGAAAGAGAGACAGAGAGAGCGAGAGAGAGAGAGAGAGAGAGAGAGAGAAGAGCCCCGGCGACTTCCAAAGAAGCGAGAGAAAAATCCAGACGAGAGCCGGTGCGGAATCTTCGCGCTCGTCCACGTCTGGAAGAATGAAATTGTAAAGTTTCAAAGGACCCTCTGAGCTTTAAGCACCGTCGACGGCTTCTCCATGTGTGCTCTACCCAGGCGAAATTCCCTCCCCCGTTTCGCCAGCGATTCTCCACCCTCTTTGCTAGGCCGTCTCGTAGCCCCAACCGCGCCACCGTTCTCTCTCTCCCTTTCTCTCTCTCTCTCTCTCTCTCTCTTTCTTTCAGCCCTCGTGACGTTCTTTTCCTTTGTCGACAGTAGATTCCTTCCTGCCGCTAGAAAAAGTAAATTGAATAGATCTAGCAAACCGTGCAAAAGGAAGAGTCGCGCGCGGAAGTGAAGAAGAAACGACGACTGAAAGAGAAAAAGAGAGAGAGAGAGAGAAAAGAGAACAGATTCTCGTGAACACACACGTACCGGTCGCACACAAGTGGCGGAATCTGTCGAGCGAGAGCACGTTGTTCCTGTTGTTACGCCGCTATCCAGCCGACTTTTATGGCACCGTCTCCCCGACCCGTAGAACGAAATTGACCACTCGATATCCATGGCCAACGATCCACCGAGTCAACGAGATGCAGTGTAACGTAAAAATTCGTTCGTCTGAATTTTCACCTGTGTCTGTATCATCGAGATCGTCGTCACGTTCGCTCGAATTTATCAATAAGTTTCTCGAACGTCGTCCGAGTCGACATTTTCCCTTTCCTAGCCAACTCATCGTTACCGAATTGATTGAAACATCGGCGAGCATCAACGTTCGAATCGACGTCGAATGGATATTATCTCGCGGCGCCGGCCTTTTTCTCGGCCGGGAAATTTTACACGGTTTGTGAAACCCTTTTGCTGCCATTTCGTACGACGAGCGCGATGCAATCTAATATTCCGCGGTGTAATTGGAACAACGTTTCCCCTGCGTTGCCAGGGCCGGTCGCATAAATTCGCGCTGCCGAATTTTTTCTCTCGTCAGGAGACGTCGTCTCTCGCGAGCACAGCGACCAGAGCAGATTAAAAGTTTCATCATTTGGACGGGCTTCCGCGCCGAGCTTTCGCCGCAATTTTCGGAGCACGCTCGAAGAACGAGCAACTCGTATTTTCGGTACTTGAGGTACGAAAGCACGGGGTGGGGAGGGGCAGGGCAGAAGAATCCAGCGCGTTGGCCTTAATTAGCGTACGCATGTGCAGCAAGTTGCATTAAAATTAATTCTTCTGCCACTGAATAAGAGAGAGAGAGAGAGAGAACAATTGAGCAAAATCTAATCGACTCGCCCGTTTCTACGTTTAGGGGCACTAGGTTAGCGAGGAAACACTTCATTGCTTGCTACCGGTAGCGGAAACTGACGCAGGAAACGTCTACGGGCGGAAGTAGACTCGCGAGCTAACCGAATAATTAGATGTTTTGACTACTGTGTCGAGCGCGTCAAAGTCGGCCCTTCTCACGAGTCGGTGAATCGCGGATTCTGATGAGATTTGGCATGAATATAGGTTTCCAAGAAAATATTTGACCCGGTTCTTTTTCTTTTTTCTTATCAAAGTTGGAGGTGGAAAACATATTTTGCTGAATAAATCTCGGAAATTATCGAAGAAATCAGTGTCTTCTTGGCGAGGAATTTAATGGTGTATACATTATTTTGCAAAAAAAAGAAAAAAAATCTTTTGTTTAAACACGCAATTGGGAAGATAGTGATCAAACGTTTAAATTAATTCGCACGGTGAAAGAAAAATATAACCGATGAGGCTCTTAGAAATCTGTCGACGCCCGTTCCCACGCGTGGCATGAATTTTGCGATTTTGCACGAAAAGGAAGAAAAAATAGAGAACACGAAAGTTTCGCCAGTGCGAGTGTCAGGACGAACATTAGTTTCTAATTAACCATCCCCAGTCGAAATCGCGCTCCAGTTATTCCGTTAATTTCGCCGGGCCGCGCAATTATCGCGTCGCGTTGAATTTTTCAAGTACCCGAACAGCAGTAATTTTGGTAAATCAACAGAAAAACAAATTAAATGCCAGCTAGTGTTTCAAACGTGCCGTGAATTTATGGCCAACTAACATTACGTGGAGCCAACAAGCATCTTGAAAAATATCACAACATTCCTTTTCTTTTCTTTTCTCTTTTCTTCTTTTTCTTTTTTTTTTTTTTTTTTTTTTTTTGCTACAGTTACAGAAAGAGATTTTAAGCGGACGTTCGCTCCATCCTCTAAATATCAGAGGATTTTCGTACGATGCACGCAATTTTTAATTTGAGGGACGCAAGACGCCCGTACAAAGGTCTTAACTTGAAAAACAAAAACAGCAAGAGCTTAATCCACGTCATAAATCTGGTGAACCTCCTGTATCGATAACAACGAGCGTGGCCGCTGGTTGTCCTAACAAAAGGTTACACGGCCCACGAGCATCACTGTATTAAACGGGATGAAAAAAAAAGAAGAGAGAAAAGAGAAAAGGGGAAAAAAGGGGAGAAAAAAAGAACGGAAATTCTGTGGAAATTGTCGCGGCAGGCGCGATCAAAACGCGGACAAAAGGCCGATTGAAACACTCGAGGCCCGGATCGAAAAAAAAAGGGAAAAAAGGAGAAAAAAGGAGAGAAAAAAAAACGAGAGCCCTGTATCCATGTCAAAAATTCCAACACCCCACCGTAAAACACGTCGAAAAGTTACATATCAACGAGGAGAATCGCTCGCCGCGCGAAACAGCTGGTCGAGGCTATCTAAACGCAGCCGCGACACCGATTGATGCCACATCGACAGAGATAATGGTGTCCAAACAGCGTTCACACGCGTCAAAAACAGCCGACGCCGAAAAAAAAAGAAACTGTTTGCCGTCCGAGAACGCTTTGCTGGCCGTAGCAACTGGTCCCTTAATGAGACAATTTCATTCGTTGGGAAAACTCGCGAAACGAACTCGCGTCACAGGCTCGTCTGGATCGTGAACCCCCCGTGGATTGGATACTCTGGATTTCAGCTTTGCTGCATTTTCGCAGTGTCGGTTCGTTGGGTAAAAAAAAAAAAAAACAGGAAAACAAAGTTGTGTTTATAATGAGAGTTAAAAGCGAGGATAACAGCGTGACGTATAATACCGAAAACGAGTGAAATTGTTTCTCGCTTTCACTGATAAGAGACTGCGAGAAAGGCGAAGAGGAAGGAGGAACGATCTAAAAAATTTACCAATATACTGATGTTGATCTGAATTGGAATTTCGTAAAGAATTTGAGATTAGGTTGGCTAAAGGGTAACTGTGTATTTTGTGTGTGTGCGTGTGCAAACGAAACGCGAGTTTTTCGCGAAAAACGAAAACTTTATTAAACAAAATATTGACCAATTAGCTTTCGTCATCTTTCATTTCGCGTTCGAAAACGTTTCGACACTACACACACATTAGATTCATGTGTGTGTGTGTGTGTGTGTGTGTGTGTGTGTGTAGATTAAATAATTTTTCATGAACTTTTTTCCCAGAAGCATTACAGCAAATTACAGCGGATTTCCATTTTTGAAATCGGCGCCGAACAAACAATGTTAACGAGATCGTACGTTTTCCTTTTCCCGAAGCAAGCTCGAACAATCAGCTATCAAATTACAGAATTACAGAGTTTGTGGTTTAAACTGTAGTTACACGTTCAAGACCAACCATTTTTTTTTTTTGGCCAACCCAAATAAATATTACGAATACATTGGAAATACGTCGTCAATATTCTTCCCGGTGTTGCGACTAATTGCAAGAGACGGAAGTTGCGACTTTGAAACAAAAGGGACAGTGCATTTCTCCATACGTTCTGTTCGCCAACCCCGCTTCCTCGTTCCCAGGATTAATCCGGTTCCAAAGTTCTCAAATTCTCGTTGCCAAGGTTCTGATACAAATTGCAGTTGCGAATCTCGTTACTTCTCGCGAAAGAGAAAAGCACACAAGCTCGAATTTCTCTCTGGATTTCTCCCGGAAAACGTGTTTTTGCCTCCCTTCTTTTCTCTCTCTTTCTCTCATTCTTTTTCTTTGCTCGACTCGACTAGTTGGGAAAGATATTCATAGGGAAAACACGGCGAAGGGAACGTCTCACCCTCCGGAGAATTAGCGAAATGCAACGCCGCTCGGATTCAGGCTTAATTGAAGACCGCGCCCTTGGTTTCCTCTTGTTTTTCAAAGGCAGCGTCGAATCGCGAAACTTTGATCTCTCTGCGTTGCTGCCAAAGGCGCGGAGCAAGGTTCTTTCTTTTCTGGGAGAACGCGAGGCAACATCCTGTGGCAATCTTGCGGAATGCAAGAAAGTTGGTCGCGCGAAACAGGGTGAAAACAACGACGGGGGAGGGAGAAGTTTAGACGAGGCGAGAATCGAGTTTGAATCGCGGCTGTATCGATTCAGACCACGACAGTTTCAATTCGTTCTCGGGCTTGAAAAATAGAAAAGCTTATCTTGCAGCTTATCGCGATTGTCGCGGTCGCTGACGAGCTGACGTCGAATCCAGGGGAAAGCGTGTGGCTTGTAAAAAGATGTTAGGTCGGTGTGGTGAAGTATCCTCTTTTTCTTTTTTTTTTTTTTTTAATACAATCTTGATCGTGCACACCAATCTCTTCGGAATATTGCGCGTTTAATTGAAGTTGGCAAACTTCTAATTTATAAGAACTGTCAGTTTCAAAAGTTCTCGGAATATTGGAGCTTACGATACTTTGTCACTTGCAGCCTGTTTTAATTAATTTACGAATTGAAAAATTAGAAGGGCATCTAAGACGCTCCTAAATATATAAATTTGCATAAAAATATTAAAAGACTCGCGTTTTGTAAATCTTCCGAACACTGAAAATGTACAATTTACAGTGAATCTCTCTTTCTTTAACGTGACAATTGACATTCAGCGCGTTAATTAGGGTCGTCGGAAAATTCGATACGTCGTGCGTTGAAAAACACGGTATCCAACAACGTCGTCCCTCGATTCCAATATCGCCATGTGAAATCGACTCTCGCGGAGCTCGCGGCGAGAATTCGAAAATGGTTCTCATACCAAAAAAGAAAAAAAAAAAAAAAAAGAAAAACCCGAGGACGAAGGACGGAGGACCCATTTATCCACGTGTCGATCTTCGAGCTACGAGGAAACCTCAATCTCTGGAAGCTCCGACAAATTTCTCAGTCCTTCTCCACGTGTCGAATAACTTGCTGTTTCACGTATTCACAGTGAGATTCGAAAGCGAGCACATATCTCGCCCGAAACCTTTCACAAATTTGCGAAATGTGAAGAATTTAATTAACTTTTCGATTCTCTCTTTGACGACAATGCCAGGAGAATTGCTACCAAAGCTTTCGTTTATTTATAAGAGAAAAATTGCTACGTTTCCATCAAGTGTCGTGAAGTGTTGTACGTTTCACTTTCACACACGGACCTAATTAATCCAATTGTATCAAACGCAAGAATGCGTCGTCGTTGCTCGATGAATAAAACAACCTTGGACGATCTAATGTAAAGATCTGATCTTTCAACAGTTGTTCTTGAAATTCTCCTCGAGAGAATTTTCACGCGCGAAATTTGACACGATTGGACCCGATTAATTCAACTGTGACAAATACAAGCGATTTAAAGAGAAGCCCGATGTATCCAGAGTGGAAATTTCAACGCCGCCTTCTGTTTTTGTAGGCTCTCGTTTCTCGATGGGACGAAAAAGGGAGAGGTAGCAGCCGCATGGGCGGTGCCCTGACCGCGAAATGTCTTCAGCTTGTTAGGGATTTAACGAGAAGAAATGCGTCGGATGAGGATAAAACGGGCAACGAGAGCGGGTGAAAAAGCGAGAGAGGATAAAGCCATACCCCGTACAAGCTGCTCGAGAGCTTTTCGAAGTTGAAGCTCGGGGCTCGGTAATACCGGCCCGACCGAATGGTCGAGTACTAATCCGAGTGTAATAATGGTGTACGCGCTCGCTGGCTCATCGCACGAACGCGAAACGTCTCTCTCTCTCTCTCTCTCTCTCTTTTTCTCTCGCCACGTCGCGTTCTATCACGCTTCCTACCGCTATTACTACCGCGCTCCTGGCTCGTCTGCCCGCCGCTTTCAAACTCATTATACGATTTTTAATACATTGCGCGCCGCCGCTCTCTCTGGCGCATCAGTTCTTTGGCCGCGCGTTTGCTCAAACTGCCCTTTGGGCTTCGTTCGCCGTCTGTCACGGAATCAAAACTGCCGGCCCCTCTTTGAACGAGGGGAAAGAGTTGCAAGCAGCGGCGCGCGCGGCCGCGGAACGAATTTAGAAATCAAAGGAGCATCCGTTTGTTTTACAACGTGGGGAACACGGGCGCGGCGAGGAGGCAGGGAAAAACGAACGACCACCACCGCCCGTCCCGCGATTTTCAAGGGAACTCAAGTCAGACAAACAGCTGGAGAACCCATGGACAACGAATCGTTGGAGGAAAAAATTGCGACAAGTGATTACAGAAAAGCTCTCCTTTCAAGACGATCAAGAGCGCACTTTGCCAAACTGCTTTTTCGGTCGATTTCCAGACGAAGCTGCCGTACGATCGCGCGGAACAAGCGATCTCAGGTGCGGAGCGAGTCATGCATCCATAAAGATATCCATCGTCCTATTACGGCGGTGCAAGCTACAACCGCGCGTTACACTGTCACTGCGGGCGACACGATCCGACGTCGCGCCGTGGAGAAAACGTGGAAAATTCGTCGCACGTCGTTAGGACGCTATTTTGCTAGCAGATGCGTGACGAGCAGCACGATGATTAATCGCCGCTCGCGACGAGAACGCAAGATAGCGGCTGGATTCATTATGCATTACAGTTTGAACAACGACGAACGACAGTGAGGAATTACGTCGCGTCGCGGTATTACGCGTTTCTCTGAGAAATTTATAGAATCTCCCCTCTCTCTCTCTCTCTCTCTCTCTCTCGCTTTGCCGCGTCGCCACTCTCGTTTGACTGGCGAGGAAGTGATACACAGTTTGGCACCGCGCGTCGCTCGATATCGAATCGGTTGGCAATGGAAGGCGAGTCGAACGAAACGAAACGGGAAAGGAGGAGGAGGCGAGGAGAAAAGGGAAAAAAGCGGACAACCTTTTAAGCTCTTCGTAAATCCAGCCGTTCTCTCCTTAGCACGCGGTAATTCCATTTGCATACCAAAGGCTAATCCGCGCGCGGGCCGATTGAAATGAAAATGCACGGCTCTAACTAACAAAGCCTTGGCGATTCATTCGTTTCGCGCGAACGAGCCAGTAGAAGAGGAGAAAAAAGAAACGGGGAAAATGACAATCCAGGGAAGAATAAGAAGTCCCGAAATTCGTCCCGAAAACTAGCGTAATCTTGAAAATTTTTCAACACCACAAAGAACAACCTTGAATTCTTCCTTGCAAATATGACTCGCGATATGTCGTAACAAGTGCATACTTGAAGAGTAGAGATCTGTATGTAAGAGGATTTGTTTCTTATGGCGAATTTTCCCCCTTGCTTTCTGATTGATCTTGGCACATTTCTCCGTTCTACAACTCCTTTGAGTATCGTGACAATAATCCACCAGATATAGTTTCTTCTATCGTCAGTAGTTACGACAATCATCAATTAGTCAAATAGTTAATTTAGCAATGGACCGTAGATTTAGCAAAGTTCCGTCATAATTATTCATTTTTCACATGGCCCTTCGAATCCCTTAATAGAATGTTTCCAGCAAAGAAGGAAAATATTGTCTACCACTGCCATCACGTTATTATACTTTTAAACTGCGTTTCACTTGTGTTTTCATTTTCTAATTGTCGAATGTTTCTCCGGAACGACGGCCGATTGACTTGCAAATATCTGTGCAATCTGTCGGTAAAAATTGCCCGCCGCGCGCGACTCGCTCACATAGAAACAATATTTTTTCCCCGGTTTGTTTCTTAAATAAATAATCGTGTTTTTTCCCTTGGATTTTGTTGCAGCGACGGCGGCCTGGCCGAGGCAGGAGCAGCCGTGCCCGATAGCCGGAGACTTTTGCATGAACGGTGGTACCTGCCTGTTTTTCGAGACCGTCGGTGAACCAGCATGCAGGTGAGCGAGCATCGATCGGCTTTGCTTCCGCATAATTGACCGTTGTCCCGTGTTTTTCAACAAACAAATGGGCTCTTTCTTCCTACCTCTACGTTTAATATTTCGTCGACGAATAACCAGAAGACCACCCACCCATTGTCGGACAGTCGGTCGAATTGTCACATCCGTCGTTCCGTGAAGCTGCATTTACGCTTGGCGACGATTTCAAACGATCAAGTTCCAACCAGAAAGAAAAAGAATAACGAGATGAGCTACTTATTCTGGCCTGATCAGAAGTTCTTTTTCCTTGGCGGTTGATATATTGCGACGAAGAACTTCGTAGTTTACCGTAACGAAATTTCGCAAAATTTTGAAAGAGTGTTAAGAGACGAAAACATAAAGTAGCCAACCATAAAATGAGAAATACGCGTGAGAATTCAATATTCCATCGTGTAGACAAAACATGCGAATTTCGCGTGGCAATCAGAGTGCAAGTATCGTACCAAATAACTGTAAAATCTGTGACTATAAACATACAATTATCAAACGTCAAAGAGATGATAACAAACAGCACAAGCAACGTAAGATTCTGCCAGTAGTCATATGCTTGTCTCAAAGATTAAGTCGCGCATGTCTCGATAATTGACTAGCTGAATTAAAGTGAAATTTCGCGAATTTGGCTCGTGAAGTCATTCATGATTTTTTTTTTTTTTTTTATAAATCGTGACCACATTTGCCATGGAACTGCGAGTTAATTCTAGAGCTAGTACGCGTGCGAACGTGATTGAGAAACGCCAAGGATGTTGACTATCGCGCCTCTATTAAGACAGCGAGCTAATAAACAACGGGGCCTTTTCGTTTCGCAGGTTTTTTTCACAGCCGGCAAGCAAAGAACGAGCAAAACGAAAGCTGACCGCGTGGAATAATAGCGACGCGTATTGGTTCGCGGAGGCAAGTAGTTTCGGGGTCTCGCGTTTCCTCTCGTTTCGTTGAAATTAACGAGTCGAGTGTTTGCCAGAATCGAGGGAAATGTTGCTCTGGCCGAGTGTTTGCTTTGATATTGGCCAACTTTTTCAAACGTTCCCCCCCCTCTCTCTCTCTCTCTCTCTCTCTCTTCGTAGCTGTGATTTTTAACACGAAACGGAAGTAATTCAACGCGAGGAGAGGAAGAAGAACAGCGAGGAATGCTGCGAGCAACGTTCGCGTTCCTTGGGCGAATTGATCGGCCAGTTAATTCCGCGGATCCGTATCACCGATCATCGTCCGGTTGAAAGTTTTTTAATTAAAACGTACGCGCCGGATCGATCGACTGAATCGAAGAGAGTGAGAGAGAGAGGGGAGAGAGAGAGAGAGAGCACGAGAGAGCCACTTGGGAAATTTAATTTTCGGAAAGAACCGATAAAATCGCGCGAAGAACGGAACGTACGAGAAATTTCGGAGCGAGGCGAACGAATTCTCCGAGCAGGCGAGTAGGCGGCTTGAAACGTGAAAACGCGCGCTCCCACTCGAGAGGAATTTTTTATGAAAAACCATTCGACCGTGTTGCCTTCAATTTTTTCCGTCTCGTTCGAGCGAGCTCCAACCAGTCCCGGAATAGAAAGATGACGCTCTCGCTCTCTCTCGTTCTCTCTCTCTCTCTCTCTCTCTCTCTCTCTCTCTCTCTCTCTCTCTCTCTCGTCTTCGAACGATGCTCGACAAGTGTTTGTTTAATTATTAGTATTTGACGGACAAAGATTGTCAAACAGTAGAAATAATATCGCACGAAATGTAAAAATCTGTTACACACTGACTATAAATACCGTACTAACTGTGGAAAACGTAGCAACCAACTGTGGAAACTATAGTAACTGTGAATATAAAATAACTAACCATAAAATGAAAAGTTCACATGGTACTTGGTGAGAATTCGGTGTGCGTGAATTTCGCAGTCAAAGTGTACTATACTAACCAACCTGTGGAAATTCCAACTTCAAAAAAATGAAATAACTAACGATAAATAAACTGCAAATATATAATAACTGAACATAAATATAAACTAGCTGCAAATAAATAGAAAAATAACTGACTATAAAGTGAAAAACACGCTTGCATCGTGACATCGTATTTCAATGTTCCATCGCGCAAAATAAATCGCGCAAATTTCGGTCAGATTGTTGAGAGGCAATCGCGTATAGTACAATCACTATACCAACTAACTGTACAAATTATACCAACTATAAATATAAAAAAGGCAGCTGCATCGTGACGTCTCCCGTATTTCGTGACAATTCAGTGTTTTCCGATCGCGTGGGAAGAAAACGCGCCAACTTGGAACGTTAAGAGATAATCGCGAGCGAGCGAGAGTCACGTTCGCGCAAGTGCCACGACGACGTTGCCTCGTTCGCGTGTTCGCGGAGGCTCGAAATATTGAAACAAACGGCTGCGAAACGCTTTCCCATGGCCGCGCGTGCTACCCCCATTTCCCATCAGCGAGGACGGAGATACAAGCCAGTCGAAATTGAGTTTTGCTTCCTGTTACCCTCTTTTCACCTACGGAGCCAGGGAGAGACGGCTCGGCGAACGAGATTGGAAAGAGGTCGAAGGAGGTTTCCGCGGCGTGTTTGTTGCCGATTTCGTGCAAACTCGCCAGACACGTGTCGAGTCTACTGACCTTTCGACCACTCTTTCGCGATTGAACCTCCTCTTCCTCTTCTTCTTCTTTTTTTTTTTTTTTTTTTTGCTTCCGTCACCCACGGTTCTCCGCCTCCCCCTTCTGCCCATCCATTAAAGAGAGCAGCTCGCTCTCGTTTCTCTTGTATTCTATTCTCCCCCGTTCCCGGTCGTTTCCTTCCTTTTACTCCTCGTCTCCTCGCCGAAACTCGCCGGGCGTAGCCGGAAAAAGGGGGAAGCTGTCTCCCCGTAGGCGGCGGACTTCCGCTAATCAGAGCATGTTTGCCCGCCGCGGGAATTACGCCGGTCATCCGCGTCTGCAATTTCGGTTATTTACCGCTTAGATCGCGCATTTCCTCCCAGACGTTTTTCTTTTTTTTTTTTTTCTTTCCGACCTCTCTGTTTACCATGGCAGTTCGAAACGATGGCCAAATACCGTACGCAAAGACGTTGCCACGCTGTTTCCACGTTGAAGGTTCCGCTTTGTCTCAATCTGCAGCGAACTAACTCCCGTCGTTGCGTTCGTGAAGTATACGAGAAATCGAAATGAAAGATCGCCCGCGTGTTTCGCCTGCATTTTGATTTCTCCTCAGTTGACGGCAGCTCGTTGTCGAACCTCGTTGAAGGTTGCAAGAAATAAACTCGCGACGTTCGAATGTCACGTACGCATGGTAAACGAGAAACGCGCTTCGTCCGAAATCCTGCCTGGTGGATTCGCTAAACTAAAAAAAGGCGCGTAAATGAAACGCATATCGCGTTAAAATCTTCGCGTTAAAAATCTCTGTGGGGGGTAAAAAAGACGTCGTTTGGCCGCGACGACAGCGACGTCTTTTTGTCGGTGAGCTTTGACGTTGATTAGCTAGGTCGTTGAATAAATTCGAGAGGGGGGGGGCGAGAGTTGATCCCGCGAATAAGTGCGGGATCGAGCGACGAAGAAGGGTGAGAGGACAAAGGGAGCAAAGGGAAAACACTGTGGTCTATGGACGGGTCCCAAGCAACACCGCACTGCCATCGGTTGACGAGGGTTTATTGGCTTTATCGAGGAATCAGGTCGTCCCCGGAGGAACACGGGAAGGGGAAAAAAAGGAACGACTGACGGAAAGAATGGACAATGGACAAACGAGCGTACACCGTGCATTGTCTACTCGCATGCAACCAACTGGGACACAAGCAGAACACGTACACGCGCACGAACGTACGTACGTACGTATTCTATTATTCGGCCCAGGCCATGGAAAATGAGTTCGCCTCGCGTGAGACCGGCCAATCCTCATAATGCGAAATTTCCCAACGAGCCCGGATCGTTCGGCAAGCGCTGCTGAGAGAATCCGACGACGATTTACGAGATTTTCTATCTTGGAGATCTGGTCGAGCGTGATTATCAATGTAACGATCAATTTAATATATTTAACCTCTTGCGCTCGAACGAGAAGTTTTTATTCCAATATTGTAATATTTTGTAATATTTTCTCAGTTTTAAGTAAAACAGAATGGGCAAAACGAATAATAAATTTGTTGCTTCTCGATAATTTCTATCCAGTGATGTCATATCGACGAGTTCAAGGGAAAAAGAAAGCGACGGATTATTGTACACGGTTCGGTCGCTCGTTATGGTCCGCAATCAGTTGCCCGGCGCAAGTGGTTAATATGCGTACCTTGAACGACACGTCTGCAAGCACGTTCGGATCGGTGGCTCCTCTTTATTGATAAGCTTCGATTTTATTAACCTGCTGGCCGGTGTTCAGCGAACCAAACCGATATCGCGTCGCTTATTTTCAATCGCACGTGTACGTATTTTGCACGAATGTTACACTTTCGATGGCCTCCCTACGACTGAGGAATATAAATATCCGAACTTGTCCGCCTCGCGGCTACGGACGGTATTTACATTCTCGTTTTTGTATTTCTGAGAGATTTCGTGTCTCGGTGATAACATAACATACGTGGCTAATCCGCGGTCAAGGATGTTGACGATGTGACGATCCACGTACTCTCTCTCTGAAGTTTAACGATACATAACGTGAGAAAATATGGAGCGAGTGTTTTGTCTTCCCGTCCCTGAAATTTGAAAAAGAAAATTCTTCTCGCGAAATACACGGGCGTCGTCGTTTCGAGTTCGCTGAATTCGATACGCAGCCGGCTGCTGCTGCTGCTGCTGCTTGGCTGGAGCCTGGCTAATAAATCGGATCTTCGTTCGCGGAGCAATAGCGCCAGCTGCAACTCCACGTATTCCTTTCGGTTGTTCATAATAAATCACCACTTCGTATCGCGGGAATCCCCGATTTATGGATATCCAGTGACTCGTCTTTTCGCGGAATAAATCCACCCCTTTTCCCCCGTCGCGACCGTGATTCCGATAAACTCGGTATAACTGGAAATCGACGGAGAAAAGAGCTGGCGCGCATGATTTTCAAGGACATTTTGACCGAAAGACGAGGCTTCTCAATCCTCTCTCTTCTGACGAAAATTGTACTCGAGTCAAGGGTTTAATCCTCCTGCGGTCCGCCGATTGTCTGTCGGAGGTTCGCGTTAATTTTGAAAAAAAAAAATTGCACAAGGTGTCGATCTAGGCTGAAAAATTTAATATTTGGCAGTTGCAGTGTTTTCCACGAGTATTCTCCTTTCTTTCCAAATTAAATCACTGAATCCAAATCGATGACAGTTTCACGAGTCAGTTTTTCCATCCACGGGTGAGAAAAAACCCTCTTTAAACACTTGCGCTGGCAACTGATTGCGGACCATAACGAGTGACCGAACCGTATACAATAATCCGTCGCTTTCTTCTCGAACTCGTCGGTACGACATCGCTGGATAGAAATTATTGATAGGTAATAAATGTATTGTTTGTTTCGCCTATTGTTTTACTTAAACATACTTAACCCATTGGCTTACATTGACGTGACATGTACGTCAAGCTTTGCAGAGTCGGTAAAGAAAATGACGTACGAGGTACGTCCGCCGTAGTCGAAAAGTTTTCCTAATGGTTCTTGGCTTATTCCAACACATGGCACGAAGTGTTACATACCGTTGGAAAAAGAAAATTTCGATTTACCGCACAGTGATCTCTGCGATTGATTTCAACGTGTAGAAGGAATGCCAAAAAATTTAAAAATAACCTGTTGATTCAGTAGCGGCATAATAGCGTCCCTGTATTACTCTCAAAAGCTTACAGACGATGAAATGTTAGATATTCTATATGCTAGTGAATCCGAATCTTCCGAAAATTCAGATTCAGAAGAAAGTGTAAGTGATCATTCGAGTAGGCCTTAGTAGTGACAGTGAATCTGAAGAAATGCATCTCACAGACCTCGGAATAAAATTACCAGAACAAATCCTTGAATCCTCTGCCTTATCTGACTACCTTAGGAAAGGAAGGCCGTGTCAAGGAGTTTCTCCACTCAGACTTCAGGATTCAGGCTATTTTGTAAGAGTCATTCCCCCAACTCCAAAAAAACAGAAACCTCAAAGAAGGTGCGTGGTATGCAAGGCAAAGAACAAGATGAGTGAAGGTCGATATGAATGTAAAGAATGTCTTGTTGCATATTCCGGACTGCTTTGAGATACCACAAACGCAAAAATTTTTAATTTCACACAAAACCTCATTTCCATCACCTCAAACATCACACAACATATATATACATCAGTAAAAGCTAAGATTTTTACGTTTAAACTTCAAGAAAAAACAATTTCACTAGTTTTGTAAATCGCTTAATTTTGCATGAAAAATGGTAATTCCGTGAATGTAGAGTGTGGTGATATTGTTAAGCCAAAGGGTTGAAACTGAGGAAATGTTGCAAAAGTTCTCGACGTGCGTGGCGCGTCATTCCAGCGCAAGGGGTGTTAAACTTTCCTCCTCTTTAGGACGTCCCGATGAGAAATCGCGACACTGAGTCTCATCTTGGCGGGTATAAATCAGAGGGGAACGTGAAGAGAAAGAGAAGGGAGTCGGTCGATTTTCGTCGTCCTCTCCGAATATCGGGATATTCAGGAATCTTCGGCTTGGCAAATATACCTGGCCCGGAATCGCAGGTGGAGGCGGGAATTGAATGGATCGAGGGTTACGAGGATGAAGTGTCTCGTACCAGCGAGATTTACGAGCATCCTCGCGGCCTGGTCGCGGCTGAACGCGAAAGCTTCGCTCGCGTTCACCGTGTATTTTGGTGAAGTGCCGCGAGGCTGACTGGCAAAAGGGATCGCCGGTGATTGGAAGGGGTGACGCGATGGGACTCAGCTGCGATAAGCTGCGGCACACTCTGGTATCTCGTCGTACGACCTTTCAAACTGGGTCATCGACCCTCGACCTGTTTTCCCTTCCCGCCTGTCGATCGTGGATCGTCAGATCGAATCGCGATGTGACATTTAATAACATTTTCGCACGATTCCCTCATCTCGTAGCTTCATCGCCGAACAATGTGCAATCAATGATCAATTTAAAAAGTCAACTTTCTTTCGTTTCGACTTCAACACCTAACACTGTTGACGCATTGTTCCAACCAGTGAATCAATCATTTTCAACTATCGATATTACTTGCAAACGAATCGTTTCATCCGGATCCAAGACGAAAGCGTGGCTCTTTTCCTCTCTGTTTCGATAAAAAAGAAAAAAAAATAGGTAATAAATTAAACGGGGGACAATCCGTCATTTCAAGTTGTTACGTCTTATCTGCGTTTCGAATGAAATTCGCCCGACCACGGGGACCGATTGTCGAGGGGGGAAACTCGACGGCAAGGGGACAGAGAGCTGACGCGCGACGATAACACGCGCGGCGTGGATTCGCGGCGGATAAGATAGATAAAACGCGGAGTATTAAAGCGGAACGACCAGGCAGGCGGCCTGTCTGGCAGAAGCTGCTAGCCCGGAAGGAAGGAAGGACGTGAAGGAGTGAGAAGAGTCTGAAAAAAAAGAAAAAGGAGAGAGAGAGAGAGAGAGGGGAGGAAAAAAAGAGAAACGGGGAATAAAGCACCCTCTAATATTCACTGCTTCGCGCTGTCGACCTCTCGTGCTGGGCTTTTTTTCTTTCGTCGAGCCGTTTCCGTATAACCCTGGCCTATATACTGGCGAACTGACGGGCTCTGCCTCGCGTTCGTCGCTCGAATCTCACCCTGCGTACGCACAAAAGCTGCTGTACAAAGGCGGGTCCGACGTGCAGCTGGCACCCGCCCTCTCTCTTTCTCTCTCTCTCGCTCTTCAGATACGAATTCTTCCTTTTAGATGCTCATTATTTTAACGGAAGGCGTGTCGAGCTTTTATACAAAAATGTAGACTCGACCTCGACCAGTTTCAACGTTTTTGATACACCGTGTATCAAGATAACGGGGATAAATGTATAACACCAACGATATTTCGTCCACGCACTATGCACGTGAAAATCTACGATCTGCCGATTAATGAGAGCCGTGGAGCTGATCTACACGTTTATATTCTTCCGCCATCTGAACTATTTCATTGCGACGAGCCAAGACGTCAGGAGAATGTTAAAATAATTTAATTTTTCAGTTGTACGACTCTGCGGCGTTTTGATCATTTATATTCTCCCGAAAAAGGTCTTTCCGCCGTTGAGAGTATCGATCGTAAGTAAGTAATTTAACTTTTTAGATCGTGTGACTCCAGCGGCATCGCTAAACCGGCAGGTGCAACAAATGGGAAAGAATTCGCGAAAACTCGCCGCCGTAAATTTAGAAAATTCCAGAGAAAGACGAGAGACGCGTCCTTCGCCGCGTTTCTCTCTCTCTCTTTTCAAATCGTCACACCGAGCTTAATCCTGGCAGCGAATCCACTCGGATGGATAAAGAGAGCGCGTCGCAATTTGCAGATTCGAAGCGAGAGGGACGAAGGGTTGACGCGACCGATTTATCCAAGCTGCCGTATTGTCGCGAAACGGTGACAAAAGTACGACAGGGACTAAAAGCACCGACTAGAAGGTTAAAATAATGGATGGACGTGTGTTCGCGGGACGCACAAAGCGTGCATTTTCGGCGTTTCACTTGGCCCATATTTCTCACGCGCGCTAACGGGGAAAAAGAGAGGGAGAGAGAGAGAGAGGGACGAAAGATTGAACGAGCGCTATCGCATCTAACGCGACGCTGTTAGTTTGCATTATGTTAACGCAACGGTTTACAACGCGATCTCTTATTCCCTCTTTGCGGCGATTCGTTGTGTGTTTCGTCGCGTTTTCTCAGGGCAAAAGCGTAACTTTCAAGCGTCACACGGTGGTACGTGGGTAGACAGAAATGGAAAATTCAGACATTTCTGATTAATAGTTTTTCTAACGTAGAAGACCATTTTTGACGTCGTTAATTCTTCCATTCGTTGTATATTTATCGCTGATTTATATCTGCTTACGAGAATATTCAAAGACCTACGACTTTTCACGAATATATTATACACATGCTGCATGAAACATTTTGAAAATATACTGACATTTTAATGAAACTTGGGCGACTGGCGCTAAATATTGTAACTTATAATTTTCTAATGAAAGGTCGTAAAATAATAAACGTTGGCTTGACGTTGACGCTTGAAATACTTGGAAAGTGGAGGGTACTAATTTTCAAATGAATCTGAATTTATTATCGCAGGATTTCTTTTAGCGTCCGACTATTAATGCGAGTCACATTTGTAGGTCAAATTTGAAACAAATCTCTCTCTCTCTCTTTATATATATATATATATATATATATATATATATATATATATATATGTAATAATTACAAGATATTTAACGAAAATATATATTTCGGAAAGATAAAAAAAATGACACGATCTCACCTGAGGAGGGCAAGAGAATGAAACGCGACAAAGAAAGGAAGAACGCCTTTCAGCGTGCCATGGGCGTCTTAATAGAACTCGAAATCCCGCTTAGACTCGCCGGGAGAAAAATAGCGTACCTATACATTTAAATTGAAGTTTTCGTTTGAATTTCATGTAGGCGTTAAATTAAAACCGATGAAAGCTGGCGCGGCGCGGCGCGGGCTCGCTATTCGTTTCCCTTTGCCGCGGATTCCCGTTTCGCGCTCGTTGAAAAGGTTCGTTAATAAAGACGATGAAAATTACGGGGTAGATGGGGTCGTTTTTAAAAGGAAAATAACTCCGCAAGAAGATTACGTCGATGCGGATGAGAGAAAAAAAAGGAAAAAGAAAAGGAGAAGCGATCCGCCAGTATCAAAATTCCATCAGCGATTCCTCTTGGAATAACATGGCAGTCTAATTAATACATCTTGCACTTTTTCCCTGGACTTCGATTTTCCAAATGTTCCTCCGATTTTCAGATATTCGTACTAATTTGTCCTTATGTCACATACTTTTTGTCCTCGCGATATAAATCAGAAATCTTAGGACAAGTACTGTATTTGTATAGTGAAAATAGTATAGTTAATAGAATATGCATAAAATATGCAATGAATGCAAAAACTGCTTTATACAATAGAGACTCTGTTAATATATTAATATGTTGTGCTATATATCGTGTCATATTCTATTGTAAAATACGTACGCACGACAATCCACGTTGAGTACTGAAAATAAAAGTGTCCTAAGACCTCTAAGCGGAAGTATATGTATTTTCAATAAATTTGGTGCCCCCGACGAAACACGCTCCTATTTTTCTAGACACGTTTTTCAAAATTTATATTAATATTTTTCTAGACTCGTGTCAGATGAACACACACGTGTAACGGTACTGTGTAAATTATCACAGTCATCTATGGCCTAACTGTAAAAACGTTACTACCGTGTGAATTACACTGTGAAATACTACTCGAGATTTCTGCGAATCGTTCCCCCCGAAATACGAGGACGTATGCAGGAAACTCCGGCGGCGCGACGAGATTAAAGTGGAAGTTTTACGGCAGCCACGAGGCGGAGAGGAGAGCATACGCAGCCGGCAGGCAAACGAATGGCGATCGCATTCCGAAAGTTCGAACTATGCCAAACTAATCGCCGATCGGCCTCGAACGTTTCCGCCTCGTGGTCTGAATGTTAAATGTCCCTGAACGGAGCGGAGCCGAGCTGCACCGTTACGTCTTGCGGTCGTCAAGGAATCCCCGATGTCTGGCCTGCTCTCTTCCGTTCTCTCGGTTCTTCCGTAACTCTGCCGGTTGCTACGAGAGAGGATATTCCGTTCGTACGGCGGGAACATCCGCTGGGAGCGTTATATCAGTCGCGTAAACTCGCGCGATCCTCCATCCATTGTGAACACGCGCGTTCGTTTCATTTTTCTCTCTTTGCACACGCTGACGCAACACCGTGTCGCTAAGAGCATATCAGTCAATTTAGGTTAGACGGTTAGGTAGCTGGCTGTTCAGTTGACTGAGAAAACAAAGCTGATTAACGGCTCGCAGCTTGACGGCTCGATTCACAGCTTGGCGGGCTCAGCAAACTTCGAATCGAGGATTAGACTATGGTATTTTTATGTTTTTATCATTTGTAATAACGAGTGGATAATTTTGCGCGTTACGGGCAGTGCACTCGTTAACCCTTTCGGTGTGAACGTCGGATATATACGGCATGTATTGACATAAAATACACTTAATAAAATACACTTTAGCCATCAAGACGAGCTTTTTCTATTTCATTTAGACACAACGAAATTTATAGCAATAATAATAAAAATATTAATATTTATTAATAATAAATAATAATATTTATAGTAATAAGAAAATATTAATAATAAATTCTCTTGCAATCTATTGCAATCCGGAACAGTTCATCTCCAATCTAAAAACTTGAGGTTAGATTTTTCTTTGAAAGATCAAAGTTTGCTCGAAAGAAAGATACTCTAGGCCCCGGGTCAACATGTTACCAGGAAATTCGAAGATTTTCTTTCAAAACGTGTTAACGGAAAACTCGAAAGTTTAACTATCGTCGGGTTAGACGCGCTGAAGCTCCAGCCTCTTGTTCAAAAGGAACTGCCCTGGTGAGATCTTCAACTATTAAAACTCTCGCGACTTCGGCAAAAAAAAAAAAAAACATTTCCATCGTCCCGCCAATGTGTTTCCATTAACCAAAAAGAAAAAAGGAGGAATTCAGCCGCAACGATATTCGACCAGCGGAATAGTCGGTGTGCCACGATCGCCGGAAACCGCGAAAACACGAGCGGCCCCGGCCCCAATTTTGCCGGCGTGACGGCTTGAGAAACCACTAGCTTATTGTCTACTCCGCGCCGAGTGCCGACTAAATTCAACGTGTCTCCCGCAGACGGTTTACTACAGAGGGAACGATCGCAACCACCCCCTCCCACATTCTCGCGCCAGAGAAAAGCTTCCGCGGAGCGTTGGCGCACGTACATACTTCCGGAGAACCGCGGAACGCGACGTTTTGGTCCAAGGAAATGGTTGAACGCGGGGGCCGGCCGTTCGTAGCTGGTTCGTAATCGAGCGCTCGCGGGAACGCCTCGAAATGCCGGAGCAAGCCTTGGTCGCGGCCCTTTCAACCCCTCTTTACAATGCAACAACCTCCGTAATTCACTAAGGAGCGAAACAGAGAGAGAGAGAGAGAGAGAGAGAGAGAGAGAGAACTGATAAACGCACCACTGTATTGCTTTGCTTGCCGGCTCGACAAATACAACACGCTTTACGCACCTAGGCGTGAGTGCGAGGTTTATGGGGAACCGCGTAATACTATCGTGGAATAGTTGTAGCTCTAATTTCTATCGAAATTTTGTTCTCTCTCTCTCTCTCTCTTTTTTTTACTTGTCATCACTGCGATAATTGATCGATTAATTAAGAATAATTTATATTGTACACACTTTGAAAAGAAGCTACGTTTTGTGGAAGAAGTGCAGAAGTGATTTTGTTAATAAGAGAAACGGTGTAGTTTAAAGTGACAGCTTTATCAATAGTCAGGATGAAACTCGTAACGAGATGCATTCATAAAACAATATGATTGCTCTCTAATTGCGGATATAAATAAATGAGATTACAAATCATCACAGGTCACAGATAACCCATCAAATTATATCTCCGTTCAAATATTTACTATTCTTTCCTTTAACATCAGAGCGCAAGGAATAGTATATTGTATATTCATAAATATAAATTCTTAATCAGCTCGCGGCTGTTGTGCGCGGAATATCCCGCTTCGCGATGCAAATAGGTTAATTTACAACTCGAAACTTGAAAAATTCATTCGGCGGAAAATATCGCAAAAATCCAATACCGCGCGATGATAGCTCAGTCCGACGAAAAATTAACATGATAATAACCGACTGATTTTCGTAATAACTCTTGTCAGAGGTGTATCGAGATTTTGCTACAGACAAATTATTATGTGGACTTTTATGTAATTTCCCATTTTTGCAAACGGATCTGTGTAGAAATTTAACGAGTACTCTGCCTCAGGTATATTTTATGCACTCTTACATATTCTGTACAACTTCTCGTTCACAATTTGTACCGTGGATCTGTATAAAGTAAGAAAACAAGAAAATACTAAATATTCATTGAAATACTAAATGAATATAAACGAGCGCATATATCCGCTAACCTATATCCCCTGAAACTCATACGACGCTACACCAAACCTCCATTGATTCCGACAGAATAAATAAAAACGCAATTTATATCAAAGAAAAGCCGCGTGAAATGGCGAAGGTTTTTGTATCTAAGACTGCTACGATAACTATCTACATACATGTTCGTGGTTCGACCAATCTGTCTTCCCGTCGTACGAATTAGAAATGCCAACACTCTTGTTTGCCAAACGATGAATACATTAAAAAAAAATAACGACGGCAATAAAAAAATAATAAGAGCAGTAATCGCCGGAAGGTCGGTTAAGCAGAATGTACGCGTACTGGCACGTGATGATTATGATAATTTCGTTAGATTCACGTCGAACACCCCTGAAACACTGTTTGCCTCCTATCGACCCTCCCATATGAATATCGTTCACGTGACACGGTGCGCGAGCGCAACAACCACGAGACCAATCCTCGAAAAATCATAGGCTTTCGTGCGTCTAGGCTGGCATGAATTTCTCCGGCGTCTCAGATATAAAAAATACTGCGACGGAAAAGAGAACGAGTTTATCGCCGCGGAGCAACGATGGATTTGTAAGAGGAATTCTGACTTGGTGCTGATTTCCTTCCACTGGCCCCACGATTTATTCGAGCGACATTTTACACTTCTGCTGAAAAATTTCGCACAATTTCGTGTTAAGATTTCAATATATGTATATATATATATAATTTTTTAAAAATATAGTGAATTATATATATATATTTTTTTTTAATTTTTATAAAACAATACAGATCACAAAACAATCAGACAAAGATACCGTAAATTTTTATTTCAACAGATATATGTAATTAAGCATACTTTTCTTTAATTCTCACAACGATATATTTGTAAATCATCCACAAACGACCTCTTCGAGCGAATAAATATTTTATTCGTAATGTGTGTTATACTGGGATGTGCTTCTTTTCTCTCAGAGAAATATACGAAGAAGTTTGTCTCGTCCAAAGTACGCTGTAAATTGCGATAAACATTGAATGTCAAAAAAATGAAAAATATCCCAAAGTCTCTTGTTATTAGAAATATTTTAAATTGGTTCAGATAAGATGAACATCAATTTTGACAGAACTGCCACAGCCTCGTCTAATTTCATATTATCTGAAGATTTGTGTTTCTAATACTGCTGATAAAAATTCGATGTAAATTGCATTAGCAGCTTTTATCGCAGAACAACTGGCTCGTGACAAGAACGAGATAATCTGTCCTAAGTGCAAATTTCGCGTGGCAGTCAACACGCTGAAACTTGCCAGCGACTCCGGGGATTAAAAAAGGCTCTTCCGTTTTTTATCGCGGGGACGGAGAAGCTTTCTCACCCCGATCGAAAGAGAGAAAAGTGGTTTTCGTAA
This sequence comes from Tetragonisca angustula, assembly GCA_036937485.2. NCBI lineage: Eukaryota > Metazoa > Arthropoda > Insecta > Hymenoptera > Apidae > Tetragonisca > Tetragonisca angustula. Next base: position 1,100,974 of record JAWNGG020000035.1, on the reverse strand, counting down.
GCTGATTCGAAGCTACGTTACACCGACGCGGCGTCCAAAGTGTGGAGAGCACCGGTTAAGCCGTTCGAAAGCTGCGGAGGGAGAAAAAACTGGACAGATTTCGTCGACAAGATCACCGTGACGCCTGACCACGGGGTGGGACGCGTTTCTTTGTGCCCCGTTTCGTCGAGGGTCGAACCTTGTTAAACGTGAATCGAGTCGTTCGTGAAAATTTCAGCAACCGGCGCTTCCGCGCAACCTAATAATTCACCCCGAACGCTACTTCCCCTCGGGTGCCTTGGGGCACTAAGAGCAACGATGAGCGCTCGAGGCGCTCTTCCGTCTCGAGCAATTTCGTCGCGTAACGATTCAGACGTTCGTCGTGATCTTTGCAAGATGGGAGGGATCCAATTTCGATCGGTTTCCCCGTCAGACGGAAAAATTGGAAAATTCTGATAAACAATTAATTTTCAATACAGGGTTCTACACTCGTTCGTTTTCTACGATTACTAAAACTTACTGGAAACTGTTTCGATCGTCGTGTAAGATGGTGAATTTTTAATTCCTCAATGTCACCCGTACGCCTGCGTTATTTCTCGAAATCGCCATCTCCAGTTGTCGGAGCTGTCGCTAGCCAGCGGGAGCAGAACTCTTTTCAATCTTTACGCGGTAGGTTGGCACGGCGAAAGGCGAGGTTTCCGCGAGTCCAAAGGGTGGCTTATGAATGGGCAATTAATCCACGAAAACCACCGGCGCGTCGTCCTCGGTGCTTGTGTGCTCCGTTACGCCGCTAAGCCACCTAAAATCTAGCCGTCCGCCCGCCATCGCACACTGTATTATTCAAAGAGTACCGCTTTACACACGTACACACAGATTCTCTCTCTCTCTCTCTCTCTCTCTCTCTCTTTCTTCCTCACGCTGATAATGATTTATTTAAACGTACAGCATACGCAAATAAGGGACGAACATTAGCCGCGAACTAAGCCAGCACCCGGTATACTCCTTTCAAACGAGTCCTGGATTATCTTTTGCCACTCTTAATGACGTTACGCGATACCTTTGCTCGGCTGGAGAAGCTTCATCAAGACTGGCACGAGTCCGACTCGATGGAATGTTGGATTTTCTCTTTTGCGTCGTTTGTTCGTGATTACCATCGCGATATGACAATTACGCCTCGTCTACGTGAAGCTGTTCGCCTCGCCTCTGTTTAGAATAAGCTAGCACAAGTATCGCGTCCATGCTGGTGCGGACGAACGGCTTCTGAGAAAGATCTGTTGAGGAAGGAGAGAAAGATCCGTGTTGAAAACGTTTCGTGATGATGCACGCAGAATACGAGTTTCTATAATAATTGTAATATCAAATGCAATTCGTTTCTGAACTTGTTCGGGAATTTTTGAATGTCCAGGAAAAGGTTGATAACAAAAGCAATCGGTGCTGGATATATACAGGGTGTTTCGTAACTTGTGGGACTTCGGGAGCTGATTGTACGCCTAAAAACAATGAAAAAAAAGTTCTATCTGTTCTTCGTTTATGAGATGTAATGAATTTTCTGTTTTCATTACTTTTACAAAAGATGCTCGAAAATTACCACTTTCTGCCTGCACGCGTCTTGTCATTGATCTGGTTACTCTCTCTCTGTCATTCCTGGTGTTTCTCGAATTTGTCGGAAACCTTGCTCCATTCTACTTCGTAGTATTTCAGCATTTTCAATCGATGTTGCGTGTACAATAGATTTTAAATGTCCCCACAAGTGAAAATCTAATGGACTCAAATCCAGAGAACGAGCAGGCCACGCAATAGGACCTCCACGACCAATCCATTTATTTGCAAAGTGTCGATTTAAAAATTGCCTAGTCACTCGGCTAAAACGCGGCGGAGTTCCATCGTGCATAAATCGCATACGAAGTCTAACATCGACTGGAACTTTCTCTAATATCTCGTATAAACGCGTGCTCAAAAAATCAACGTACTTTGTGCCTGTTAGTTTCCCATCAAGAAAAAAAGGTGCAATTAAAAATTTATCAATTATTCCTGCCCATACGTTTAAACCAAACTGGTGTTGATGTCTTGAATGAACAATAACATGTGGGTTTTCTTCGTCCCAATTACGATTATTATGAAAATTGAATATACCATCCCTGGTAAAACTGGCTTACCAGAGTTTGCTCTGTTTATAGAATTCATTATACCTCATAAACAAAGACAGATAGGACATATATTTATATTAGTTTTTTTCATTATTTTTAGGCGTACAATCAGCTGCCGAAATGGGTCGTGCAAGTTACGAAACACCCTGTATATATATCATTTTGTGAAATTCACATTTCGTACGATCCTACGAACATTGGCGGATCCTGGCGTAATTTAATTAATGTAACAATTTCCGAATCGGTTGGATATTCACTAGTCACGCGGATCAAACGAGAACTGAAGCTTCATTAAAGAAGCGATCGTCATATTCGTTACAAGCTGCCGCGAACGCGAAACACGCGGCGACGCAGTGCGACCATTGGCGATGAAATTAATAAAAGCGCATAAGCGTCGGGAATTTCGAGGATCCCTTCACGCCCGAAACAGCCGAACAACACGCCAAACTCGTGACATATAATTAAACTATCATCTCCATATTCATGCCGGCCAAAGCAAGCTTCCCATACTCATCCATATACATTGCTAAACAATTGTCGGTCACCAATTTGCATTTAGGCTGCAGTCTTCATTAGCCGGGTCGTTGCCCGCCCGTTAAACCGCAGAAATCTTTTTCTTTTCTTCTCTCGTGCCTGCACGCGTTTTTTCGATTTTTAAAAAATTCACGCGAATCACGCCAAACACTTTATCGGCGTATCGTTGCGTCTTGTTCACCAACCCTTGGCCACGTTGAGAATTAGCATTGATTTTACAAGCTTCTAGTGAAATTTAACTGCAAGCAGAGGACGAAGTATTCGAAGTATACGACGTGTGTAAAAGTACGAAAGTGCGAGTAGAATGAATAAAATTGCATCTGGAATGAACGAAGAAGCGTACAGGGATGCTGGCGCATGTTACGTTCCACCAAGTTTTAATTTGCTAATCCACCACTTCTCAATTCGTCACTCTACATACGTGTATATTAATAACTAGTGCGTGTTATCTACTGTGCGTGATCTGGCGAGCGCAATAACACGCAACAGGTGAGGAGGAGAGATCGGTACGTGTTCGATGATGGCAGGCCTTGGAAATTTCCTTCCGAAAAGGGGCGAGCGCTCGTGAGGTGCTCTTACAAAAAGCAACGCGTGCGAGCCGCTTTCGTAATTGACGCAGAGCAGCGAAACGCCAAGTATTCATATGTAGATGTACGCGTTGCCGCTCGCAACTTTGTAGCGCGCCCTCTGCCTTTTAGATGTAATCAATTTTATCGTGCATTTCGAGTGTTTATGCAAGCGGTGTAATGATTCTTATTCACGCGAGCGAGATATTTCTACTCCTAGCGTAAATCAGCGACTTGGGGCCTTACGTTGATTTCAATCGAAACGTGCATTTCGGAGCACTTCGATTTTACGGGAGGGAAAAGAAAGAAAAAAGAAAAAGAAAGGAGAAGAAGAAGAAAAAGAAAATACGCAGAAAATTGCGAGGTCCTATTTCAATGGCGTCGATTGAATGACGATTGTATCGTCTGCAGACGCACTCCCGACTGAAAGAGAGGGAAAAAAGCTCGAGGAACGAGAAACGCAAGGCAAATCGAAACGTCAGTTGGTGAATGGCGTTTCAGTAACCCACTCGATATACCCCTAACTGGATCCACTTAGCCGATCCGAAGAAACGCGCGTCGCGAGCAAATTCTCGATGACGTACGCGCGAAGGAAACTCCGACGCGTGTCGGCAACACTCTCCCTCTCTCTCTCTCTCTCTCTCTCTCTCTCTCTCTCGGCTTCCTCCTCTTCTTGCCGGAATCGGCTTTACGAGAATGCCAAACAGCTATGGAAAATCGCTGAGAAGGACGTGGCAAACGCGCAACCAATGCGATAACGCGTTTTGACACGTAAAACTCCGGGGGCAAATCGGTGCTCGCCGCGCGTTTCCCACCGTCGCCGCACCGACGACGACGAAAATATACGCCGGGACGGCGGAACGACGAGGGAAAGAGAGGAGAGTGAGACGAAGAAGTCTGAGAGAAGAAGAACGAAGGGAGAGTTACGCCCATGTCTGAACGTGTCTCCTCGCGAAGACAAAATAGAGCCTCGTCCCGCGTCTCGCCGCCTTCTTTCTCCTCTCGCGCGAAATTTTTGCTGCCTTCTCTACCAGACACGCGGCCACAACCGAGGCGTTCGAAGCGCGAGTGGCTTCGTCGCGTTGAAACTACCATGTACGTCGAACACGGTTTGCATTATTTTGTCGAGGGGGGGGGGCGCGCAAATAAAGTGGCGCGTCGACGTTTCGACGAATCCTCTAGACGAGGTGTTGTCGTTTTCACGCAAACGTTTACGTTACACGATTCCGAATCGACTCGGATTTATCGGTGAGAAACTTTCGAACGCGATCGGATAGCTCGAAGCTTCTTCCAAGTCTCGATTAGTCTTGACTGAAGAATAAATTTATGGACATTAAACAACTCGGCAGTTTGCTTCGTCTTCCAGGTATTACAATATTTTATGCTCATTGGTCGAGTGTTACGTGCATTTCTGCACCGGAAGTCTGAAACATTCAGTTTCTTTTGCAAACGCGAAAAACACACCGACTGTCAAAGATGTTGGAGAATGTTCGATATTCAAGACTGATCCAAGGCTCGAATTGCATTCCATGCGATTCGACGTGCATCAGACGCAACGACGCCGATCGAATATAATTTCGATCGCGGTGGAGAAACTCCGGGGAAGGAGGCCCGCGAGGCAGGTGCATTTTTTATCGAGGGGAATTTTATCGCTCGGCGGGAAAACGTCAGCCCCGCACATTACGCGCCGCGTATTGATTTCTCCGGCGCCGGCGAGAAAAATCAAATAAATAACGTAAAAACCAGGCAGGCTGGAATTAAAGCGCGTTGCGCGCGCGCGCGTGTCGACGATTTTCGTGGTTCGAGAAGGGTGGGGGGAGGGGAGGGGATTTTCGCATTCGCGAAACCAAAGGCTGCGAGCCGAGGTGTTACGATCCTGAGTCTTCTCTCTCTCTCTCTCTTTCTCTGTCTCCTCTCCTCTTCTCTCCTCGCCGGGAGAAAATAAAATCTCGCCGTCGGTCGGTTGCGCGCGGAAGCTCGATGCGGATCGAGCTTTTTTTCTCGCGACGCAGTAGCACCGACAGGGCAGACAAGACGGTACCACGGCTAGCCAAAACATTCGAGACTTGATCGCGAGCCAAAAATCTCATCGCACCGACAAAAAGATACACCTGGCCCCCGCGGCGGGGAGAGGCGTCGTGGAAAAGGAGGGAAGGCGATTCTATTTTTCTCGATCTCGACGCCCTGGCTTTCGTTCGCTCCCGGCGCAACCGCTCCACACTCTCTTGTTTCTCTTTCTCTCCATTTGCGACGAGGAGCAGATAGATTTCGCGTAAATCGTTCCTCGTTACTGTCGTCTCATCACTGCTGGAAGAATGTTCCACGGCGAAATGTATTTCTTCGAATGATCAAACTCTCGGGAATGAAATTTCATCCGTGTTATTTCCTTCTCTCATTTGCGCGCATTGATCAACGTCCGTCTGTCTATCGCTTTTATCAATCGTCCCGTGATTCGAACGTTCGAAACAAATGCACTTTCACTACTGTTCGACGCACGCAGAGAGATATACAAAATACAAGAGAATTGCAACATTTTCTCAGCTTCAAGTACATTTAAATGTAACGAGTGATAAGTTTTCGTTGCTTCTCAATAATTTCTATCCGGTTGATATCATGCCGACGAGTCCGGAAGAGAAGGAAAGCGACGAATCATTGTACACGATTCGGTCACTCGTTACGGTCCGCGAAACCAGCCTGCCGGGCGCAAGTGGTTAAAGTCGTGTCGAACTTTCGTCGAGCTGCACAACAACTTTTAGTTTAGTTCGATGAAACGTAGCAATACCACCGAACCATAACATAACGATGCGAATTGGAAAGAGAACGAGAAACACTACCTATATTACGCGAGGAGCTTCAGTACCTCAGGAGCGTATGCGTATCGAAAATCAATGGCGGCAACCGATCGATCCGTCCCCGATACATCTGGATGGCTGGCGCGCGGATTTATTTACCCAATGAATAATTCGAAATTCACCTTGTCATTAGCAATTTTTCAATCCCGCGATTTTTATCTCGCCGAGAGAAACGGCCTACATGTGTGCGCACGCGGCTATATATAACTGTGTGTGTGTGTGTGTGTGTGTGTGTGTGTGTGTGTGTGTGTGTGTGTGTGTGTGTGTGTGTGTGTGTGTGTGTGTATAACGCTTTGGAAAATTGCTCTCGTAAGGATATGGGAGTTTCGGTCGACGCGAAATGACAAGCACAGCGCGGCACGAAGATCGTCGAACGTTGTCCCGGTGGCATCTGCCAGCGGAATTTATGATAATGGAATATCGGCGGGCAGGGGGAAGGGAGGGGGAGAAGGGACCGCGCGCCGCGAGGAAAATACGCGCACAAAGGGCTCGCGCGCGCGTTAACGCGTTCGGCTTCCCGATGGCCGACCTTTGAATTTATTAAAATTCACGCGAAATGCATTCGCTGTCGCGATCGCCGACGATATCGCCCGATATTAATAAAAAAGGAAAATGAAAGAAAGGTCCGCCGGGCAAAGAGAACGGCGAGAGGAGACTCGCGCGGAGGTGAAAACAGGTTTATAAATATTACCGGCGAATAATGGATCCGCGCCGCGTCGATCGATCTCTTGTCTTCTTTTTTCTTTTTTTTTTTCTTCTTCTTTTTAAAGGGAGACGGACGGATTCGAGACGCGCCTCGCATTCTGATAATTACGGACGTCTGGATTGGAAAGCGGGCCACAGCGTTCATTATGGAATTGATCGCGAATTCACTGCGAAAATCGGTGACACGTCGGGTGGTACACTGTCATAAGTTCACAAGTATTTACACTGTGAATCGCGTTTTTAAACTAATTAAGTATTTGCAAGAAAGAAAATTGAAGATCCAATGCGTACCCACTTATTTCTCTTTTGCATACGTATGCTAGAAGAAGGGGTTAACGTTTTATTTTTCTATCTCTGTTTTGAACTTGCCCATTTAACAATGAATATTATTATTATCATACGTCGTCTTAACACTTAATCGAGTAGTAATCGCTTTCTTCTTTTTTTTCTTTTCTTTCGTTTTTAATCAAGCTTGAACTAGAGTTGTTTGCCAGTTCATCGGATACTTTTGCTGCTTCTATAAAGCACAATTTTTAATAAAATCTGTAGACAGCGTACAGTTAGGTGTAACTCCGCGTAATCATAGGACACGATAGGCGTTTTTAACTTATCAAGTTTGGAAACTCAGTTAGTGTCGTGTACAATCTGTTGACATATTCCCTCAACTGTGATGTAAATAATATTTCACTTTATCATACTGTTACGCTGCATCTCACATTGTACCAACTGCATCTCATCCGTGTAGCTGTGGTTAATTACGTTCAATTTTTTCCCTATCTATGTCTTTCCCGCACGCTAAATTAAATTATTATTATTATCCTCGATTTTGCCAAATAACAATGCCTCTGTTCATTATCTCTCGACTTCTGTCGGTTCACTTAATTAAATCGTAATTTAATTAAGAGTTGCGCGAAAAAGGAACAGGAAGAAAGGGAAGAGGAACCATAGTAGATGTGGAATCGTTGCGCAATATATTTCCTCCCCTGAGGGCGCAGAAACTCCGCGGGAGAGTCTCGAAAAAGAAAACAAAAAAAAAAAAAAGAAAAAAAAAAAGAAATGGAGCAACCACGTTGAGGGCCTTGGTCGTTGTTCTTTTGTTCAGCGATGGGAAATACGGCTACTGACCGAACGTTACTAATCCATCGGATTATCGTCGAACGATCGCTTTCTTCGCGCTTGATTTATGCCGGCACGCTCGCCGTTAAAGGTAGATTTACACCTGGCGAGGTTTTAAAGCGCCTTCCTGTCCGGCGCGAGTGTCCCTAGGGGCTACGTTATATCGACGTCGAATTACGCCAGTCCTCTGGCCCATCTCGCCAAACCGCGAAAAGGAAACAAGCCGAGTAGGTTTCCCGCATTGTAGAAGGAGAGAATGCTTTCTACTGAACGATTAACCCATCCGCTCTGTAAAACTGTATCCTGCAGAAACCTACGCTCAGTATATCAAATACATTACACGCGCAAATTTTAATTACCTCTCTATTTTTTTTTTTTATTATTTTCTCTTTTTTTTAGGGAGATAAAATAAATTCTCGCAATTACGTCAAAATATTAAATAATATTTCCGAAAGCTCTATCTCTGACGGTCGTAATTTAAAGAAAGGGAAACGACGTGCATTTCGAAATGTGCGAGTATCCTGCTCGGAAACAGAAACAAATTCGAGTCGCTGTGATAAATTTCGTTGCGAAGTTTGTAAAACGAAGAGCGCGATCGCGCGTTACACGCTCCCCGTGCATTAGCGTTGGCTCATCAGCGACGCTTCAGACACGCCGGTGCGAAAGAAGGATAGGTCGAAGCCAAGATAACGAAACGAATAAATTTCCATTTCTGATTCCTTGAATATATATATCACGCGAGCAGTCTTGTTTGATTCCTTTAATCGTTCCCAGGACAAGAAAGAAATCCAAAACGGTTCTTTCGTAGCTTCGTAACAAGTTGGTGCCTCGACCGCACAGAGACACTCGCATTTTCTCAAAATAAACAGCTAAAGTATTAGAAAAGAAAAAAAAAGTAAACGATTCACGAGGGTGAATCGGTACGTTCTGCAGTCGATCGACAGTCGAAACGAGCAGATTTTTCCTTTCGACGAGAGGGAGAGAGAGAGAGAGAGAGAGAAAACGAGTGTCGCGTGACGGGGAAACAGAGGCGAGCACATCGGTGAACACCGAGAGAGGAGCGAATAAATTTTTTCGAGCGACAGAGAGTAACGCGGAGCGGAAAGAGGGACGCCGGTGGCCGACGTCGGGGTCGAAATAAAAAAAAAAAAAAAAAAGGAACTTACCACCCTTTTGCAAGCTTCAGATACGTAGGTACGTATGTATGCGTGTGTATATTTGCGTGGGGAGCTGCGATGCGAAATTTATGGTCGAATTACAGCCGACTATCGGCGATAGTTGACCAAAAGATCAAAACAGAAAAAAGTACAAAAGGGGGGAGGGGGAAGAAGGGTCGAATCGGCCAAACGAAACAAATCTGTTGGACTTAATAAAAACGGAAAACGCCCGGATATTCTATCGCGTTGTTAACCTACAGTGCCAACAAGAGTGATTCAAGGTTCCCTTCTCGCGCGAACTTTTCACCTGTCAAGATATTAAATTGAAGATCGTGTATGAAAAAATGGTGGATTTCATGATAGAATCATTCGAGAATTTTTTGATTACAAAACGATTTACAATGTATCGTTGCAGAAATATCAAACGACTGAATTATGTCGAAAACATTAAATTATTTATGAATATAATTAACTGCAAAAGTTAAAATTCCATTTGACGAAGATCATTCGTCAAAATAGAAACAGATTTATTTTTTTTTTTTTATATATATATTTCTACATTCAAAATTTTCTCGGTTACCTAACATTATTATTTTCAAGAATATTTCTTGTCATTCCATCTGCGACAATTTCGCGAAATCTGACAACGACAGCCATTTACAAGTATTACCGGCGCGAGCTGGCTGATATTATTTTCGAATGAAATTCTGAACGAGCTTGGCGGTCATAAATCCAACGGGGGAAAAAGGATTCGCGTAACCGCATCGCGTCGATCCTCCTGATCCCGAATTCGGTCCGGTAAAAACCGTTCGTCTCTAAAAAAAAAAAAAAAAAAAAAAAAAAAAATGGACAGATCGAACAGCCCACGCTTACGGTGTTTATATCTCGATCGGATTTATCAACGAACAGGACACCTGGAGCGAAGACATTAGAAGCAATTTCTTGTTAAAATTAGAAATTATCGTGAATTTTGCGTACGACCGTCGTACGAACGACATCGCTCTCGTTCGGATCGGACAAAAACACCTGAGAAATCAGAAGACAGAAGACAGAAGGAAGAATGGAAGTAGCAGAGAACGGTGGAGGGAAACACTGGTTGGTCGAAACTAATTGCAAGACGAGACCGATAGCGACTTAATTAATTAAGGCGCATCCCCCGCCGGATTGTTGGCGCGTTTTACACTCGCAACGCTGACTAATGGCCCCGGTTGATTAATACGCGCTGCAGATGTTACGCAGCGACCTAAACATTAAGACTACAGTCGATTCACCGATTGAATTATCACGGACAAGCTGCCGAAGTATTAAATCGTACGCGGCAGTCGCCGTGGCCGATTCACCGCGCCGCGCCATCGGCACCGTGCATCCGGATTGGCTTTGAATAACAAGTCCGCCCCCGTTATGAATTATGCATACGCCGGAAATCTAAAATAGATTGAAAAGAGATTCGGCCAATCGATCGGGGAATTTTCGTCGGAGGAAACAACCGGAGAATCGGCTTTTAAACAGCGACGCAGCCGAGTTGGCTGACCAAAGACCTTCTCCGACTACTTTCGCTGATATTATCCCTTCGGGGTGGCGGCAAAAAAAAAAAATATATATATATATGTGTGTGTGTGTGTGTATGTATATATATTTACGCGCCAAAGCTCATTTCACCGGCTAGAAGGATATTTTCCTCCTCGAGTTCCGCAGTTGTTCCGCTGCTAAACGACGCGTAATTTAATTAACTAACGCAATTAACCAACAAATAGTTTTCCTTTACAGTTGTACACTTGCTGGGCGGAAAGCGCGTTGACAAATTCCTTTCTCCCGAGCTTTCGCTGCAATTTCTTGAAAATTGTTTTCGTTTGTTTCGCCGGGTTATTTAAAAAATTCTTTCCTCTCGCGTTGGCTTCCTTTGAAACTTGTTCCTTCCTTAAGATCTCTCCCTTCGGAGTTCTTCCTCGAGAAAAACTCCTTTCTTTTGGATCTCCCTTCTTTGGAATTCTCTCTCTCTCTCTCTCGCGATCTCCTCAGGTGCAAATAAAAGCGCGTAAAATTCTCTCCTTCTTTCCGCCCCGGGAATATTTTGTCGGCTTTTTGTTGCTTGATTGGCGTCTGTGGAAGTCGACACAGCCTATCGACGAATCAAAGTCTGAACTTGGTCGAAATAAGAGGAGCAGGAGGGACTTCCGTGGAGTAAAAGTGAAACAAAGTTTCGAGCTCTCGGTAGTTGTTCCAACGGTTAAACTTGGAAATGGATTAACATTAATATTGAATTACTTTATCCTGGTTAATGCAGGTAATTTACAATTTATAGAAAGCACGCTGATGGAAGAGTAATACGGGAATATTCTGCGGTGAAATTTGAGCACAATTAGCGAGGGAAGCGAACGTCAGCGACTCATTTATTTTACAACGGGAGCCATTTGTCTCAATCGGTAATTCTAAGTAGTTGGTAAAATTGCGAAGGAATTTAATTCGATGAAAATAATATTAATCACCGATCGTATGTGCCTGAATAGAAATATAATCGATCACACATAAAATTGAGAATAACTGAATCAGTGATGGATCGCTGGCCAATTACCAATCACGCTAATTAATCTAAATTAACGTTGATCAAAATTGACATCTGTTAGAATACATCAATTAGCAAACGTCGCTAAAAGTCCAAAGATATCATATCGTTTTAAACCTTGCATTCTTTCTCCAATTATTTTCGTAGTTGAGAAAACTTTTATACAGTGATCTCGATATCACGCAGATACCAATTCGTACTTTCACTAAATAACTCGAGGCTTCTTTTCCACACATTTCTGCCAATGGCCATTTGTCCAAAGAGGATAGTTTGTTGAAATCACGGCCGATACAGCTCCTTCAGTTTCTTCGTCGTTTCAGCATGGACAATCGGAATCGGCAAGTTCATCGTCGATCGCGAATGATGTAGAAGCGTACGAGAGCATTAATTAGCAGAAGCGTCGAGTCGACGAGGGGAACGGCAAACAACTATTTCGATTTTATCAATATCGACGAAGACAACTTTCCCGCGGATGGAAATGTTGACACAGCGATCGGTGGTTAATCTGTCTCTCTCTCTCTCTCTTACACGTACACATCCTCTCTCTCTCTCTCTCTCTTTCTCTCTCTAGGGACGAAACCTGGTGTAAGGAAGGTTATACAGGAGAGCGTGTGCGAGGTTGGAAAAGTTAGTTTTGGTGACATATGTGGCCAACACATGTAGAGGCGGAAGTTGAGCCGGGATCGGGCTAGAACCAGCTAGCTGCGGGCTGCGTGACATTTCCACCCCCGTAACTACCTCGAACCGTCGTTTAAGGAAATAGAGCTGTCCAACGCAAGCACGGCATCTCGCCGTGGCGAACGGCTTTCAAAGATATGCCAATAAATAGTAATCACGGGGCGAAGGATGTGCGAGCCAGCTGGCAAAAAAAAAAAAAAAACACCGTGGCAAGCCACGTAACGTGCACGCGTTCAGCTTCTACTCTAGTTCCATCATCGAAACGCTCTTTCTCTCTCGGCTCTGAAATATTCAGCTCCTCGTTCGATCAACGAAAACGCTGTTTCTCTTTGGCTTCGAAATATTTACAGCGGACGACGGAAGTGTTCGAACTTTGCAGTCTGGTTAATTAGAGTGGAGTAGAGTTGATCGGAGACGACGTTTCAGCTCGCGAGTGATTAACCGAGCCCTTGAATTGAATTCGGTAACTCTGGCCTCCAGTCGTTCGAATGGAAAAAAAATCTGAACAGGTTCACGTGGCTTTTTCAAGTCTTTAGGATAGCGCGATGCAATCCTGTACTAGCATGATATAATCGTAACAATCACCTTTCACCACAATACGTGTCGGTACACTCTTAAAACGAACCGACACCTTCACCAGTTTGAATTTTGGAAAATTCCAATTCGAAAATCTTTGTTTGAAATCAGCCTGGCGTAATGGAAAAACAAAAAAAAGTCAGTTACCCTAAACTGTTCCAACAGTCACAAGTGGTGTTTATTTCACGACATTCCACCGTTCATACACACACACACACACACACGTACACAGAGAGAAATCATCTGTTTAGAACGCGGAAACATCGAGCGTCATTCCGGGGGTTTTAATATCGCTTTACGCGGGCGCGAAATTAACCGGAAATCGGTATATCGGGCCCGGGCGGACGCGTAAGTAGGGGGTGGGGCGGGCTACCGGCCGATAAAATGAATAATAATGAGGGGAAACTCGGCGCGGTCTCGTTCACGGGGGTAATAAACGGAAACTTAATCAAACGACTCGTCGCTGCCGGGCCAATCCGATCGAAGTGCTTTTCTATGTAACACCGCACCGCGGCGTTGGTCCAACCGATGGGCAACCGATTTTTCAACACGGATTTCCGCTGGATTTCGATCAGTCACAGCCAGCCATTCGAAGTAATTAATCGGTTTCCTGATGCGAGCCGCCATGCCCCGCTTCAGCCGGATATAAATATTACGAAAATCGCCGGCACCGGGATTCCGTTCTGTCGCGGCCGTGACCGCAAATCACCGCGCCGCGACTCGGTAAAATAGCGCGCGACGCGATATCAGGGCACGGTTACAACCGACGCGCGTTTATGTTCGTGCGTCATCGACGTGGCCCCGGTTAAATAATTATTAATAATCGCTAATTAATGCAAGCACCCGCGCGGAACAACGAGCTGGAGATATCGACTGGGTGGTCGAATTTAATTCACCGCTCTCGAGGGACCAGTCCCGGTTCAGAAGAGTTATCGAAGGGTTGAAAAGATCGATCTTTCGCGAGAATCTTTTTTTTTCTTTTTTGTTCTTGGAAGTACATGTACCTGCGTTCGAACGTGCATCGTGCATGTAATTTTGTGAAACTAACCCGGTCGCAGAGGTGCTTAACGATTATTAATTCCCAGACTTGCAACTGGAGCAAATGGAGAGTTTCGTTTATTTAAGAAAGAGAAAATCGCTGAAAATACTTGCGGGGAATCGTTTACGAGTACGCTGAGATATTTTTAAATTTCGTTCAGTGCGATGAGAATCAAATCGTATTGTTAATTCAACTGTGACGGATGTATACAGAATTTCGTTTACTTATAGGTTACTCACAAAGTTACTCACAAAAGTTTGGATACTTGTAGAAACCGTTTACGAATACGTTGAAAAATTTCAAAATTCCATTCAGACTCAAATGAAAGATCGTGTTGTTAATTCATAAATATATACGGGAAACTGTACCAAAGAGTTCGATCGTCACGATAATTACTTGCTCGAGATCATTTAACGACGCAGTGAAAACAAAGCATCGTAGAGGCTCGTCCGTCTCCAGACCGAACGAAGATCGAAAAATCGGACTAACAACACGTTGCTCGCGACAATTCTTCAAGATTTCCACTCTCGCGCCGGGCGAAATTCGGCCGTCCCGCTTAATTAAACGCCTTTCTAATTAATTAGAGAAAGATCGAGCACCGTGTACGAAGGCCAAATCCACTTGGCGCGGATCGTAAATCAACGCTGCTCGTGAAATTTTCACCCCCTCTGACTTTATGCGTCTTCTGGCCTTGTTTCCCCCGCCGCTTTTATTCGACCAACGAAATTTTTCCGTCTGGTTGCTTTATTGCATGTACATCGACCAAGTTGAACGGAACTGTGTTCTCGACTGTGTTTCCAAACGATGAGAAAATCTCGAGAGAGAGGGACTCGTACGACATGCAAATCTCTCGTCTCGCACGCTAATTCTTTCGCATTCATATATTTAACGATTGAAGTGTGTTATAAACACTTTTAAAAAAACATGCTGAAAATATCAAGCAAGAGGTATCTTGGAATTTCTTTGAAAAATGAACTTTGATGGTACAAGTTGATCGAGGATTGCAAGAAGAAGTAGAAAGACGTAACAATTGAGAAGTATTAAGTGAATCCTTGGAATCTCCTTTCATAACTTCTTTATATCCGATAGTGATTAACTATTATTGTACGTTAACACTAGAATTGCCGGTGCACAAAATTTCGTTAAATTGAAAGAAACAGAAAATGTTTATGATACAATCTTCAGAGTACGCAAGTCGTTTTATTTATCTATTTTGAGAAGACTCTCCAAAACTACACTCTTTTGTATCTAACAAAAATATTCAAACGGTCATCTTGATCATTGTTAGAAATATCAGTCGATAATTTCCGTCTGTAGAGATGGCGTAAAATTACGGACGATGAACGAGAGAGAAAGAAAGAGAAAGAAAGCAAAGTAAGACGTCTATAAATTATAGGCGTAGTCGTCGATCAGAACAGTCGTTAGAACCGTAAGAACAGTTAGAACAAGTATAGGTCAGATCAGAAGATCAGTAAAAGTAAAATCGTTGATGTAAAAGTTAAAAAGTAAAAAAATTAGGTTATTGCGCGTGCCGTTGGTTTATAGTTATATTATAGTTATAAGTTATATTAAGCCATTATTCGTTTAATTTTCTTTTGCGCTGTCCTACGTGCTTTACGTGAAATATATATCAGTGAAAGTTATCAACCAGTGTCGTCCTAAACTGACTCCAAATCGTAAATTAAAAGGTAAAAACTCAACAATCGTGAATATTGAAAATAAAACGTATTGTAAGATACGTTTTGAGCGAGAGTACACACCTATCCTGCAAAACTCGAACCCTCGAAAGAAACATGGCCGATCTCCCAAAGATTAAATTTCGACCGGTCAGCAAGCCAAAGTAACCAAAAACACGAAGCACAAACTCGAAACATAAGCGCAGCACACCTTTTCTTTAATTTATCATATTAATTTTGAATTATCAATTTGATATTGACATTTTGTAGATGTAATTTGATTGTTCTTATATTTATTTTATTATATATTAATTTAACTTTTTATATATATATATATATATATGTAGTATAAATATTATATTACGTTTAATTCCCAATTAAAAAATTTATTTAATTATAATATATACAATAATTATTTATTTATATTTCATTATCTTTATTATAATAATTTATTATAATAATTACATTTAATTTAAATAAATTTTTATCAATAATAAAAGAAATTAATTTAGAAAAAAAGATTCCATTTGAATGTGGATTTAATTCAATTTCAAAATTTATATTACCATTTTCTATACCTTTTTTTTTTAATTAGATTGTTATTTTTAACTTTTGATATTGAAATTACTCTATTAAGTCCAATAGTTTTTTATTTAAAGCATTCAAATTTTTATTATACAACTAATACAATTTTATTATTCGTATTTATAATATGATTTACATTAATCTCAGAATGAATCTAGAGATCGTCCGATCAAGTTTCGTTGTCAGACTCGTGCAGACCCCAGCGCGCAGATTCGAACTGTTGCGAACTGATTCGAGAAGCATCGGTAAGATGTTCGCCGGGCATGGTATGGCGGAACTTCCGGCGGCTGAGGTCACTCAACGACCAGAGATCACCTCGGCCGGCGTGTGTTCGAAGCGTTTCCTCGGTGCTAACAGGCGAAACGCGGCGCAACGATGGAAAATGATCGAGGGTTGGAACTGGCTCTAGCCGACGTCCCAATTTCCCAGACAGTAACCTGTCCCGCCAGCTGGCACCCTCCGGGACATCGAGGCTCTTCCCTCGTGACCCAGCAGTCACCCCTCGCCTTTCCCACCCCCGTGTCTGACCCATTCGTCCACGGTCATCTCTCTTCCACCCACCTGTCCTCTTCTTCCCGTGCATCACGTCCGAAGATTATGGTTCGGCATAAATCTACTTATAACGGCCGGGCAACTATTCGTTGACGCCGGACTATTTCACGAGCTCGTCCGTGACATAAACGCGCGGCGTAAATCGTGCTCGCTCGATGGTCCGAGGGTGTTGGTTACTACGTCTCTACCCTGAAACGTATCACTTCTCGTTGCGCCTCCTTCTGATCTTTCTCTCACCTCGCCGTTAGCTTCTCGAGCGAATCGATGCGACACTTGGACGAAACCTAAACGAAACCCCCTGGTACGAGACGCTGATTTAGATTTTGACACTGTTTGACTTTTGGTTGCTTCGTGGTGAGTTTCAATGGTCAAAACGAGTATAATCTGTTTAACCACTTGCGCGTCGAGAATATTTGGCCGAAAATTGCAATGCTTTCTCAGTTTTAAGTATATTGAGATATAACCCAAGCAAAACGAATAATAAATTTATTACTTCTCATTAATTTCTATCCAGTGATGTGCCGATAAATTCGAAAAGAAGACGAATTATTGTTCACTCGTTATGGTCCGTCAACCAGTTACTAACGCAAGTGGTCAACTCTATTTTCTGCATATTCACCGTTGAACTTTTCATAAAAATCTGATCGTCGAAAGATTGGATCTCGGAATTAACAACAGGGAGAAATTTCACAAAATGAAATTTAGAAAGGGACAAGATGATGGTGATATCTGTCCTCTACTACACGGAAGATCATTGACAATTTTGCGCACTCGAGGTGATCCTAAGCTCGTCGTCGATTGAGAGACCGCCCGCAAGTCCGTACATTTTCGCCAATGTAATTATAACTCCAGTTCGTGATATTATGAATTCCGGCACGGAGATTTGACCACAGATTTCAAGCTGGGCTCGAGATCCCGGACAGCTGTCGAGCAGGAGAAACTTGGCGCTAATTACTTGGACTGCGATTAACCCTGAGCGATCGCCATATATCATGTGGTCGAGAAGGGTGGACCGTTGAAAGACACCGGATTAAGAGCGAACGAATCGATCCCACCCTCCCGCCACCGTCGTTAATCAAATCGAGAAACGATTTCGCCCTGGCGGCTTCGTTTCCCGAGGAATAATCAACGATCCCTTGCCGAACGGTTAATCCTACAACGGCGCTGCTTCAGTTTCGGCTCGTGGACGAGCTGAAATACAATCTAAATACTTGTAATTCGCTGAATCTTGAAAAATTCAAAAGATCTTTCGGTAGTTGGAGTATTAGACTCGTTCGTAATTACCTGCAGTTTGTTTTATTTGAAACGATAAAAATAATCCTCTCGCCACCTTAAATACTTTAGATAACGAGTTAAACACACTGTGATTCTAGACATTTTGAAAAATTCAAAAGATCTTTCGGTAGTTGGAGTATTAGACTCGTTCGTAATTACCTGCAGTTTGTTTTATTTGAAACGATAAAAATAATCCTCTCGCCACCTTAAATACTTTAGATAACGAGTTAAACACACTGTGATTCTAGACATTTTGAAAAATTCAAAAGATCTTTCGGTAGTTGGAGTATTAGACTCGTTCGTAATTACCTGCAGTTTGTTTTATTTGAAACGATAAAAATAATCCACTCGCCACCCTAAATACTTTAGATAACAAATTAAAGACACTGTGACTTTCTAGACATTTTGAAAAATTCAAAAGACCTTTGGGAATTAGTATTAGATTCGTTCGAAATTACCTGCAATTTGTTTTATTTGGAAAGACAAAAATAATCCACTCGCCACCCTAAATACTTTAGACACTGTGATTCTCTATATATCTTGAAAAAATCAAACAATTTTTCAGGACATGTTTAATGTAAAATATTTTTAAATATAGTTTCTTTTATTTGGAACAATAAAAATGGTCTATTAGCCACAAGTTGAAGACACTCTAGTATTGCCTGCAAAAACAATGAAGATGTACACGAGACCTCCCTTTCTCTAGTTAAGGAGCATACACAAACGTCGATGATGCCGCGAGCGAGCGAGCGAGCAAGAAAGAGAGAGAGAGAGAGAGAGAGAGCAGCTCTTTTACCCTTATCGAAAGAAACGTTCGAGCCAACGAGACGAGTCTCGCTTCGTCGCGATTATCGCGTACGTATCTCCGTGGCGCGCGTCATATTTATACACGTTGGTCCGTAACTGGATGCCTCGGGCGAGGGTGAATAGCAAGTCCACCGGCGGAAGGGTAAGCTTGAGAGGGGCTTCTGGTAACTTTGCTCGAGCTCGGTTGCTACACCGGCAGGAGTAGCGGGGATACGTGCATACGCGCCTCGCTGGATAGAGCCGCCCGTACGACCAAGAGCGGGTGGTAACCCAGTTTCGTTACACGACGAGAGGATGCCGGGCCATGCAGCGAGAAGAGGGGCGTGCAAGAGGGAACCAGCGTAGGGTAGAACCGCGTGGCTGGCTAGGAGAGTATTTCGGAATAAAGTACGATATATTATAACCAGAGTCGTATACATATATGTGTATATATATATATATATATGTTCAGAGGTATGAATGGTAGTAAGAGGGTAGGTGCACGTACACACGTACACACGTACACACGCGCTCGAGTAATTTCAAAGAGAAACAGAGGGAACAGAACCGTGGGACGTGGAGAAGAGAGGCGGCAGGGAAACGGGACAGAAGGTGATAAAAAAGGTGACGGAAGGTGGAAGATAGAGCCCCGGCAGCGGAAGAAAGGGAGAGGAAAGGAAAGAATGTAGAAAGTGGAAGGAAAGGGTGAGTGGGCGGTGAACGCGAGAGGGAGAGAAGCCTGCCGGCCCTCCCCCGCCCATTTAAAGCGTTATCTTTGAAATTGCGTACCACAGGCAGCGTTATTAAATTAAGTAAACCGCAAAAAAAAAAAAGTTTCTTTTCCGAGCTGCCGACCGTACACGCGGGTTTGCCGCGGTCCCGCTGTAGTTACAGACTGAGCCTCGCGCTCCCCGAGCATATATGGGAATTAATACCGGTAGGAAAACCACCACCACCCGCCTCTTTCATCCCTTCCTAGGTAGCCACATAGCCAACCGACATCGACTTTCTAAAACCTAGGCGACCACCGCCGGTATAAAAAGCTACTTTTAATTTTCCCGTCGCAATATACGGGTACGGTGGGATGTGTAGCTACCTTTGGCCAACCGACGACCATCGCCCAGAACATCGTGGTTAAAATTAGAGATGGGTTCGCGTACCTTATGGGCCGGCGATCGAATCTTGGATTCAAATCCTTTTCGACCACTGGCGCTTCCAATTATAGGAAGCTCGAAAGCGGGGGATAGTCTCTCTAGAACATTTCTGAAAATTGAAACGATACCTACGAAACAGAGACGGACGGAGATCGGATCGAGTAATTCGCAAATATTTGGATTCGAAGCTTTTAGTTTTTCGACTGTGAACGTCAACGTGCGCGTCATTTTCGACTGTTTTTTTTTTCTTTTTTCTTTCTCTCTTTCGTATTTCCACGTGTTTGACTTGGATCTGCAAGGTCGTATATTGGACTTGGTCCCATCGCTAGCTAAGACCTCTCCGTGCACTCACCGCTATTCCCAAATAGCATAAACGTATCCCATTGTTTTTCAAGCTCTATCTCCGCCGAACTGGGACTGACTAGCGCCGGAGCTTTTAAAAACGAATATTTTTTTTCGGCCACGTCCCATTCTGGTTCGCTGATGCGCCGTTAATAATAAAACGATTCAACAAATCCGTTGGCTGTAATCGGCGAACCATTAATTTTTTACCAAGTCCGGATGGACAGCGATCCATCCACGGCAGTTCCGTTTCTCTTTCGCATTGGCTAAATAAAATCTCGAATTTCGTTCAGCTCTTTGTTACGTGAATTTCGTTACTCGCAAAAGAAAAGGACGGTCATTCGCTTAAATCTCAAAATTTAGAAATTGATATTGGATTCTCGTGCAATTTTTTTCATTCGCATTTCGAATTTATAAAGTAGAAAAACCTCGACAGCGAGAGTTTAAAATCTCGCTTTGGAATTTCCCACCAAAAAAATCCGCGATATAATCCAGTGATAAACGTATAAAATAAAATTCTCGGAAATAGGATTTAATAAAATTCTCGGTGGAAGATTGTTCTAGTAACTATTATAGAAAGTACTTTGAAAGTATTTTACAGATGTGCATTCTCCTTCCGATCAAAAATTTTCACTTTAAAAATTCAATAAAATTCCCAAACTGTGGATGTACGAGTAGCTGACAGTAGTCTCGAGTTATATTACATCCGACTCGCTGAATTATCCGAGAGAGAGAGAGAGAGAGAGAGAGACCGAATTTACGTCGAGCTTCCCTCCCCGAAAACAAAGGTCACCACCCCTTTCAGAGGGGCGGCCGCGAAGAAAAAGCAAACGACTTTCGCGAAACTTGGCGAGCAATTTTCCTCTAATAAAGGACGTTCTTAAAGCGATCGACTCTCTCTTTGATAGTCGAGCTTTTTATTCGTCGAAAGTTTGACACTTTCGGCTGCGAGAGTGGAAAAGGGTTTCGTCGTTCTGGAGAAAGGAACAAGAGGGAAAGCGTCCTAATGTTGCCAGAGACGCGGAAACAATGAAGAAAGAAAGGTATCGATCGCGGAACACTTATAATCGTCTCATTTCCTCGCCTTGTTTCCACTCACCAATGACCAAGAAGTGGCTTGCAATTATATTTCATAAAATTTCGTAAAATCTCCGAGTGGAAGAAAACAACGATGGAGAGAATACTAAAAGATTTAAGATTCTATCAGTTTAAATTGAATTGTGACATTTGACAGCTAGACTACTTCTTTTTTTTTCTTTTTTTTTTTTTAATATAACTAGAGAAACGAGATTTATGCAAAAATATATCGCAACAGCCGCCACACTTTTGACATTTGATACTTTTTTATCTATCCGCCAAATATATCGTAACAACCAGCTACACTTTTGATATTCAATATTTTTCCACCTGTCATGTACGTAATATGTATCTCTAAATTTCGCACGAATACATAAAACATCCGCAGTCCGGCGATAACTGAACGCACTTCGAGAACAACACTCGAATGAATTATTAAACAGTAGAACTTACGTTACGTGAGCTAATTGGAAGACAAAAGTGTTCAGATCATTCGACTAGTTGCAAACGTTCGCTGCTTGCATTTGCAAAACAAATAGCACGTTTCCGATTTTTTTATATCGGCGATGGTTAACTCTGCAGCACGATATTTTTGTTGCACATTTCCCACGTTCAAGTTCTTTAAATATTTCATTTTTGTTTTTTTCTCACAATACTACGCATTTTCGTTTCGACGACTTTACACCACGTCAATTTCAAACTAAATCACTGTGAATTGATTTCATCCTGCATGTGAACTTTACATTATAATACGTACGCGTATTGTATCAAGAAATACACAGTTCACACAACGAAGGTGCTGCTGTACAATAAACTTTCTTTCTACTCCTGCTGCACGTTCCTTTTTCTCGATAAACCCTTGTTGGCTCGATGACAGTGATCGTACTGATACTGAATTGATATTAAACCGCGAATTGCTCTTTAAATTAAGACACTTTAGCGTAGTCGGCAAACAGTTAGATCAGACGGGCGCGAAGAAACGGTGCTCGGGAATCTCTACGACGGCGACGTTCAACGAGAAAGTTGAATTCCTTTCTTTTTTACGACACGTAGAGGAGCGCGTATAAATATTCCAGCACGCACTTGCAACGTACTCGTCGCGGAAGCGAGTTATCGAGCCTGGGTTATACAAGGGTGTACGCCGCTATCGCGAGTTTACGCTCAACCGAGAAATCGCGTTCCCGTAAAACCTGTCATCCGGAAAAATCACACTTTAACGACTGCCGTCGGTACGGAGGAACGCTTTTTGTTTACACCTAGGCAGCTGTCGGTCGAAAATATTAATTAACGCGGCCGTGTCCGTCCCATCTTCGAAATCATGCCGCTCATTTTAACTGGTTCGAGCTGGTACTTCAACACGCTGCGTTAATTACGGTAGAAAATTGCCGACCACCCGCGCACATTATTATCTACAAGTGTCTGAACGCGCGTGCAAATATGTAAAACATGTTTCTGGCAACTGTTACGCGAGTAGTTGGAAATGGGAATTCGTTAGTTCGGATACTTCCAAATCCTGATTTAAGTAAGTACTGCTAGATTCTGACACGTTTCGATTTACATTTGCATTTCGATTCGAGCAGTACTAGATTCCAAACAGATATGTATCAAGATGTTGACAAAGAACGATAAATTGCATTGACTAATATAAAGAAAAAGAAAGAGGATGGATTTATTTTACAGTAACTTCAAATTTTTGAATAATAACACGTGCTAAAACGTGTCTAAATTTCAAGAAATATCATGCACAGAACGACGCAAGTATAGTTCTTGCTTCGATGTCAACTTAACTTTGTAAAGACGGGGTATTTAAATCCCCCTTCGCTGGTGGACGGATTTAAATCGCCAGGCGAAGTTTAATTTCACACGTTTTCATAAAAATTATTGTAGTTCCTATATTTTCAAAGTTAATCAACTCAAAACAAGAAGAGAGAGACCGTCGATATATCGGACATTCGGCTTTCACAGATATTATATAGGCGTCGATATATCGGACGTTGGTACGTAGAAGGTTAACAGACTATCTAACCAAAATTACTGCAAGAAACAGAGACTTGACAATATAAATTTTACCTACGTAAAATTTCCGCGTGACGTGAGAAAGCTCGAGAGGAAAGCCGTGTAGGGACGTTCGGGATTGACGAAGAAACGCTGTTCTCCAGAAGAGTGAAATTTCAACGAGGGGATGATCATCGATCACCGATCGACGCGAGTTCATCCGCGTACGACAGCGCAATTCGTAAAAGGCGATTCGCGCACGCCGAATAAACACGCGTGATTACGATAAATCTCAATGAGGGGCCAATTACACATTACGTTCGAAACGGGGCCGAAGTTGCCGGCCAGCGTTAATGGGTTCAAGTGAATGGGTACAACGGTAAATTGCACTAGCTCCCGGTGTTGTTTCTGGTTTGTCCAACGCTAAATCTACCGCCAAGTACATTTAGTCCGTGGTCCTCGTAAATTCGCGAGGCTGCCGCTCGAAGAACGAAGAGCGGGAGAGGGGCGGGGGGCGAAAAACAAAAAGAAGAGAAAAATGTCGGAAAAGGAAAGAAAGAAAGGAAGTCCAAGATGAACACGAATGGCCATTTTATTGTGAAAATCGCGAGACTGTACATACATTGTACAGTAAACACTGTGCCAATGACGATGAAAAATTGTCGATAATCTAAACTCAGCAAAAAAAAAAAAAAATTATATAATAATCCACTTGGTTTTGAATTTTAAAGAGCGAAGCTTTAATGGACGTCAGTTTTTTTTTTTATTGTAAATGATTTTACATCACGCAGCGGATGGGTGACACATTTTTCTGGAAGATTGTAAAAATTCGAAAAACGCGTCTAAAAACATTAAAGAATTTTGAAGATTTCTTGTCGCCGATTTTGTTGAACTTGAGGCATTAGGATAAGGTGACAAACCGTTAGAATTTCTTGAATTTTTGCCTAACGTTCAACGTTTGGTAAAATAATAAAGGAAAAATTCTAAAAGTTTTAAGGAGTTATTCTGAAGGGAGAAGTTGAATCTTCAAAATGACGATAGATCTAGTCAGGAAAAGAAATTTTTAACGTTTTCATACATGTTCGAAGTTTGATAATTTCGAGAATATCCTCGCTATTACACGTAAAATCGTCCTCAAAAAAGAAACGAATTCACGATTATGAAAGTAAAGGAGCTTCGCTCCTTGATAGAATGAGACCAAGTGAACTGTTGCACGATCTGTTTTACAAAGCTTGTGCAAACCAATTTAAATTGGTACAGTCACGCTTCTCACTGCATACCACTGCAGAGACAACTTAATATCAAAAAAAGTTGCTCTCCTATTATCCAACAATGAAATGAACACCTTTGCGACTTGAGACACGAGAAGCTTTACCATCATTTGGTGAACTTTCCGCGGAATCGTCGGGAAACCTAGGCGTAAAACTCCGCGTAGACGCGCGATTTCACGAAATAATGGAAACGCGATTTCAGACGTTGGTGAATTCGTCGGCGACGAAAATATGTTTTATCGCGTGGCGTGGACCGCGAGATCGCGGCAAAGGTGCTCCCCTTGATTTCCCCCAGGATCGTATCAATGGGACAATCTACGATCCTTGGATCCGCTGTTCTCGGCCGTGTGCTATTTCCTCTTGAAATTCCTTCGCAAATAGAATTTCTCCTCCTGCTACAAAGGTGTTCCTGGAAACTGGTCGATAATCGCGGGGAGGGGGAGTGGGAGGAAAACGCTCGACTCGAAAGAAAGAATCGTTTGTTCTCGTCGAATTGAATTCCGTGTGCGAAGAAAGGGACGCAATTACGAAGAAAAGAAGAAAACAACGCGCGTGAAATCATGTAAATCGCGTAAGTATGTTGCTCGGACGTTTGTGAAAACATTTCACGGGGACAAAACATATTTTATGAAATTTCGTTAGCACTGCTGTAAGAGACTGACGTCGTTATATTTAAAATCTAATATCTCTCTAGTACCTATTGAATCTAATCGAGTTTAGTCCTCGCGCGTTCCTTCTATCAATTTCACACACTTTTCTTTCTCAAATTTTATGTTATTTTACGGTGGCCAAGATACAAAAGCAAAGCTTCGTTTCTCGTAATACGCAGCATACACTTCTGACGTTTCTGATCGTTGCCTTTCAATTATTCCACCGCGGTCACGCACTTGAGTTTATTCCACACATTCTTCGATCTCTCAGTCGGTAAATTTTCGCGTCGCGAGTCCCGACGAAGAGGTGCAGAAACTCGGAGGAGAGACGGCTCGAGCGGAGACAGCTCGATGTGTCCGAGACGTTTCTTTGGAAAAATAATGTTATGCCGACGTCGTGGTATTTATAGCACGGTTAACTAACCGCGACGAGACGTACGAACGCTCTGGCAGACGTGTCGTTTGCGGCACTCGCGCGCTCGTAAGCCAGAAACCAGGAGGGTCATCAGCGCAGCAGAATCAGAAATCGTCCGCCTGGCTGCTAAACGATTTTTAATTTTAACTCACGAACTGGCATCGTTCGCCCCCGTTGGACGACCGCAACAATTTACAGTTAAAAATTGCTCTTGGAATTTTTTGGGCGAATTTTATCGAACTTTATGTCTGTAGAACGAAATTTAAATCTTCTTTCGGCCTGTGTCTAATTTAAATATTATTTAAAAGACGTCGTGGTTATCTACGATTCGACGATGTTGTAAAATCTGCTCGAGTGTTGTAAAATCTTACGAAAAATTCTAATAGATCCCGCTTTTTGTTAATTCATTGTGTCTCTGTTTGGTGATTGCAGATGCGCGGAAGGCTTCACGGGTCTACGGTGCGAGACGAAGGACGTCATCAGCACCGGAAGTGTGTACAATCGGCGTAGGGCGCCGTTTTCCTGCAAACTGGGACTCTCGACCTCGTACTACTGCTAGCGATAATCGCGCGGGGCCCTTCCAATTCTGAGTACACTTAATTCCGAACGATTGAACTCGGTGTACTCGACGCGAGGTCGGTCGAAACACGAAGCCTCTCGAGAAGCCCGACGAGAAGAATCGTCGTGAGAGGGCCAACGCGCGACCAAGTAACTGAGATACGTGGAGACGATCCAGACAGCGCGATCGATATCGATATCGTGCGAGACGCAAACCGCGAGAACGGAAACGCAGCGAGATACACGACGAGAACTCTGAGCAGTGGGAACAGAAAAGAAAATGAAAAAAAGAAAAACAAAGATAGAAGGCGAACGCAAAGCATTCGAACGCTCGCTATTGGAAGAATTTTTACGCAAAGAGTGTGCCTATGTTGTGTAAAGTATTTCGAAGTTTTTTTCAAACCGATCTGAATACGAAATATTTGCCGTAGATACGAAGTGTAAAACTGCACGCCATTTTGAGCACGTGACACGTGAAAATATAAAATACGCAAGACTCTGAGGCTTACTGACATAACGATCTCGCTTCTGCCATATATACGATCTCGGTCGAAAAATTTTCTCGCGCGGAATTTTTCCAAATATTTCACGTAACGCATAGTGTATGTATATATATATATATATATATATATATATATATATATATATATATATATATATATATATATATACATTCACTGGAAATTCCTACAGCGTTCGAATGCTTTCGCGATTGACTGTATCGCGCGGACTTTTCGGGAACTTTTGTTGTCGGGCATTAGAACGGAGTCGTTACGTACAGGAACAGGTTCCAAAAAAAAAAAAAAAAAAAAAAGGAAAAAGAAAAAAGGAATTTTTGGCACGTTCGTACCTTCTTCTATCTCTTCTTCGGCGTTTCCAGAACTGGTCCAGCCCGACCAGTTTCTTCTTCTATTATCGTTCCATTTCTCCAGCCTCGATTCATCCTCATCGACTTTCCTAGCTTCGTCTAGTTGCTGTTTAACTTCTCTGTTAGAAAAAGTGTGCACGTGCCTCGCGCCTCGTCATCGAACATTCTATTCGCCGGGAGGAAACGATACGAATTCGACAGTTGGAACCGTGTGTGTGTTTGCGTGTATGTGCACGAAAGAGAAAAACGGAGAGACGAGAGAGAGAGAGAGAGAGAGAGAGAGAGGAAACGATGGATTCTTGCCTGTCCCGAAAAAAACCCTCTTCAGCTTCATATCGGGAAGGCGAAAGAGAGAGGCGTTCGAGTAACGCTCGTGATTCTGAAGCGATGCTTGACCTCGAAACATCGCGAACCGCCGATGAAGAACGTAACAAAAAAAAAGAGAGAGAGAGAGAGAGAGAAAAGAAAAAAAAAGAAAGGGATACGAGCGAGAAGAGCATTCGAAGGTCGCACGTATATTCGGAGTCTCTACGGGAGAATAATACCAAAGAGCCCATGGTCTCGATGAAAAGGGCGTCGTGAGAAGGGGTTGAAACGCTCGGCGTGTCTACGTGAACGTGTACGAAGAAAAGAGAGAGAGAGGCGGGGAAGGGACCGAGTGCGCAACGCGCGTAGAGAGAAAGAGGTTAAAGATCACTTCGAGATGGTACTTTATCGGGCGATTGGATGCCGATTTTCAGCAACGCGATCTCGAACCGCGATACCTGCTCGAGAGCACTCGAAAACGTCGCGAAGGATCGGGGGATGGTTCTCCAATCGTGGAAAGGGACGAAAGGCGAAAGACGGTGGACGCGATTCGAGACCTCGCGACCAAGTGTTTCGTGAAGCGAGTATCGCACGCTTGACACGCTACTCGTCCACGGTGACTTCTCGTTCGCCGCGATCCTCGAGCGTGTAGCATCGTCGTAGTGTCGTTGTTGGAAAATGTAGGCCACGCGCGGTGGAGCGTAAAGTTGCAGGCGAAAGGAAACGCGCAAGGCAAACGTGCTCGCGGCGAGAGTGATTCTAGGGACTAACGACGCCAGAAACGAAAACTCTCCTCGACCGGACGATATATAGACGGTTCGACGTCTAGCCGAAAAATTCTTCGTATTTTTACGCGTCCGCCGGGGAGGACAATCCGAGAACGCCTCGCCGGCAGATCGATTGTGTCGCGCGACCGGAATAAATATCGTAATTCGCTCGTCGCCCGGCGGAATTATCATCGGCCCGATGCGTCGGTCGATCGTCTCCATTATCCGTTCTTCTTCCTCTTCTATTCGTAGCATCCTCCGGCGACAACGACGCGGTTCTTCCCCCGGGAATTTTCCAACAACGATTGATAAGACGCGGCGTAACCTCTTTCACGTACATATAGAAACGACCACCAAGAGAGATGAGGACGTTTGGCCACTCGAGCCAAGGGAAAAAAAAGAACAAAAAGAGAAAGAGAGAGAGAGAGAGAGAGAGAGAGAAAGAGACCACTAGGCAAAAACCGATTTTATGTAAAATATGATAATGTAATACGCGTTAGACTAGTTAAAGCAGAGACTTAAGGTAGTTAATGAAACTAGAGAACGAGAGAGAAATGGGGTTGAAAAAAAAATGAAGAGGACGAGAGAAAATGAGAGAGAAAATGAACACGAGTGAGAGTGAGAGTGAGAGAGACAGAGTGAACAAAAATATCGCGAAGATTAAGAAACGGGCACGTTTGGTCGAGAACTTTCCGAACGAGACGATTGAATTGCACCGAGTGATCCAAAGCACCGGCTCGAGTGTTTCGAAATTTTCGTCGAATTTTTCGAGACAGCGAGAGAGATCAATTTAGAGGAACGATCTTTATCCGACGATCTTCTGTTCGTCGCGCCGGACTTGCTTTGCTACGCGCGTCGTGTGGTACAATTTATTTTATTTTATTTTTATTTTTATTTTTCTTTTTTTTTTCTTTTTCCTCCCTCGTAAGAACGCGCATCCTTCCCGACAGCTACCGAAGAAAAATAAGCGGAACGATGATATTTCGGGGCGGGCACGACGGCGGATCGATCTCTTCCGGAATTCTCGACGTTTACGGCTTCGCGAACGTAGCGAGAAGGAGATCGCGGAGCGAAACGAAAGTTAAAAGAGGGGGAGGGGGGGCATTTAAAACGCGCGCTGTGC
This sequence comes from Tetragonisca angustula, assembly GCA_036937485.2. Lineage (NCBI taxonomy): Eukaryota > Metazoa > Arthropoda > Insecta > Hymenoptera > Apidae > Tetragonisca > Tetragonisca angustula. Next base: position 1,071,662 of record JAWNGG020000035.1, on the reverse strand, counting down.
TCCCCTAGCAGTCTTCGGGACCCTATTTATGTTTTATATTATATTATATATATATATATATTATATATATAAATATGTGTATAAACATTTTTAATTTATTTATTTAATTCATTAATTTTATTGATTTTACGATTAAACGTCATCATTCATCTCGGCAAACCGCCTTTTGTTTTTAACCTCACGTTGAACCATTTCTTTCTTTCTTTCTTACTTTCTTCTTTTCTTCTCACGTTTCCCTCTCTTTCTTTCGGGAGTTGAAACGAGCTGCGCTCCCCCTCCCGATTTCTCCACTTTCCTTTCCGTTTCCTTTCCTTTTTTTTCTGTTTTAAGCGGCCAGCAGGTAGGTGTGCACGCATTTTCTTTTTTTCTTTTTTTTTCTTTTCTCTCATTTTCGTTAGCATCGATCCCGCCCCGTTCGTTTCGCGCGGCGAACTCGCAACGAGCTAAATGGACGACGATCGCGCCGATTATGTCCCGAGATCCTCCAAGTTTTCGACAATGGCGTTGAATCTCGTTGCGAGACAAAAGGAAGGTAAATGCGCCGGCACGCGAAACGACTGATTCGAAACAAAAGATTCTTCCCTCCACCTCCCCCGGTCCCAATCCAACCCCCAACCTCCACGGCGCCGCGCGCCCCATTGGTAGGAAAGTTCATAGACGACGCGGATTCAAGCCGCGGAAGCACGAGCAAGAGGGTATATAGCCGGCGACGCGAACGAAAGAACCCCCCCTCGAAGAGAAAGCCAATAGAAATTTTCATAGCTAGCAAAGAGTTTCTCGTCTGCCGCCTTTAGCTCTCTTATTGCATTCCAGCGACGACGACGCTCCGAGACGAGTCACTCCTCTCTTTTTGCCCGTTCCGCGTGAAAATAGCTTTCCGCTTGTTTCCGGCCGAGGATCACACGGCGCGATAAACAACTAGCCGCGCTAGAAACGCCAGACGTTGCGTTCTCGTCAATTCGGGAAGACCGATTTGACGCGCGACGAGTAAAACGCGCAGTTTGAAAAAAAAAAATAACGGACGTCGAGAACAATTCGCTGGAAAGTGAACTGGGGTCAGTGGATGGTTTCGAAAGTGGCTCGAAATTCTCGAGAGCTCTTGAACTTTTATGGATTTCTATGGATTTATTTTTATATTACTATGGATTGAATTTCGATGACTGACATTATTGCAAGAATAGCCAAATTCCAACGAACACTGCACGAGGATAGTTTATGTGAAATCTTTATGCAGACGATTGTTTAAAATTTCACTTTGCCACGTTACTTCGTTTCACATCGGTCTGTTCAATTTGAACAATCTCCTACAGTCTGCCATCAATAAATTAAATCAGAATAAAAATACCATGCTTGCTGAAGCTGAATAAAGCTGAAAATACTGAAATATTCGAGACTACGACAGTCGAATTTAATCTAATCAAGACGTACGAAAATTCCAAGCTATCAAATCGCAAATTGTCGGAAACGATTCGAGGTTTTCGCTACACATGGGTGTTCATCGTCCGTTCATCACTGGTTATAGCGAGTTCGTCCGCTCTCGTCCGTTGTAAAAAGAAACAAAGTTCGTAAAACTCGAGCTGTACGGCCGCATCGATCCTCGTAACCCAACTCGCTCCTCTTAATCGTACTCGATGCCTCGAACGTAACTCTCCTACGGATTGTGGATGCACTGACCAGTGCACGAACGATGCGAGTTTATCGAGCGATAAGATGAAAGATCGCGAACATGTCAAAGTACACCGGCGTAACACTCGATCGAGCTCGACCTGTTACTCTCTGCGCGAAGAATTCGTTTCTTCTTTTTTTTTTTTTTTTTTTTTTTTCGAAAACGCGACTCGCGAATGTGTCAGGTGAACATGAACGATAAATGAACGATCAACGGTGTTCCGGCCGAAAATAGAAACCCGATTCGCCCCGGCGAGATGTAATCGAGCGCCGCGATCGCTTTTTGAATTTAATCTCGATTAAGGGAAGCTTCCCGCCGAAAGGAAATAATCGCGTTTCACTGATTCGGATTATTTTAATAGACGATAAATTCGATTTCACCGGATGAGAAAGCGATTCGCGGGGCGACGAGCCGGTGCGCGATAACCTGAAACAGAAGTACAAATCGGACTGCGCTTCGTTCTATTAAGTTCGCGCATATGGTACGTCGTTTTTTTTTTTTTTTGTTTTTTTTTCTTTCTTTCTTTCTGCCGGATGAAACTTTAACAGCGCGTAGTAGCTTTAACACTGCGTATTCAATTAGAACAATCTCCACCAGTGATTTCATCCAATTTCCCGGCTGAAACAACTTAGTTTCGTTGCTCCGGATTTGCAAAAGTCAATTGAAACTCTGGGATTGAAAGATCCTTGGAAATATCGAAAAATGAACGGCGATCTCGGGCATGTGATCACTGTTAAAAACGGCTCCGCTGAATATTCATACTTGTGATATTGTTTAAAAACTCTCGCGGCCTCTACGATGTACATGTAACACTCGTATTTCAATTCCTGCATACGATTTATTGAGTCGTTGATTGAGTAAATTTCCAAATGCTTCTTATCATGCAAATATATCTAAAACATTACATAAAAACGTTCATAAAAGACGTCGAAGATATTATTCGTAGACCACTGAACATCTCTCGCGATTATTAATTGGGGACAGAATCGCACGGGCGATTCGCGCGACGCCAATTGACGAAAAGTCCACCACGAGGGAGACCTCGTCTTCTCTTCCACTGCGAAAAAATCAGCCGCAAAGTAAATTGGCCGCGGTCGACTTTTATTTTCGCGCGCAATTTTTATCGTCTGCTTTATTTCTGGCGGGTCTTATTTTCCCCTCGGCGAAACAGGCCGTCCGCCGTGCCGATTCCCGGCGAAAAACGGCTACCGCGCGCTCGCCGAGTGAAATAAAGGCACGCTGTATTAGACCTGTCTTATGCATGTATCGAGAGAGAAATTGCTTCTTACGCGACCGTGCCTCGCGCAAATTCATTCGGTTTGACTCGCTTTTTCGCCAGGGGACAAAGGAAACGCGCGGCACGAGACGCAAGCATCGATTCGAAACATGTCGAGTCAATCTCGCAATCTGTACTACGCGACGATTGGTAAAAACAGTCGTTAAGGATAGAAATCTTTTCGTAATTTTTCGCGTTTCCAAGAAGAGAAAATAATCGCAGATGGCGATATACATGATGGATGCGATGACTGTAGCATCATTGTCAGTGGCGACTCGTGCGGAACTGCATACATCCCCCCATTTCTCTTTAGATATAAATATACTCGTCAATTTGTTTAAATTGTAATATTTAATTTCATCGTCAGCAGTTAACCCTTTTCGCTACGACAGACTTTGATACGTAGCATACGCTCGAATTTTTCGTCGGCGTGCATTTCTCAGAAAGTATATTGAAAAAAAAATATTGAACTGTACTACATTAAACCAATGTTATTTATTTATTCGTATTCCGTATTGAACTGTTAATGCACGTACTAAAATTTAACTTTAAATGAAACTTTGAAACTTTGTTTCACGATATATCTAACAATCTGTAGACCAATACACGATCCTACAATACATTTCTTGAATTAAAATTCACTTAGGTCTGATCCAAGTGAGGTTCGCTGTAATTAATGATAACATTTCCCGGGCGACTTTAATTTGATTCGAGCGCCTACGGATGCCAACACAGTACCTCGTAGCCAAAAGGTTAATTCTTTCATCCCTTCATCCGCAAACAATGATCAAACATCCACTGTATTTACAGTGCGTATGTATGTTTCGAAAGTTGCACGCCGCCGATCCGAATTGAAAGTTCTCTCGAACGATTGGCAGAGAGGTGGCGCGAACTGTGAGCTATCAGGAAGCTGTCGAATGATCAAGCGATAGGTATCTTATCAGCGAGGAATCGAGCAGCTGCGTGTCGCCCGCAGCCTGGAAAAAATTCAAGCGCGGCCGTTTCGAAGATGAGAAGTTTCTGAAACGGTGGCGCGCGCCGGACAACGCGGTGATTAATCGCGGTGCTAATTATCGAGAAGGGATCCATCACGCGTTTGCGGTGGGAAAATAATGAACCGGTAAACTCGACGGACAGAAAGAAAACAGAACAACGCTCATCCGCGGAAAATAGAAGGCCGCGAAAGCCGCTCGTTAATTATCCGTCCGGAGATTACTCTCTCCCTACTGGCGCGATTACTACGCACGTTGTCGCGATTCCCGATAGAGAGCGAGAAACGAAAGAAATAGAAGAGAGAGAGAGAGAGAGAAAGAGAGAAGCGGCTTTATTTGCAAAGCGTCGCGGTCAGGCGAAAATTCATGCGTCAGACGTACTGTCCTTTCCCGAGGGATCATCGCGCGTTGACGTTCTCCTGGCATCAGGAGGCCGACTACGTGATTTTCAGGCGGACTGTTGCAGAGAACGCGATCGCGCATCGAGGCACGAACGTGTTGTTGACCGATACGTGTGCGTTTCATTGGAATCTTTCAAACTACGTAATCGTGACGATTATCGACGTGCAGGATAACAGTATACACACGCGAGTGCGGTAAAAACGGAACGAGTTTTCTTTCGGCGTTGGGAGAATGTACAGAATTCCTCGTGGACAGTAGCGAATAGGTAATCCTCTGATGAGTCACTTAACTTTGCCATGATTGTGCAAAGAAAAATATACGAGGTGTGTTTTACAATTATGGCGGAATTAGGCGACGTATTTTTGCGGATATTTATTTATTGTAAATTCATATTTTTCTAAATATAATTAGGTGGATGGCAGAAGAATCTAGACAGATCGTAGTTAACGTTACAACGAGTACTCTAATCTCTTATAAATTCATAGAAACCCGCAATCTGACTGTAAACTAATTTTATTGTACATGCGTGAAAGTCAGATCATTCGGGAGGTTTAAATTGAATTGAATCGAATCCGTGGACACGCCAATTCCTGGCGCAAAGGGAAGCTTCTCAACCCATTTGCATCACAAAAAAGAATTTTTCGCCAATTTTTATTATATTTAAGTAGAAAACTTCATTATATTTACTTAAATACATTCTACTTAAATATAATAAACTCAAAAAATAAAAAAGAAAACTTCGTATTTCAGTAATACATATATATCCTACGCCGGTACGTAAAAGTTCACTGCTCTGTAATAAAAAAAAAAAAAAAGAAAAAAAAATAGAAACAAAAATAAAATAAAAATTGTGTAAGAAAGGAGAGAAACATCAAAGATATTCGAGACATTATATCGAGCGTGTATGACATATATATTTATATATTTGCTAATGATGCAAATGGGGTAAACGATCGCCGAGAACTCTCGTGGGGGTATAACGACGCAGCAAGAATCGGGCAAAAATTGGCTCGATATCGAAGATGGTCTGGACAAGCGGTATCGATTTGTCGCGGGGATATCACGAGGTTTGGAAATCGGCCTGTAGCCCGGTAGGAAACAACAGGTCAGGCATTGTGCTTCCGCGGGGACGGAGAAAACTAGCTGGCGATAGAAGGCACAATAGCCGAGTCGGCGAGCAACGGTAGAAAAGATTGCGAGAGGCTCGAACTCCGGTGGAAAACGAAGTTCGCCTTTATTGGGAAAACAGCGAGAGCGCGGATTCTCTCTCTCTCTCTCTCTTTCTTTCTGACAATGCACGGCGAACCGGCAGCTTCTCTTTAAATTGGATTCTAAATATTCTTCAGATATTTCTGCCTCTTATCTGCCCGTTAGAATACCCAACCTGTCTGAAATATCGTCATTGTTTTCGATCATCCGAACGAACGCCGGCAACGGCGTCCTCCCGTCGTTCCTTTTTATCCCACTTCACGGATTAATAGAGCGCGGCGAATGAATACGAGAATGAAAGCGGAAAGATACGATACACGTACACGCTATAGCAAAGCTGTAGCAGAGTTTCGCACGAACTTCTCCGAGAGTCTAGAGATAATTGAGTCACGTAACTTGTTCGTTCCGAATACCTACGGAGATATATAAATGCAAAAATCGCGCGACATTTTCCCCGCGCGGTATTATACCCCGTTCGCAAATTTTTACACCCAGAAACGTGTATTTCTTTTCGAAGTCATTCGACGCAGGAACTCGTATAATTGGAGCCGGTATTATGGGGATCCGCAGGATTATCCAGTGATAACTTTCGCACATCCGAAATAACGGGCGAGAGTTCATTTGACCGGGTATTGATTCCAATTTACGCGAGATAAGTCCGTTAAAATATAAACGTAAAATGGAAATTAAAATTACGCAAAAGAAAGAGGAAACACGCCCGTTCCGAGGAATATTACGTGTCACGGACAATTCACAGATCGTAAATTACAATTATACATCCTGTAACGACATTCGTCCGTTGCGAACGTAGTTCCGTTGTTAAAAGAATTCGAGAATAACGAAGCTGCGTGTAGCTGTCCGAAGATTCCATACTCCGTGGGGGGGGGGGGGGGAGACACGAGGAGTAAACTAGATAATCTCGGTTAATCCGTTCGGCCACACGATCGGCAACAGACGGCGAGGACGGTCCGAGGTACGCAAAATCGAAGATTGTCTAGCATTGTCGGCTGGTCACGAGTGACTAATCCGACAGATTCGCGTACATTAGCCTCCCGGTAATGCAAACTGAAATCACGAACGGCAGGCAGCCAGCGGCGGTCTGCATAAATACTGTCGATCAATTGCGTCGAATCACAGAGAATTTTCGATGCGCGAGAAACACGTACGGTGCTCGTCAATTCCGCTCGCGAGCCGACGAGAGGAAAGGGTTTGCGAAGTACATCGGGCCGTAAAGGGGTGGCTGTATTGTCGCAGTAAATGGGTGAAAGAGAATTGATTGCCGTTCTCGTCCGCCTTGTCCCCCGAGGCCCTCGTCGTCGATAATCGAGATTTCGATCAGTTTCGAAAAAATTACGCGCGTTCGCATGAGAAAGGGGAGGATGATACTGTTACGTTGCAGGTTACGGTATTGCTACGTTAGTTGCTACCCGCTTCGCTGATCGTACTTTTTATGCCGGAGAGATGTTTTAATGAATGAATGCGAAATGCAGAATAAATACTTATATTTCACTATTGTACAAGTGTTGGTTGTGAATGTGAGTGTGTTATGAGTCGGGAGAGGGCACGCTAGCTCTCCTCGTGACTGATGCGGACTGACTGATTGTGACTGACTCATTGTAACTGACTCATTGTGACTTACTTATTGTGGCTGACTCATTGTGACTGACTGACTGTGACTGACTGAACTGTGATTGACTGACTGTAACTGACTGATTGTGACTGACTGATGAATGAATGAATCGATATGTGTTTATATATGCTACCAGCCCCACTTCCATGCTTCTGACAAGGGTGTCTCCTAGAGCCTTTTCCTTTGTTTTGCTCACGCCGACCTTTTCCATATCCCAGTCTCTTCTTCAATATAGGAGAAAGTGCAATTAGAAGGGACAGCAGGGAAATTGGGAAAGTCGGCATGGTTATGGCATTTCAGCCGTCCATAAAATCCCTTGTCAGGTGTTGGAGTAAATGTCTGTTCTGATCGTGTATACCTGCGTGAATCTACGTGAGCCTTTTCTGGAGCCTTTTTTCCTAGGCTGGGCTTTGTTTCTATCCTATCGAGCCTTTCCACGTTCTGTCTTTCCCTCTAAGGCACGAGAAAGTGTCCTTAGATAAGAATACGACAGGACATTTGACAATTCTCGGCAGGGTCAAGGTTTTTCCAGCACTAGGCTGTCTATCTCGCGGTGTTCTGTTTTGCTCCAAAACAGATACTGAGATCCGTATTCTTTTACTTACGTAAGTAAAGTCGAACACTTTTCGGTTGGACAGCGGAGAGTATTATTCAAAGAGCAACATTCAATTCGAATACATTTTCTTATAATTTCAACAGAGATTCTTGCAAAATATCATCGGTCACGCTCTACCCGAGAGTTGAAACGCAACCACCACTTGAATCACACAGTCTAAACATGATGCAACGTTACGATAATCCGAAATTGCGTGGCCATTTCGTTTTCTCAAATTTCCTTTTCCCCATTTCGTTCGAGCGAAACGACAGAAACAAGGAATTTCAATTACCGCGACGCGCGGCAGAAAATTTACCAGCGAAAGGATTGACAGCCAAAGAAAAAGGGGAAAAGACGCGACTATTTTTCTGGTAGGTGGTCTAAAATCTCGCTGACGTCGGCACGGAGAAGGAAAACTGCCGTAAAAAACGCTGTTCGGTCACGACAAAACCAAGATCGGAGAGTCGAACGTGTGTCGCTGCGGGTTGGTTTAATCCTTGGAAATTTCGTAGAGGGAAAACAAAGCTCCCTATTTAGGTATGATTTAATTAACGGGCAAGCCGTCGGCGCACAATGGCGGATGCGCGTGCATAGAAGTGTGCTTTCCAGGTGTCGTTCATCGCGCGCGTAGGATTAATTCTCGCTCGACAATCGACCGCCCACCTCATCTCCCAACGCCCCCCTCGAATGTCCCCGTGTGTACTGAGAGTGGTTCTTCGTGCAGAAAAGTCACCAAGGGTTCGACTAAAAGAGAAAAGTGATCATCGGACGGCCCCATCTCTACCCGAGGCCTTTCATTAACGCCTTAATTAGAGGTGAATTCGGCGCGATCGTATCCGAAACGAAAGCTATAGTGTACGAATCCCTGACGACGACTCGACGCGTCCCACTCATTAGTCCCGTTTTATTAACCGCTGTGTGACATTCCTACAGCCTGTCACTGGAAATCGGGATCGGGTAGCTAGCAGATAGAACCTTCTCGATTGAAATTTTTCTTCTTTTTTTTTTTTTTTACTAAAATCGTACCTTTATCGAAATCTTCTGATGCATCTTTCGATTCAGGGTTTAGGCTGGGCTGTGTGACTTTTCACGAAACAGAAGAAAATCAAAAACGGAATGAAGACACACCCTCGTTGTATTTAATACTGGCGGACAAATGATTTGCATCGGTGTGTGTTACTCGTTCGCCGACATTAATATACAAACTGAAAGGTATTAAGGGTATGAAAGTTTTGGTTCAGGGTTTCGGCTGTATGACTTTTAACGAAACAAAAGAAAATCAAACGAATGATTCGATGAAACGGCATGAAGACACACGTTCGTTATATTTAATACTGACGGACAAATGGTTTGCATCGGTGTGTGTTACTCGTTCGCCGACATTAATATACAAATTTAAAGGTATTAAGGGTATGAAAGTTTTGGTTCAGGGTTTCAGCTGTATGACTTTCAACGAAACAAAAGAAAATCAAACGAATGATTCGATGAAACGGCATGAAGACACACGTTCGTTATATTTAATATTGACGGACAAATGGTTTCCATCGGTGTGTGTTACTCGTTCGCCGACATTAATATACAAACTGAAAGGTATCAAGGGTATTAAAGGTATAAAGGTATTAACATACGAATCGAAGGGAATTGAAAAATATGTATATATATATATACATATATTTCCTCTCGATTCGCGGAACGACTCGTACAAATATCTGAATTTTTTACTCTTGTCCATCCATCTGTCCCGCTCGAAAGCCCCGGCACACTAACGAACCGGCCGTGGCTGGCTCACGAGCTACGTTTCCGGCCGTAGAAAAACAACGAATCCGAAAACACGAGTCCTGTCTAAGCTGCAACAACTCGCAATTGGATTACACACGCTGCGCCGCTATTGCCCCCGTAATGACGATTACTAAGGGTTAATTCCGCATCGGGAAGACGGGACTTGCGCGCGCGCGCGCCATTTCAAAACTCAAGCCGGCGTGAAAGTTTGTTCGCCAACTGTAACATTGCACCTTGTTATTCGTCGTGTGCCGGCTGTATTTGCATTAACACGGTTGACGTATGGCGCGCGTGAGAACCAACACACAGCGCACGTTGCTGGGGGACCGTCAGCTAACGATGCTTTGATAGTAAACGTCCGAGGAGAAAGACTGGCCGGGGAGACTGAATTTTCTCTCGCGAAAATTTTCTCTCGAACAGAGGGACGCCAGAGAGAAAGGAACGTTGCCGTTTCAACGTGTGTCTCGTTTGTCGCGAAACGCGTATCGCCTGACAATCCGTAATCCTACGAAGCAATTCAGGAGAAGAGTTGGAGAAAATCTGTCGAACTGTCCTCGTTCTCGTGCACGGATGGGGAAAAAAAGAGGGAAAAAGTGGCGGCAACGTTAAAATCAACGCTTGGGAAAGGCGTTCGGGGGACATGAGGTGTCACAGATTTTTCCAGCCAGTCGAAACTATCGTGTATAGCGTTCTTTTTTTCAGAACCACGCTTGGATAAACTTTTGAAAAAGAAAAAAAAGAAAATCAAGCCTAGGTGGCGAACTGTGCAGAAGCTGCTTTGGGATACTGGATCCGGAGTTGGAAAGAATTGATCGATCGATCGATCGATAGATATTTCGTCGACGAGGAATCTCATCCGATCTTCGTGCACGCGTGCTACGAACGGAGTTGTTGCAATCTGTCGCGCTACTACTCTTCGACGAATCGGGTCGACATTTTCGAAAAGTTCTGTCGAAACTGTCCATCTACGTGTATCATCGTGTAACTTCAAAGTTTGTTTCACTATCAACTTTCGTCGATGACTTGTCTGCAGCAATTATTTAAATAGCTACAATCAACTAATAATCTTTCTCTCTGATCGAATGAAATTCTGATTACAGAGAGGCTTAAAAAAAAGGAAAAAGATTTTAGGTCTTAGAAGATATGACAGATAGAGATCTCGTGGAAATCAAAATTTACACGTTCGCTTGCGAGAGGGAATATTTAACTTTTTTAACAGAATATTACGTTCTCGACAAGACGCGGCCACGCTCGAGGCAAAGGGAACACACACGCGTTGATCTCTATAGGAATTTCGAAAATCAATCCCGACTGGAGGGTCGATTAAATATTTTCCTTTTTCACGACTGAACAAACAACCGTCCGTTCGCGGAACGGTGTTTTTATAATTGAAAAACGGCGAGCCTCATTTTTTCCACCGTAATCGAAACAGCCATCTTCCCGTTCAATTTTCGCGAAAAATATGGGCAACTGTTTTTCACCGTCGACGATTCCGCCAACGAAAACGCGCAAGGCAATCGTTAACACGTCGGTCCCGCTGTTTTCAATCGAAAATCACGACTCTGGCCAGGGAAAATAAAATCGGATCGCAACCAGATCGCGCGGATCTCCGATTTCGCCGAGACGCGCTTGGAAATTTCATTACGCCCGGATTCGTCGCACTTTCGCGCGAGAAACAGGTGCGCGTCGACGAGAGAAACGATCGCTGCTTGGAAGAGAAACGAAGGGGGATGGACGATTTGTTTTAAAGATAGAAGAACCTTGAAGAGACCGTGAACGATTCTTAATTCTTATCTGTCGCGCGTGTTGTTGGGAGGACCCTATTAATAGCGAGAAGGCTGGAGGAGAACGAAGACTCGATGGCTCTGTTGCCAACGCAGAGAACCACCCGCGCGATAATATGGAAACGAATCGAAGCGAGAAAGGTAGCTCTTTTACAATTTACGAAATGCAAGCAAAAGAATATATATATATATATATATATATATATATATATATATATATATATATATATATATACAGGGTGTTTCGTAACTTGTGAGACCCACTTCGGGAGCTGATTGTACGACTAAAAATAATGAAAAAAAGTCCTATCTGTCTTCGTTTATGAGATATAATTTTCTGTTTTCATTACTTTTACAAAAGATGCTCGAAATTACCACCTTGCATTGCCTGCACGCGTCTTGTTTGTCATTGATCTGGTTACTCTCTCTATCGTTCCTAGTGTTTCTCGAATTTGTCGGGAGCCTTGCTCTATTTTATTTCGTAGTATTTCAGCATGTTCGATCGATGTTGCGTATACAATAGATTTTAAATGTCCCCACAAATGAAAATCTAATGGATTCAAATCCGGAGAACGAGCAGGCCACGCAATAGGACCTCCACGACCAATCCATTTATTTGCAAAGTGTCGATTTAAAAATTGCCTCTCGATAATATATTGCCATAAACCGCATACGAAGTCTGAGGAAGTTCCAGTATTCGATACTGGATACAAAAATCTATATATATATATATATATTTATATATATATATAGATTTTTTTTTCTGTCATATTCGATGCATTATTTCGTTTTATATAAAGACAATCGCGAAGGAGGCGACTTTCGTTTCGATGCACTGATCCTCCTCGTCGCACAACCGAAAAGAAAAACACACAACGAAGTGATGAACCTTTGAATAATTTTTAGAAGAGTTCTCTTTCTGCCATCTTTTTCCCCGTGCCTCGTTGAAGCGATTACATCGACTCCGTTTGCCGATGGACAAACGGAAGTACGTTACAACGGACGAGTAACAAGCGCGAGGCATCGAGGAATCGATAGGAGGGAAACGCACGAAAATATCAAACGAAAATTTTAGAAACTCGAGTGGTTTCAAAACCGTGATTGGGATGGATGCAATGTGTTGGCCCGCTGTTGCGCGTTTATTAACGCATGAAAATACAAGTCGGAGAGATTAAATTTACAAATTTGCGCTCGTTTAAAAAAAAAAAAAACCCTGAAAATATTATTGCGCCTGTGCCGCGATTAATCGATATCCAACGGAAATCTGCTCTTCAAATTCGACCGTCAGAGGGTAAAGGGAGGAAAAAGAGCGAAAAATTCGAAGAACGACGTTTATCGTCGAAGAAGACGTTTCGACTGATAAAAGAAAAAAAAGAAAAAAAAAGAAACAGAAATGGAGATAGGAGACTTGCAAAGCGATGTTGATCACCGACGAGGAGCGTAGTGACAGGTTGTATTTTCGCGCGGGTGCAGGCATCACGTGCGATCCGTGAAATTATGCCGCGCGATGCACGTCGTCCGTAACGACACGGACGTTCGCATAATCGAACGGGGGAGAGAGCTCGTTGGGTCGTGCAGAGGTGGCCAGCGCGGCGTAAAGCGACCAACCAGTTCGGATGCAAATCTTGCTTCGTTTTGCATGTCGTGTCGTCCGTTGCACGACAGAGAGCCGGCCTCCGGTGCAAGAGAGCGTTACATCGCGATCGTTCTCAAACGCCAAGGGCAAACACCAACACGGCCTTTTGTCCGCGGTGTGGTCATCGATAAGAGCGGCCAGAGACCGGAGCCCGAAACTAGAAGTCCCTATTTCACGCTCGGCGAAACGAATACTCACGGCATCTCTCCACTCGTCTGACATTTTCAGCGCTACCACGCACGAAAATCGCAGGGACGCGAATATTTCGCGCATTTGTTTCATTAAAAACTGCGAATACTAAACGATACTTTGACGCGCGGTGCAGAGGTGAAAGACGTACGAATAGGTGTGCACGCCTGTGTTTAATACCGCGATCTCTGCCCGAAACCGAGCGCGCGGAGGCAAGCGGACGCGCGAAACAGGCGAGAGGAGCGAACAGACAGAGAGAGAAATACCGACAAGAGACTGTTAAAGCGCAATTACGCGGGCAGAAACGGTGAAAGAAAAAACAGAAAAAAAAAAAGGAGCAACAAGTAGCGGGAAAAAATATCGCCGACGCGACATGCAGTTGCGAGAAAAACGCGAGACACGGCCAGTAATTGCGAGGCAGCGGCCGAGCCTCGAAACGAAATAATTCTCGGGGCGGAAAACAAAGGGGGTTGGGGCTCCCGCCTCCCCCCCCCCCCAGCCACTGGTCGGCAGAAAATCCGAAATACGAGTAGGAAGTACCGTTAACCTCGGACAATCGCGGAAAGCAAGGCAAATGGGATGTAAATCTTGGTTCGCTTTGCATTATGTCATTCCGGTGCGGAGGTGAAACGGTCGTAAAGCGCGGTCCTGGGATTATTTTGAGAGAGAGAGAGAGAGAGAGGGAGAGCGACGCCGGGCTTTTACGAGCGACGTCCTCCCCGCGTGAAAATCCGGCTTCAGAGACTCAGCCCGGTTATGCGAGCATTCGACGACGAACCGAAGCGAATACGAGGGCGGAATCGTTCGACCGGCTATCGCGACGCGAGCCAAACGACAACAGCGACCAAACAGCCGATTTCTAACTGCCTTCCGGGACACCGCGCGTACTCTCGCGCCGGATCCGCCATTAACCTTGCCACTGATGAATATCAAACGTATCCTCCTCCGCGCATCTATTCTCCGCGCACGACAGACACTGCCAAACGGCTGAGTGGCAATCGTGCAATCGTCATTCGGGAATTATGAAATTCGAGAGTAGTAGTTCTCGTCTGTAGTAATGGTTTAATTGGACCGTGCCCGATTATACCGAATAGACGAAATTACCGTCGTTTCCCCGCGGTTACCGCTCGATCATCGACTTTGCTTTCTGCGTTGCGTAGCTCGAGTATCGGCAGCCCGATATTTCTTCGCGACGTGAGACCTCGACAATTCGATTTTTCAAACGTTCGCCGTGACTCTCGCCGTTAGACGCTTCCAGGTCCCAACAGAACGTGTCCAGAATGCTCTGCAGCCAATATTGTTTCGAATAAATTTCTCCGCGTTTCTTCGCTCGACGATCAGCTTGAAGCTCGAGAAGACGATCCTCAAAGAAGACGCAACGTCTTGCACGTCGCATCGCAGAGTTGCTAGAGATCGCGAGTTTGGTGCGATCGGAATTTTCCCGAGTGGGACGAATCGCATTGGAACGAGTCGAACGAGTGAGTGGCGGCATGAGGGATCGAAGTGAAAGCAGCGATTTCGTTCATCGAGCGGTTAAACGCAGCTACAGATTGAGCGTTAAACGATTCGCGGAGCGGCCTTAATGAGCCGCGGCATTAATGCACACGGCGCGTGTAAAAATCCGAACGACGACCAGCCGTCGTAATGGCGTGAACGTAAATACAGACGTTCGTTCAGAAATGTATCCATTGTGGCGGTGCGGGAATTCGAACAAATTGTTGCCGGTGGTGCACTTCACTTAGCAAAAACCGTCAAAGGGACAGTTGCAACAATGCGGCGCGTCGCTGCAGATATAAAACCGAGAGAGCCGGGCAGGGGGGGGGGGAGGGAATGATGGATCCGGTGGGCGAAACAAAAGGAACGAATTAAAGTGCGCGCGCGATGAAAGGTCAGTAAATGAAAATGTATGAAGAGAGAGAGAGAGAGAGAGAACGGTATCGACATCGCGTGAACGACGATGAAACAACGACGATAACAGCGTTGATTGCAACGTGGCCGGCGTATTACCGCCGCGATCAAAACGTAACGATTAAATCGAAATTAATACATCGTCCGAGAATCCGAGTGTTCGACTGCCCGAGCGAAACACGTCGAAATTTCATTCCCCTTGCGGATTCACTCGCTGCGCGTGCACTTCTTCGCTGACGTGCGTTCACTTTTCTCGATTCGCGGGAAATTCCAGAATTGCAAAACGCACGTTCGTTCCTCGAACGGGAGGGGGGAACACGGAGGGCGTGTTTGGTGGGTATTCGTCGAAACAGAGAGAGAAAACGAGAATTCCTTTTTTTTTTCCTCTTTTTTTGTAGTTTTTTCACGGCTCGTGCTCGATTCGCGCGGTGACAGAGGCTTTCGAAATTTGTAAAACTGTCATCCGCAAACGCGTTCCGCCGACGTGTTTCTGGCGAACGAGGCCTGACCGAGTCAGCTGTTGTTTCTCGAGCGCAGTCTGTTGTAACAGACCGAGAATCGACGAATGCTCACCGACAGATCGTACGGACGGCCACGTTCCCCGCTACTGCGAGCCTGATCCTTTCAAAGAAAAACGCAAAGCAAGTAAATCGTCGGCAAGTAAATATTAAACTCTGTCCGACCGAAGCTCCAAGCACGTGGACCACGCAGCTGGCCTGTCGCAATTAACTTCTCTAATCCCAGCAGATTACACGTTTTGCGTTTTCCGAGCAAAGTTCCAAAGTGCGGGCAGAGCGTGACACACGCGTGTTAATTAATACGCAAAAAACCTGGCAATCTCCTGGCAAGCTAAAAACGAAAGAAGCACTCTGGGATTATTAAACGAAAAGTGGAAAAGGCGAGAACTGAGAGGATCAGAGCCGCGGCGAAAACGAAGAGGAGAAGAGGCAAAAGTCACGATCGTAGGCGGCTGTACGTACGTATGTATGTGCGTACGTACGTACGTTCTCTCGTGGTGGCGTCATCTCCGTTATCCGAGTCGTTGCTTCAATTGTTAATCGGCCTCTCGCGAGGGTGTGCTACGACCTTCGAGCTCGTTGTTACGAACCGCATTCCATCCGGTAACCGGTATAGCCAGCCATAGCGCCGCAAGCACGATTCAGAGAACGCTTTATGGGTTTCATTAAAGCTCGCGGAGCTGGTGTAAGGACATATGTCCCCGGGGGGAGGGGGGGGAATGGCACACGGGTTATAAGGAGGCTGCGGCGCGCTCGAGTTCATAGACGTGGCCGCGCGACTTCTCTCGTACGCTGCTCAACATGTACGCAATGTTTACACGTGCGAACAACCACCTCGATGCGGGCAATGAATCCGCATTACGACGTTGCCCGACGCATTAAACTATAACGACTGCGAGGGCATTCGGCCATAGCCAGCCAACTGGTCAGCGACCGTGCGTGCCCTGATCTTCCTGTCGTCTCCGCGCCGTATGAACATACGTGCATTCTGCCAGCCGGGTCTCCACCGGCGAATTTTCGTCACCGGCTAACTAGATTCCAGTTTCCTTTTTCTTTTTTTTCGTTTCGTTTTTTTCTTTTTCTTTTTTTTTTTTTTTGTGACTTCGAACACCGTTTCTCACAAAATTAGTGCGATGAAAATGGTCGCTGCTAAAAATATGTTCGCAATAATGTAACGTCTGCAACTTTGGTAGGTACTTGTTCATGAAACGTCTCGAGATTTACTCTAGTGTTGGATTCCGTGTGTAATGGAGTCAACACGCTTACAATTCCGAAGAGTTTATTCCTTGTTACAATCGTGGTCGTGTATGATATGGAACGATATAGAACGATATAGAATGATATATGCTCTTGAATATGACGTAGAATGATTTAGAATGTTTTATACTGCTATGGTATGCTATGCTGTACTGTGCTATGCTGTTCTATGCTACGCTATTCTGTCGAATGCCTCTAAAACATGTCCTTATATATATTTGGTTATCATCATCAAGTGGAGGGGGAAGGAGCATAGATGACCAAGTATCTTGCCCTTGTGACTAACTATTCACAGTCCACTTTTATGTGGACTGTTGCTAGCTCGTTGTCAGTATTTGCATAGATTCAATATTGTCTTGGTCATCCAACATAAGGTCAAGATGGGAAAAGTGTAACAAGATGGAGGAATCCGTGGAAAAAAAGGGGAAAAGAGGGTGAGAGGGACGCACGATCGACCCGCGTACGTGCGGCGAATATTGGGAACTGACCAGTGGAAAACAGTCTCGTTGGCCTTGATCAGGCATCGACGAGCAATTGACAAATTCACCCCGAGAGAGAACGAGCCGGCATCTAGTCTGCTGGTTACTCGGGTCAACGATAATGCGATAGAGTTACGTGGCCACGGTATATGCCTTGGCCACCCTATTATATCGGTCTAGAACCCTTTGGGAAATTGTCTATGGCGCCGGGCTGGGCCTCGATCAACCGTGAAATGTAGTCTGATACGTATTACCGTGGCCGAGCTATCGTTCCGTTATGCACTTGGATGCCACACATTGCCGGCCGATCGAACACCGTTTCCGATCGGAACCTACAAACCGAGATCTCGAGATCCGCGGGTGCCGAGCCCGCGACATAATTCTGCCGCCCGAGTCGTGTAATTCTTCCCCGCGTTAATTGATACCGAGCTCGAGTCACGAACTGTGCCGAGCTTTCAGTCCGGTGCGTACCGCGCGTACATCGCTAACGAGCGTACGGTCAACGAGATTAATCGATCGTCGCGTCGAGATTCGCGGAATCAAGGACTTTTCGTTCAGCACCGACGTTTATCGAGTGCCATTGCGAAACATCATCTGGTCGGTCGATCGGTGTTAAAAAAAAAAAAAAAAAGAAGAACGCAGCTAGGATTTTTAATCCTCTGCACAGTTTCCCGTACGTAAAATAGCAGAAAATCTACGCGACAGTAGTGGAAGATATAAAAATCGGATCGTATTCGTACGTGCGGTTCTTTGTAATGAAAAAACAAGCAGTTATTGTTCGAAACGAATTTAGTTTCAGGAGATAGATGATTTGCCTTTTTTTTTTTATCATTTCGAAGAAATTTCACCACGCCTGCAGGGGATGCCCTCTCACTCTGTGAGTATCCCCAAACCACGTTTTTGCGCACAACAATGCGCAAAAGCTGCTGGCACTCTGAAAGTTATCGCGAGCCGCGAGCGGATTAACGCGGACTTTGACATCCGTACGCGTCGTTAAAGCAATTCCCCGAGAGTTGTGGCAACTTCACCGTAAAGAAATTTATCGCTTGAGGGCCGTTTGATAACGGGTCGTTTACCACCCGTTACTCGCTGCTCGAATTTCGTTGCAACCGTCCACTGGTCGAAGAGAATGCCCGAAACATCGGCGAAACGTCTTCATTTTTTGTTTCCCTTCCTTTCTCGTAGCGAGAGTCTCGTAGAGATCGTCCTTAGAAGGAGCTTTATCAAAGATGCAGCGATCTTTCAACTCGGACTCGTGTAACGGCGTTCTCCACCCGGCATTAAGAGAGATAAGCGAAGCGAGAATGATTCACGAGAGATGGAAATAGAACTATGACCGTTTCTCGACCCCGTGGTGCCGGAGCTCTCGTCCTCGCTCTTCTCGAGGGTCGGCCAAGAGCCCTGAAGAGCCCGTAAGACGACCGCCGGTGTAGTACGAGGCCGGACCAACTCCCTCCTCCTTTTTTCGAAAAACACACGCGCGCTCTTTCCCACGCGGAGTACTCTTTCCTTTTCCCCTGGGCTGAGCTTTGCCAACTCCTTCGTTCGATTCGCAATCCGCGCTGCTCGATCTACGAGAAGCGACGAAATCGATTCCGAATCGAACGAACGTTCAGTAAAAGCGTCGACAATTATCTATCGAAACTCTTTGAGGCGCGAAAAGCAAAGTTGTAGAGAAAAAGTTTTGACAAAAGTTTTGATAAAAATGCGATTGCTTCGCAGGCAAAATGATCGAAACTAGAGAAAATAGATCTCGACAGAGCCTGTAGGAGAAGTACCAGTGACTGCAAAATGAAAGTAATCCAGTTACTTTAACCTTCTGTTCCAACGTTTTCGCGCACTGTGCCCCTCAAAGAGTTAACAATCGTTGGGAGGTATTAATGGAATGGTGTTTCTGTTCTGCTCTCGCTAACTCAAGATATGGATAAGTTCTCTTCGTTCGCCGAGGACGTGACGCTCGCCCGCTTCTAGCGCATCTAGCGGCACTGTCAAGGTAAATTAACCATTAACAATCTCAGTTTTACGCCAATACGCTTGACAATCTTTGCTAACTCTCCCGCAGGGAAGGAGACGATTATAATACACAGCCTTCTCGCTCGTCTTTGTTCAACCGTTCTCTGCAACCGTAAAACTCGAGATATCTCGCGGCACAATATCGTTCATATTCGACGTCACGGAGGAGTCTCTTTCAGGATTTACATTCTTCTAACAGTTGAAAGAAAAATCGTGGCAGACTTCTTTGTCAAGAGTGTGTCGCGTAGAGAACGCGTAATTTACGTTTCTTTCTTTTTTTTTTTTTTTCTTTTTTCGTTGCAATGACGTGCCATTCCACCGAGTTTATGTCGTATCGAAGAAAAGCGAAAATTATCCGATAAACCGGCGTTTGTGTCTCACATTTTAATATCTCTCGTTTAACATTCTGCGAATTGACCTCCCACCGAATCAGAGAATTTTCGTCCTAATAAAAAATATCTATCTCGTACGAACGACACCGCGGCATGATTAATGTCGCAAGGTATCTCCAATCTCGCGGTTGCAAGCGGTTAACAACGCGTTTAACATTGTAATGTTACTAATCTTTGATCCGATCGATCGCCGAATCATCTGGATGGATCGAGGCGCGCGCGAGGAACGCTGGAAGGGGGTGGAGGGTGGGAAAGGGGGGTGACGTCGGGGGTTTCCGGTGACAAAGAACCGGTCAGAATATTAAACGTCGCCGAGCAAATTTATCGGGAAGCGCGTTTATCGAACCTATCTGTCCAGGTAATTCGCGACGTTGCCACCTGCAACAAAGGACTAACCATCGATCTTCCTGACATTGTTGTGCTTGCAGCTTGCACATCGGGACATTCATCGTGTTTTGTTTTGTTGTAGCCTCACCTATATTCCTCCCCAACACCCGTTCAGGTTCCTACATACGCGTCCTCGACTTCTCCACTCTCCCCGGGCTCTCCGCGTTCCCGCGCGACATTCCCATTCCCACGCGAACCGACCAAACGTCCCGAGCTTTCGCCACCTTCTTCTCGCCTCGTCCGCCGGCTCGGGACGCCAACGTTTTCCATTTTACCGCTTCGTTTCCTACATCTTCCCACGTCGCCCTCTCCTGTTCGCCGTTGCCTCGTTTCGCGTCTGCAACCTGGCCACGCCGTCGATTCTCAGAGGTAAGTCGAACAACGCCGCGTCCTCGGCAAATTTATAGATACTAACTGTTGCTAAACGTGTACCGTGCGCCTCCGTCAAGTGAGAACGGTATGAAAATTCTGCAATCGTCGTCATTTCTTTTGTTCGATCAACTCTCGTTTTTAAAAAAAAAAGAACGAATTCTTTTCTCCCTTGTTATCTAAAAGTTACTTTGTGTGCCTTTTTCTTGTCTATATTGAATTGTATATTCAATTACCTGTATTGCTCTTGTAAAAAATTTCGTAATCTGGTATCTGACCGGTTATGGTAGATATATATATATAAATATATAAAATATATAGGTACATGTCGGTACGTTCAGTGTTAACGTAGTTTTATACACGACAGTGAAAAGACAGAAATGGCGTACATTTACTTTCTCTCCCCCGGAAGCTTGGTTTTTGCGTTTTAAATTATTGGCTTTATTTCAAATTTTCCAAAGGAAGCCCACGCGAGGAGTCTCCTTCAAATCCGAGATAATCCGGTGACACAATGGCTGGTGAAAATTAATTATATACGACGCGACGAAGATTATATTCCCTCGATTTTCGCGTAATGTGGGAGAGGGAGGGGAGGGGGCTCGACGCGTGTTTGAAAACGCTTTCTCCCGTCGATAATTCCGCGCGCGTTCCCCGCGAACGTTTGGAAAAAGTAATTCGTAGATTAATAAACGCGGATATCCGACGATGGTGTGTGCAGCCCCGAGTTTCCCTGGAGTCCTTAGATAGCGCGGCGCGACAGGGGATGGAGGAACGGTCGTTTCGCGAGAAGGAACGCCAGTGAAAAAGGAGAGAGAGAGAGAGAGAGAGAGAGAGGGGCGGAGGAAAACGGGGAGGGAAAAGAGTGCCCAGGGATATGAGCTCCGCGATATCTGCGCCGGAGCTCTTTGCTAACTCGCGGCAACCTTTACATCGAGAGAGAGGGGGAGGAGGGGGGGGGAGGAAAAAAGCTGCTCGGGGAAAAAGCGGCGAAACGCAGCGAGCTCGAACGCTTCGCGAGAGAAAGAGGGAGGCAACGAAGGAGGTAGAAAGAGAAACTGGCAACGATCGTCCAAAGAAATCGCTGCTAAATTCTCCGTGTCTGGAGACGAGCTCCAGAACGTTTACGTTCACCAACGGGACAGAATAATTTCGTTTGTTAAAGTTCCGGAACTCGGAGAATTCTCGGGTATCGTCTACTCTGTTTATAGGACAAAATACGGGACAAGGGCTGCAGCGTGGAAATAATTCGCCGGGTATTCGAAGCGTTCTCTCGTTCGACCGCGAATCAGCGGGATTCGTACGTATGGAGGGACGGGTCCGTGAGGCGAGATTCATAGGTATACACGCGACGTGTGCAACGTGTGCAGGATACGCAGTCCTTAACACCGTCATAATGGACTTGCAAACTATTCAACGCGTGGGAAACCGGGCTAACTTGGTCCGGTTTCAAAGGCCATGGCGCGCTCGGCCAACTACGGGACAGTTGCGAATTACGAATCCGAAGATGGTGCAAGTGCTGACTACCGCGTATTAGAGAGAAACTGCGTTAGAGAGAAACTCGTTACTCGGTCGCGTGCAAGTTTCGCGCGGCGTTTCGTAAGGGGGGAGCGAGGTGAAGAACAGAACGCTTACGAACGGGGGATCAACGACAATTAAAATCGCTGAGTGAAAGCAAGGGCGGTTGGATCGGCGACTTTGATCGGGGGAAATTCGTTTAATGGCGGATAAAGGCGCGTTTCACGCCTCGCGGTTGAGTCGCATTCCGCGACGATCGAAATCAATTACGGGGACAAATTGTAACGAGCGTCCCTCTCGACGCGAGTGCGGCAGATAAAAATTAAATTTCCCCATTTCCATTGGCGGCCGCGCGAGCGGCAATTAGTTTTTAATCATCGTCGAGTGTAATCGCGTATTAATACGCGAATGTTCGCCGCCCCCTCGCACCCCCCCCACCCACCCCTCTCCCTCTCCTCTGCCGCCCGCGGGCCGATAATTGCGCGCGGGAGCACACGCCGGTAAACCGGCGGATATCGTTTCGTTGCCGACCGCAACAAGAACGAAACCGCGACGACTTCAACGTTCATAGATAAACCTAATGGCCCATGCTAATTAGAAGCAAAGACCATTATCGGGCCCCGGCCAGCCAGGCAAAAACAAATTTGTCGGCCACATCTATTACCGATTCCGCTTGTTCGTAACGGCTGCTAACGCAAATCTCCGCTATACATAATCAAATATAGATCCGGCTCCGAAACCTAACCCACCACACCGTGTAAACCGTCGTAGCGAGCGGCCACTCATTTATTCACGCATCCATTAAGCCACAACTTTCCCTGTTTTCTCTATTTCGCGGTTGCGTAACGCGAGTATCGAACGAGAAAGGGAGAGAGAGAATCCTCCAGGAACCATCAATCTTGGAGAATGGTTGAAACCGGTCTAATTGTTACTTAGCATCAACCCCAAGGATAGGAAGAGGGCGGCGGAAGCATACGATCTACGGTATTCTCTGGCTTAATCATTCGCTACTTAGTCCAGAGTTATCTCCCACCCGTTGACCAAACTTTCCTACTACGGGCGTCGGTTCCCCGAGGAACTTGGCGACCCCTTCACCCCCGCCCCATCAGATAAACTTAATAGAACCGGACTAATTAGGCCGGAAAGACGGAGAGAGCGGATGGAATCAGCCGATGCCTTTCGCGGCTCACGAATAATTTCCACGGCCGCTTGGCTGCCGCAGGAGAGCCTCGGGAGATGAAGCAACTCGCCGACCAACGTCATCCACGCGGATCCCGTATCCTGGATCGTCGATAACTCGGCACCGTCGTCGACTAGTCTGCTCGAATTCACCGCGGGCAGCACACTTCTCGGAAGGTTGAGCCTTCCAGGAAGTCACTCCGACACGCGAAGCTACGTCCTCCCGACAGCGTCGGCAGCGTCCACGTTTACTCCTTGATCGTACTGAACGGGGTAAGAATTGCCTTCTTTTCTCTCTCTTTCTTTTTTATTAATTTTTATTCGGTTAACACAGCCTCGCCAGTATATATTTTTCTACACAGCGATTTTCGAAAAACACACGATCACTCGTTCGAAAGTCGCAGAACACCTTCTGTCTTTAACATTTTATAATTCTAGATTGCTCGCAGATTTCTCTTTAAACGCAGCCTTGAAACAAGGCACACGAGTACACATTCTTTTGTGCGCGAATTGTGCATTAACGTATAAGACGTACAAGACGAAACTTCAATTTCAAAAAAGAAAAAGAAGTCGTAGCTAACTCCTGAGTTAAAGCATTGAAGAAGAATGACAGAGACAGTGAGTGGCTATGTTACGAAATGGAAATAATTGACACGGCCGCGCGGGCAGAGAAATGGAATTTCGATTCAGTTCGCTCGTTAGAGCAGAGACAAGGTAAACTATCGTTGGCCAGGTCGGTTCCATTAGCTGTCTTGAGCTGTCTCGTTTGTCGCGGAGGAGACAGAGGGGAGCAACGACACCCTGTTACACCGAATATCTCAAAAGGGTTGAGGCCGCGTTGGGATAAAGATGAATTTACATGCGGTTGCGGGAGAGCGGGGCACAAACCGGGGAGGGGGGAGGGCAGGGGTGGCGGAAGAGGGAGGACCAAAGAACGAAAACCAACAAAGGTGGATCCTTCCGGACCAGCGACGCTCCGTTCGTTGTACAAAAGAGTAAGGACCGTGTCGAAACAACGCTACCGCGTTGAGGGAAGAAAGTTTCTAGGGAAAACAGAGGACTCCCCGCTCCCTCCGTCTCGTTCGAAATGAGAAATTGCCGGAGGACTTTGCCGGGATAAATGAATCAACGCCGGGTACTTGACAGTTTCGTTTTAACTGTTGAATATTTGATTGACCCGCGGACGTGGCAAGATCGCCGTAAAACCGCTAATTTAGCTTCGAGCTTAATTTCTTTGAGCCCCGAGTTTACCTTGTCCGCGATGGCGCCCCTTTAAATCGAGGACAAGCTTTCGCGACTTGAATGCACACCGAACGAAGAGAAAGAAAAAGAGAGAGAGAGAGAGAGAGAAATTCCTTTTAATCGATCCGAACTTCTTTCTCATTACAGAGTATCGTCAAGTGGTTCGACATCGTCCAAGTGCAAACACGAAGAACGGAGGAACTCGAGGAGCAAGAGTCATCGTCCGATGGAAACACCGTGTTCACGGCGGAGGGAACGAGTATCGCAGCTGAATTCGACGTTCAAAAACAACGGGAAAAATATCCAGCCTCTCTCTCTCTCTCTCTCTCTCTCTTTCTGTCGCTGTTCCCTCTATTTGCCGTGCTTTTCCCTTTTTTTTTTCTTTTTTTCCACCTCCCCCCCCCCCTCCCCGATTGCAAACGCGAGAAACACGATGAACGTTGCTCGCAACTAACGGCGCCGGCAAAACTATCGCTGCCAAATCAAATTTAAGTCCCACGCGCGTGAACCGCGTTTAACGGAGATATCTTTTTTTCTTCCTTTTTTTCCACTTTTTTTCTTTCACCTGGCAGTTGGCTGTCCGTGTGTTTCACGCGGCTTTAATTTCCTCCCGCGGGATCGGCATCCCGCGCTCGTCCATCATTTACCGCGTATCGAAAATTAAAAACGTAACTTCGCCACGCTCGACATCTCGTCTACGCGTCGTGTACGTACGTGCATCGATTTTTTTCTTTTTTTTTTTTCTATCGCGCGTCATCATCGAGAAAGCGGCAGCATCGTGTCATTCGACGTACTCGCACCGCGGAATCTGCTGTAATCTCCGTTGAAAGCGACTCGCAAAATCGTTTGTCGCTCGGCGGATTTTCACGCGGTGAGCGAAGGGAGAAAGAAAGAAAGAAGGCACAGGCTGCGAGGAAGGAAGAAGCGAGAGAGACGGAGTCGTAAACTTTATCCGCAAGCACGTGCGGATCGTTAGAACGCCACGTGGAACCGACGATTTCGTTTTACGGGATTACAGGGAGAAAAGGACACGACGCGGACGATCCAAGGATCCTGTAATAGGATTTCCGGGATCAGCGTACAGTCTTCCTGCCGCGATGGCCAATGTCTTCGAGGCGGGCAACGTAATTGCGCGGATCGACGTGGAGTTTCGACGATTCCCTACAACTCGTACACGTTGTATTATATCACGTCGAGTTCGTTCGATACCGATTCATTCCGAGACGTTCTATCAAACGTAACGCGCGTGTAGCATATACACGTGCCTCTCGTTCGTTCGCGGAATTCAAGCGAAAACTGTCAAGCAACAAGTTTGTGATTGATTTAGTCGACGGAGGAGCAACCTGCCTCGAGGAGCCTGCCAGGCGTTCCGAATCTACAGCAATGTTATCATTGGGGGGAAAAAAAGAAGAGAAAAGCTACCGTTTCTAGGTTTTCGAGCGAAACGCATGCTCAGACGCGTCCAGGAGAGCCTTGTACAAAGTATTCCTTGTATCCCTTTTGAACAACGCGCGCGCGTGTGTGTAAGTGTGTGTGACACGTATGTGTGCGTGCATGGGTGCGTCGATCGATCGAAAGAAAAAAAGAAAAAAGAAAAAAAAAAAAGAAACGACGAACGGCGATCGATTCGTCTACTCTTTCAGGGATAGAGCAAAATTCGTGGAACACGGTGGAAATTGGTCGGCAATGGTGATTCTGCGGCTGTACGTTCCGTCTGCGACAAGGGTGGTTGCGTTATTACGCCGAGACCGAAGAAATCAGGCAGCACTTTAATTAACGGAGCTCGCGGCCCAAGCATCGCCGGCAAGAATTGTTACGCCCCGACGGCGAGCGAGTAATTGCATTTTCGCTGCAGCACCGTCGTCGTCGTCGTCGTCGTCGTCGTCGAATCGTAATATCGGGGTTCGATTGGCCTCGCCGAAACGATCGTACGACGAAAAATAGGAAACAGCGGCAGGGAGCGGCGGAAGTAACGGCGAGGAAAACAAGGCACGCTGATAATCAAGGCGCGAATAGACGACGATAACGACCCGGGCGGGTGTTACTCGTTAAGAGGAGAAGCTAAACGACCGAAATGCGTTACTCGAGCGAGCATTTTTTTCCACATGCAGATATCTCCTACGACGCTCTGTGTGTGTGTGTGTGTGTGTGTGTGTGTGTGTGTCCGCGTTTCCATCGATCGGGCAACACGCGCGCGCGCGCGCTCACTTTTTACACTTTAGAGCTATAAAGAAATTACACATAGATAGTTGTCGAACGAACGAGCGAACAGTCGTTGTGCTCCAGCGTTCCTTCCTGCGAGAGATGAGGAAATACTTTGCCATTCTAGCGATATACCAGAGACTTTGAGAAGGGAAGAAGGTGGCAGCGTATGATGTCCGTGCAAGCTTACTAGTGCCGCCGTGCTTTTTCGTTACGAATTCATTTCGTCGCTCGTACCTATCGAACGATTTGTATGAAAGTCATCGTAAAGTCAACGATGGCGCGTCGTTCCGTCTAGTGGCCGTCACCTACAAAGCTCGGTTCGACTTTAATCCTTGAACGTGAGCGTGACAATTACTCGAATTATTGCTCACGGTTGCGCGCCTCGGTGCGAAATGATGCTCGATTTTCTTTTTACGCCCGATCGTTACCGAACGACAAGGAGGAAAGACATGTAATGAAAGACGCGTCGACACCGGAACGGAACGACGGGCCGAATCATAGCGAACAAAAGAGGAATGTATTTTATGATATTTTACGCATAAAAGAAAACGATCGTAAATCGAATATAGCGAGTTAGTCCAAGGTAAAAAAAAACTTAAGTAGAGGTGTATAAAAAAAAACGAGAAACTCAAAAGAAGCGTGCGTAACACGTTGCACAGTATTTACGAGGGGCTGAGAGGTGAACGCGTCGATTTTGTCGAGCGAGTGAGAAAAAAAAAAAGAGTAAAACAGGGCCGCGGAACGGTTGATTGCGCGCAAACGATCGTTCGTACCAACGACGATGATAGTTAATTACCGATGGGCGACCGTCGATCATTATCGTTGACGTCAGTCCCGTAAACGAGATCATCCTGTTCCAGGATGCGTTTCGCATCGCAACGGAAATCCGACCCGCTTCCGGGGACGTGTTTCGCGGTTACTTTTCTACGGAAGTCAATGGGAACATCGGCGAGACCGATCCGCGCCAATTGCCCTGTCACCAGATAAAACACTAAGCGCTACTGTAAAATATTGTATATTATTTCACGTTGTTTATTTTTCAATGTTTTTACTAGGAGACGCGTTTTTACGATACTCAGAAAAAGAGAATTATCGCGTAACGTTATAGAAACATGTCTCGTTCTGATCCGCGGTGCTGTGCTTACATATATATATACGCGATATGTACACTACGATAAACTCGTGACGACCAAAAAAAAAAAAGAAAAAAGGAAAAGAAAAAAAAACGCAGCCTGTCAATTTTCCGGACCCTCCTAGCAGTTAGCGATCCGTTGAAGAAAGCGATAGAGAAATGAGAAACCAAACTCCAAGGCACATGGACGAAGCGACAGTTTTCTGAATCACAGTCACGGCGGATCAGCCGGATTAGAATGTTTATAAACTTCAACGTATTTCCAGCAGCTTTTGCAGTGTGTAAAACTAACCAGAGAAACCGAAGCAAA
This sequence comes from Tetragonisca angustula, assembly GCA_036937485.2. Lineage (NCBI taxonomy): Eukaryota > Metazoa > Arthropoda > Insecta > Hymenoptera > Apidae > Tetragonisca > Tetragonisca angustula. The sequence continues at coordinate 1,043,598 of JAWNGG020000035.1, read as the reverse complement.
TCTAGTCTAGGCGAGATTTAAAAGCGTACAGCTTGCGCGTTTAAGGATTATTACGAACGTGCCGTCCGCCCTCGAAATGATCGGACGTGATCGTGAGCGTGAAACACGCGAACGCACGCGGATGCAGGAAGCAAGCTTGCCTTGTTCTCGAAAGTTAAGTAATGTTAGTTTTGAAAAGAAACAAAAAGAGAAAAAAAAAAAAGAAAAAGAAGAAAAAAGGAGAAGAGGGCCGATCGAACGATTCGTTCTGTACGATGCGTGACAGGGGACGATTACGTTCCGAGCTGGTCTAATAGCAAATCAAGTGCACTATGAATCGTATGGCTAACTCTAGCAGCACGAAGTCTAACGAGTTAATAGTGAAATTGTCGTAAGGGTGAAACGAACGCTGCAGGTATTAAACGAAGCATGAGCCGCTGTTGATGTTTCCTAACATGGTCTTCGATTTCAATCGAAGCGATCGGGTACAATAGGTACCGAACGAGAGGATGTTACGACCAAATACCATTTATTCGACATCGTAAAATGAAAAGCAAAAAAAAAAAAAAAACGGAAGAACAAATTTACGTACGACAGAAACGACGTTTCTATTGAATTAGAAAAGGAAAATCATATGATTCGAATCTGCCGCAATTACTCACACCTAACAAAAGAGAAATGCCTAGTCAACATGTACCGTGCTCCCAGAGAATGTATTTACGTTCCGCATTTTGTGATTTCGTTTCAATATTCATGTATTACCGTAACGTTGATTGCGACATCGAAAAAAGAAAAAGAAGAAAATAGAACGACGTATTCGATAAATTTGGAGCACCTGTACACTTAAGAATATTTAAGTAATGCTAACGATGTTACTTGCGATTTGGTATATGACGAACGTCAAACACGAAAAATATTTTATTCTAGTCGTATCTTTCATGCTTTGCCAAGTAAAGTAATATAATTCCTGTGTTAAGTGTAATAGTCAATTATGTTTTAATAAAATCTGCCAAGATTCTTGTCAATCCTTTTCTTTCTCCCTAACCACTGACTGAGCAATTAACTAACTAAAATTGTACATAAAAGATTAAGTAACCAAAATAATAATAAAATGCTGATATTGGGAAGAAGAAACACGGGAGACCATGATAGGAGGATAGCTTGGAAGCAGGATTTCAAACTATCAAACTATCAGAGTTATATCAAAATATATATTCGTATAAAACTCTTTGTAGATGTAGTATAATAGTAATAATTCATATGTATGTTCAAACCCTTCGGAACAACACGACCACTTTCATCTTCATAAAATATTAAACAGCAGTCTTTAGTATCAACTATTGCTAACAAGATAAAAGAAACATATTTCATGTATATAGATTTCAGTTGTAGATAAAACATGTAATTTCTAAACGTTCCTATAACTAACTATAGTATCCATTTTATGAATAGAAGTTGAAAATGATCGTAATTGTACTTCTTGACTGTTTGCAATGAACACTGGCTGTGTTTCATCCCATTCCTTCGGGATACCACAGTCAGGTACAGTATATGTCAAAATATCAAACGAACATAAACAATCCAATAGGGGAAGAAAACTTACAGTACCTGAAACATAAAAAATTCAATAAAACAGATTTCAATGCTTCATTAATCTGAGATACCGTAATAAAAGGACTCGAATTAACAAATTCAGTCAGTTACCTGTTATTTGACGTATGACTTCACGAATCTCTCTTTGTATTAACTTCACATCCTTTGTACCTACTTCAGGAAGACCGTTACTTTTATTGCCATTGGCACCATTAGATACCTGACCTTCATAATCCACTTTGAAATCCCATTTCTCTAATACTTCTTTGGTATTCACGTTTGTTATAACGAGCGTGATTTTTTGTACTTTTCGTTGAGTGAGCCATTCTTGAATCTGACCAAGAACAGTATTCAAGAATCCTTTGATCTTTTCATCCGTCGACATTAAAACGAACAAACCGAAATGTTCGGCGGGTTCGAATGTTTCTGGCGGATAAATCCCTCTTTGGTACAGAATGCTATTTACACCATAAACTGAAACAGAACAACGAAACAGTACGTGAGAAATTCCAATGAAGATCCAGGTAACGGTCCGTTCAACTGTAAATACGTTTTAAAACAACAGAAAAAGTACAGTGGACTTACGAAGATATTCTTTAACCAGCTCCGCCGATCCTTTCAGCGTAATACATTTTGCTTTCTGCTGAGTTTCTGTCATAATTTTCAAGCAATTAACGCGAAATACAATTGAACAAAAACCAAATTTCCGCTCAAAATTCTAGTATCTTATAGGTTAGAACGACGCCGGTTTGCCATTTTAAAAACGTCCAATGAACTGCTTACTAACCAACGTTTTAACCAATCACAGATCAAAGGAAAAACTGATGAACTTTTAGTATGTGAGATAAACTGTCTAATGTTACCTCAATGAATATTTCTTTACTTTAACTTCACATCGTAAAGGTTACTAAGGTTGAATTTAGTACGTTGAATTAAGAACTAAGAACGAATTTTAAATTATCGAAATAATCTGGCCAATCGAAAATAACATCGCTCTAATGTGTTCCACAAGTAACACGTACGGTGCGAAAGAACAACGCATCTTAGTCTGTCACAATTCATGCTCGACTGCAGCGCCACATGAAAATGGGAACTAATCGACAATATTTCAGGCATACACCCAATTGCGACTAGTCTTTCAAGTTCTCTGTACGCGTTCATCATGGCATCCGCCGAGGAACTGAGCGTCTCTGCCCTTGTATATGATTATTTATTGAAGAAGGACGCATCGCTGGCAAAGGTTTTCCAGAAAAAAACAAAAGCGGTAAGGTTGTAGCGAGTTATTGTATACATAATATGGTTGATCGATCTTTGAAAGGCAAATGCCCATGTAATACCAGAAGTACCGCCATTTGGCCATACCACGTGGGCGAAATATATATTTTATTATATTCCGAATTCATCGTAAAATAAAACTTAATCATCGTCATTTTCATTCATTATATAAAACGTTACTTAATATTACTCGTTACCTAATATAAATTTATTTAAAATTAAATTATATTAATTTATATATTTTCATACTAATATATGTTTTATATTGATATTTTTATATTTATATATCTTTTATATTAATATATTTTTTGCATTAATTAATGTGAACGAAATATTGAATGAATGAGAATATATATTTTTCTAAATTCTGGTTAATACATCATAAAGGTAGTACGACTTTCATTCGTGATCGTTTACTTTGTTTCCAGCCTGAGTTGCCAAAAGGTGCACCAAGTATACAGGATGTATTTAGTCACTTTCAAAAAACATCATCAAAAAAGTTGAACATAAAGACACAAGCTAAAGATTCGAGTTCTGATACAAGTTCAGAGAGTGAAGAGGAGGCACCAAAGAAAGTGCCCACACAAATAAATGGTAAACCTACAGTTAATGCTGTAGTAAATAATAAGCAAAACGAATCTTCTTCAGAAGATAGTTCCAACGAAGATGAAGATTCTACGTCAAAAGCAACTACAAAAATTAAAGGTATTGTCAAACCATTATCTAAACCACCAACTGTGAAGAAAAAAGAAAGTTCAGATGATAGTTCATCAGAAGAGGATACAGGTAAAACACAACCTAAAATAACATCAACACCAAAAGTAACTAAAACACAAGAATCTTCAGATTCAGATTCTGATTCAGATAGTGAAGAAGAATCTAAAGTAAATGTAACTGCAAAAACAACTACAAAACCAGTCATTCCAGCCAGTAAAAAGAAGGAATCATCAAGCGACAGCAGCAGTGTTGATGAAGACAAAAGTCCAGTTAAACCATTATTAAAGAATGTACCAGCTATAACAAAAACATCGTCTAACAAAGAAAAATCCAGTAGCGATGATTCTGATGATTCTTCAGAGGAAGAAAAAACTAAACCTCAGCCATCAATTAAAACTAAGCCAGTTGCAAAACAACAGGAATCTTCAAGCGATGATTCTGAGGATTCGTCAGAAGAGGAAACTAAGACAAAGACACCAGTTGCTAAACCTATTCAGAATAAAAAGAAACAAGAAAAAACTACTCAACAAAAGAAAAAAGTAGAATCTATTTCAGAAAAGGAAGAAACATCAAAACCAGAAAAGCAAAATAAAGGTTTACCAACAAAATCAGTAGTAACGGTAACAAAAGATTCATCATCTGATGAAGATAGTAGCGAGGAAGAAGCACCACAAACCAAAAAACCTGCTTCTTCAGCAAAGGTAACTCCAGCTAAAAAGAAGGAAACTTCTAGCGAAGATAGCAGCGATGACAGCAGTGAAGAAGAACCACCAACTAAGAAACTTGCTGTTTCACAAACACCAGTAGCTGTAAAGAACACACCAGCTAAGAAAGAAAAATCTTCCTCTAGTAAAGATAGCAAGGAAGAAGAACGTCAATTGATCAAGAAACCTGCTCCTGCTAAATCAGTGACATCTGTATCTAAGAAAGCAGAATCTTCTAGTGAAGACTCTGATGATTCTGATGAGAACGACAAGTCAGTTACAAAAGAAACAAAGAAACCTGTGATACAATCAGCTGCAAAGAAAGCTGAGTCTAGTTCTGAAGATTCAGATGAATCGTCTGAAGATGAAAAACTACCATCTGCAATTACAAAAGCAGTAACAAAAACTAGTATTGAAAAGGAGTCTAGTGAAGATTCTAGCGAAGATTCAGATTCGTCAGATGATAAAAAACCTCAAACACTTGCTGCTAAAACTACTTCGAAACAACCAGCTAAAGAAAATTCAGAGGGCAGTAATTCTGATAAGGAAACGCAAAAGAAAAAAGAAATACAAAAAACACCTAAAGCTCAGAAAAGAAAACACGAACAAGGAGAGGAAAATGAAGATAAGCCTCCTGTGAAAGCTCAGAAAAATAATTATAGTAATTTTGTAAAGCCAAACCATAGCTTCAATAATGACAAGGTAATTAATATTATTATTATATTTAATATAATTGTTCAAGAGAAAGAAAACATTTTTATTTATGAACTTTTATGTTTAGCAACCCAAAAACACTCCATTTCGTCGTGTAAAGGACGAAGAGATAAAATTGGATCCCAAATTGGCAAACAATTCTTTTGAGGCAAAGGTAAATGCTTGGAAACACTTGAAACAATGCAGGTCACTCTCCGTTTTGTAAAAGTTTGAAGCCATGTTTCCGTGCATTCACCAGCACCTTTTAAGAGAATTATTAAAAAGATTTATAAAGATGTTTTCGATAAATGGTAATGTATAGAAAACGGCGGTTGACCTGCGTATCCCTTTTGTTTTAGGAGGACAATCAAGAGGAGGGTGGTTTTAAGAAACATAGTGGAAGGGGTGGGTTTAGTGGCGACAGAGACCATTTTGGTCGCGGTGGATTCAGGGGTGGACGTGGTGGTGATAGGGATAGAGGTTTTGGTCGCAATGGCGGTAATGATAGGGGGGGAAGAGGTGATTTCAGGGGCGGTCGAGGAAATTTTAGAGGTGGTTTCGATGGTAGAAGATCATGGGGTGGGAACGATAGGAAATTCGATTCGGAAGGCGGTAAAACTGACGGGTTTAAAAAATCATGGGGTGGCAACGATAGGAAATTCGATTCGGAAGGCGGTAAAACTGACGGATTTAAAAAATCATGGGGTGGAAACGATAGGAAATTCGATTCGGAAGGCGGTAAAACTGACGGATTTAAAAAATCATGGGGTGGGAATGATAGGAAATTCGATTCGGAAGGCGGTAAAACTGACGGGTTTAAAAAATCATGGGGTAACAGCGAAAATAGAAGAGATAGTCACGGTGGGTTTAGAGGGGGCAAAGGAGATTTTGATAGAAGAAAATCAGTCGATAGCGCGCCGATAAAAAACAAGAAGATAACGTTTGACGATTGATGATGGTAAAAATTATATATATATAAGGTGAGAGGTTGTTAGTTGAAAATAATAATAGTCCAAGTAAATGTATATAGTAAATGAGAATGTAATTTTTGTTCAACAGAAGGGTGCTCGTGGATCGTGGGGAGAGAAAGCAAATCAAGACTTCAAATTCACGAGAGGAAAGTCGTTTCGTCACGAAAAAACGAAGAAAAAACGTGGTAGCTATCGCGGTGGTCAAATAGATACTAGTGTGAATTCTATTAAATTTGACGATTGAACAAGCAGTCGTAAAATGTACATGTCCATGTTTTAATATTATTAGTTTTATTTAATTAAGTGAACAGATACATACATACATATATATATATGTGTGTGTGTGTGTGTGTGTGTGTAAGAATTTTCATAGTCCAAATTTTCTTTAGCGAGAAATGTTTCGAGTCGCGGCAGTATTATATTCGAAATTACGTGGAATAACACACGATTCAATTATGACGTTTAATTTAATTGATCACACAGGTTTTTTTTTTAACAATTAGTATCTATAAAACTACAATTTGAGTGTGTTCAAATTTTTAAAATTTTATTTTAATACAAGAAATATGAAAATAAAATAATAAAAATTAGTCAAATATATTCAAATTATAGTTTTATAGATACCTCGAAAAATACTTCAATATTGACTAGCTATTCTATTAAAAAATAGTTGTTTATTTCAAAGTGTTTTTTTGTTATTAAAATGAGTTCAAACACGATATAATTATAATTGCTACAAATACATTTTTGTATTTTTACATAGACATTTACATTTATTAAACTAAATATGTGTTTGCAGTATATATATGCAATATATAATAAGTAAATACACTCCAAATTATATCGTATTTGACCTTGTTTCAATCACGAAAGTCTGACGGTTACATTAGTAAAAGTTTTATTGTTGCATTAATTTATTGAATTATAATAGAATATTTCATTGTAATGTTTCTTTCGATCATTCTGATACTTTAATCTTTTTCTATTTCATCTGGCATGTCCTCTATGTTCAAATAGCACTCGATCCATATCTGCATTTAGAATCTATATCACCTCTCGATAACCACCAGTTTTAGGTTCCGATTTTCGGACATTTATGCAATGTTTAATGTAGTATATAATTTAGTTTCGAATATAAATACATTTTGTCATTGCTTCTTTTTATAATTAGCAATAAGATCCTGCATATATAATATCTTAATAAAATATGAAATACTGAAATATAAAATATGAAATACAATTTGAATGTATTACAAAATATGAATATAATTTACAAATTAACAATTATTTATAAAAATTGTAAATTATATGTGTGTTCGGTAGAGTTTATACATATGGAAACCACTTCTGATTGCAACCACTCGGAAAAGACAGTACCAATGCAAATAAATCCGAGCATACGAAATCTGTTGCACTCTGTTACTGTTCATTTGAAAATATGTACTTTTATAATACATTGTCACGGAATGACTACATATAAAGACAATGTACACCAAATAATTGTACTGTTATTTTAACTTCCGTAAATCCTATCAATATTTTTAATACACAAGTTTTTTTTGTGTAATAAAACAACTCTGGAGGAGAGAAAAAGCATGCATTCAACAGTTTGCCTTTTGGCAAAATGCAGAGGAAAAAGAGGGATGCTCTTATTTACCCTCTTTCGTTCTCTCTCTAAGAAGGAAAAAAAAAAGATTTCGAGGGGCCGATATTCCTTGTCTCATCCCCTCTTTTTCCTTGGCTCTACCAGAGCACAGAGAGCGGTTACTTACGATTCTACAGTCAACCTCTGGACATCCACCTGTGAGGACGGAGGTGTTCGACCCCACGACATCCGGTGTGGTGACATGAACAGTGTTTAAGGAACTCGTGTGCCCCCGTTTCGATTCTCTTCTTTCTTAGATCCGAACATTGCGACCGATTCATGTAACGCGTGTAACCGATCACATTGTCGAACGGGCCGAGATAAGAATTCAAGCGCACAGTGTTAGAAACGGTCTTTCTCACGGTGAGTGACATTCTATATGCCCTGTAACAGATAGTAATTACAAATTTTCATGACTGAATGTAAAATCGGAAAACGGTATATATAGAATATAACGACCCGAAAGTTTATAAACTTTCGCAAATTAAATAATACCCGTACCGATCTCTAATCTAAAAATAGATCAACTATGTCCCGAAACTGCAAGATTTGAACTTTGAGTTTGTGATTTCTAATTAGATTTTTCTCACATTGATCTTCCAGCGTCAGGGAAAGATTGAAATCAATTTTAAGAAACATTTCAAGCAATTACACAGAGAGTGGAGGATTTTAAAAGTGATGATCGGTAGTCCAATTGCCAAGATTCCTCGAGATCTTAAAATTTGAAGCATACGTTTAAACATGCCGCCTCGAGCTACTTTTTCTTGCACAGTCTTGCGTTTTTTTAACCACTATATCATTCCGTTCGGAGTCACAGTTACTTTTTAGTCATCAGGAATATTTGCTCCCAATGCAACGAGGGATCGTTCATTGCGTAAATCTGCCAGAATGAAATTGCGATTGACCATTGGATAATTTACGCGGAGTTGTCATGTGCGCTTTGTCACGTAAAAACGATAAACGAGACTGCTCAACAAGGAGGCCGAAGAGATTCCAGATACATGTAATAACTCCACGACAGTTATAATTTATTCATAAAACGAAGTACCGAAATCGCTGTACCGTTAACAGAGACCCGAAGGATGAATAAATGTTCGATAAAGAACGAGCGGGGCGAGTGAAAAGAGCGTTTTGGACGATTCATCTTTACCGTTAGAAGCAACCGCATGACACGCTCATGGTCCATGAGAAATTCTCTCCTCGATGCCGGAAGCACGGTTTTTCCTCGGCCTTTTTTCTCCTTATGTCATATTTCATCGAGTTTATTTTGCCTACCAATTCTCGCGCTACATCTAATCGTTCGAACTTCCTCGCTGATTCGCAACTCCAGACGAGCTCGTTTCAATTCTAACCGACTGTTTCCACGATCGGAGATAGCTTGTTAATTATTCCCGCGACGTGTTAGCATATTAACAGTACTCTCCCGGACCAGCACTGGGAAAGAAAAGAGCCGCTCAACAACGTGAGAAGTTGCGGCACGAATAATTGTTCCTGGTGATCCTAAATTACCGCGAATCCACGAACCCTTGGATCTACCAAGTTCAGGTGATTCTCACAGGTCTCTCTTGGCTGCGCTCGGTCTCGCCTTTTTCGCAGGATCGCCGTTATGTAATCCAGCGAAACGCGACCGCGGTATTCCCATAGATATTTGTCCTTATCACGCGATCGAAATATTTCTTCCAATTATCAAGTTATTCTTCTTTCCTTTTAAGAGCACAACTATTGTAACTTTTTAGTTACTCTATTTTTCGTTATCTAATTATATCAGAGTTGAGTCTATTACACCCTCTAGTTAAGTCTATTACATCCGTGCGCAAGTTCGAACGAAATATAAAAATAAATTCCTATTTCTAAACTCGAGAAATATGGAAGTATCCACTTTGTTCTATTCGCACGATGTAATACGAGGCATTTGGAATACTGCTGCTGGTATTACGGACGATAATATGTACGTGTTTCAGTTTCACGTTTCCTGCAGTGTAGGAAGAACGAATGCTAAAAAGTGGGCAGCGCTTCCTGAAGAAATGGACGAGCGATACCAGTCACGGCCAATGACCAGCCTTGAGTGCTACCCATTAATGATTTGCTTGCTTTCCTTTTCCCACGCGCAATTTATCACTTGGCCAAACACCAAACCGCAATTTTCTGCCACGATGACCTCCAGCTTGAAAAACCGTGCGAACGATCGACCAACCCGAAGACTAGATCGAATATCGAACTAAACTCTCGATAATAAAGTTTTGCGAAATGTACATACTCGAAACTGTGAGCATCGTTATTAGCCACATGCTGTCGTAATGCTTTCACTCGTATTTGATTAACGACGTGAAATACACACGGCGGAAGTTATATATGGATCTGGCAACCTAGAAACCCCGAACTCTATACGCTCCGCTAATTGTCAGTCTTACTGTTTACGTACACTCCGCTAATTGTTATTCCTAATTGCGTGTGGTCGTCACTCTCTCGTGTTGTCCAGACGATTTTCATCGTTCGTGAGGCTCGAAAGGGAAAAAAAAAATGTTCACTCGCTCGCTCGTCTCTTTGCTGTACGCGCTAACAGCCCGTGAAGCGGAATCTCTGTCGTGAAGTGTCTGTCAGAAGGAAATGATAATGATAGATGAGGAGTCAATCGTTAAATGCTCGCGTTAGATTGAAAACGTTGAAGCGTGCTTACACATGCGTAATGGAAAGTATATTTCAGCACGAGTGTTATTCCAGTTTCGAGACGTTGTGCTTGTAGACTTTTTAACAATTCCTCTGCTAACTTATTAATTGCATTTCCGTCTATCTTGGAACACGCCTTTGAAACAAGATTGCTGTGTAAATGGTCCTGTAAACATACAAGAACAGTTCCATTGATATTCGAAATGATTCGGTGGATTTTTTGTATATGTGACGCGCGAATGAGCAGACTCAATGGTCGTTTACTTTTGCTCTTGACCTCGTGCGAACTCGAGTTCCAAGACCGCACGCGTTCACTCACACCTTTTTTCGTCCCGGTGCACAACCGGGTCCTCTCGCACTAGGTTCTAATAATTCAAATTGAATGTCAGTGTCCGACTGTTTTATTCGTAAGATGTTGCTCACTGGTGTAATTAGCTTTCGTTTAATATATCCGCGTTCTCGAATCTATCTCTCGTTTACGTGAAACTATCCATCCGTTGCCACGCTTTCGTTTCACGCTATACGAAACGGCTATTGTTGCCGTAATATAATTCGACCTAGCTAATTTATCGACTGAAATGCTCGGCTATGTTTCCAAATTAATTAGCAACAGCAACGATTAATTCGTTCGAGCATGCTACTCCTCTCATGGTGTCGTTTCCTCGTTGTAATTTTCAGATGTCCAGGTACCTCGGTCTGATTCTTGTTATCACTGCATGCGCCCATGTATACGGGGCGAAAAAATGCGAAGGGAACGGGTTAGGCTTGAAATATGTGTGGGGAGACGCGCTCACGGATCAAGCTGACTGTATAGGACCAAATAACATGGAGTATCCGACGTAAGTGTTCTCTCTCTCTCTCTCTCTCTCTCTCTCTCTCTCTCTCTCACGAGTAGATTGTCGATATTTATGCAAATTCGACAAAATAAAATCTGAAAACTCAAAAGAGATTGCTAAGAGATTGCTATTTAAAACTTAAAAGAGTGTACTAATTATTACAACGAGTGCTATATATTTTTCACATATTTCATGAACATTAACGCATTAATGGCCCAATGATACTCAATCAAGAATTAAAAGATGTTTGCCGTATTTGCGATGACCTTATCAAAACGAACGACTGCCGTAGTGCCGCGATATCGAGAAGTTACAAGAATCTTTGGACGAACAGTCGGATGGCCAGGTCCCGTCAGCCTCGAACAATCGATCCTGAATTAACCAGACAGGCTCTGCTTCACAATTACAAGATCGCCCATGGAGGTTACTCGATTGCCGAATCTTCGCGAAACGGTGAGTTCTAATTCCCTGCTTTTTTTTCTCCCCCCTCCCATCGAAAGTAGATTAATAGCTTCCACCTCTTTGGAGAAATTCACGACCGCGTTCAAAATCGCGTTTTGGAAGCGGCGAACGTTTTCTATTTGGCTGATACGATAATTTAACGGATCACGATCGAGCGAAGGACGTGGCTTGCTTTGAAAACACGCGGAAGGCGAACTTGTCCCTCTTGTTTGAAGCGCAACAGTAGTCGAGCCGGTTACCTGGATCACGAATAATTACGGACAACTATAACCCACATCCTCGTTGAACATCTCTGTAATTTATTTATCCCGCGACTAGTACTTTGTCCAAATATAATCTTATGTAATAGCTCATCTATATACACTCAGCTGTGTATAATGTAATGCTGCGCTGTACTATAAAGCGCATTTCGCTCTGTCGTTGTTGGATTATAATTATTGCAGTTGCTCTTTCGGGATATTATTATCATCCGTTCACCTACACTTTGCGAGGTTATTGTACCGTAACCGGTATTATGCATTCTTTCATACTGTCGTTTCTTCGTTAAATATTCTCGTTACATAATTACAATATATAGGATGTTTCCGAAATTACTGATACGGATACGATTTATAAGAAACAACAGCAGATTATTCTATATACGAAGATAATAGATCCTCTAGGATAACAAAGATCGAATGCTTAAATCGCTCGTCTGCTCTAAAGAGATTATAATGTTATCGATTTATTTGCAAGGATTCCTCAGTCTCGGCAAATGTTTCTAAGACACCTACAAAATCACTTTTGCGCGCCAGAAGCGTGCTGAAAAATCCACAAAAATCGGAACAACCGGTTGCGCGATGTACCGGCACTTTGTAGCCTTGAATTATGCAGCTGTCCTTATGACACGAAAACCCGATTCCAACCGAACAGCACCCGCTGCTCGCATATACTCGACAAATATACTTTGAAATTCGTGGCTCGTCGCATCGGGCGATTATCGTTTCGCTGTCGGCGAAAAATGCATTAGCCTGTGACTCGAAAGATATCGTTCATCAGAATCGATTCTCCGTCCTTTAGATAATGGCTCGATGGTGCAAGAGGACGGTAATAAGGCACCGTGTTATCCGGCCAATACAGTTATCGCTCGTTCTGCTCATAACGGGACACTGGCGACCCACTCGTCGTTTCGAACACACGAACCGACAGAATTCCAAAGAAAGGGCGTCAATCTCGTAAACGAACTACCTCTTCCTATTTGATCGTTAGCGATATCTAACTTCTTCTTCTTTTTTTTTTTCAAATTCTTTTACGTAACTCTTGAGAATTCTTTTGCAATGATCATCTCTAACGCCATCGTTTAAAAGAAGCCAAGTCACTCCTACAGACAGACAGAACTTTTGACCAGAATATTAAGAAATACATTACCTATTTTATGCGACATAACGGATTTGCTTTCAGGTAGAGGATTTTCCTCGAAGGAAACATGTGGCTCGCCAGCGAGATTATGCAAAACCAGGTACAACACCACCGCGCCTATGTACGGAGTCAGCCTAACCAGCGGTCAACCTGTTACCATCGTGCAAAAGTTCCCCGATCTTCTGCAGCAGGTCGTGTTCGAAGTTTGCGAGTGAGTATCGGACTGTATTATCCACTGTTACTTTCCTCGCACGTTCGATTGCGATCTGTAAATACAAACGGCATGATTTCAATTGAAATTCATCGAGACCCACTAGCTAGTCGTATCGATTCAAATGTGGCACAGCGGGCCGAACAGGTCTGACCAGGACAAGGCCTACTTTTGAAACTTTTTTTTAGACAAGCACTTATGACACATTGCGCTACAAATAAATTATGACAAACTTGTTGGTACTTTACGATAAGCTGCAGAACGGGGAAATCTATATTATACGTCTTCTATCACGTGGACACAGTTGAAATCGTCAAAAGAATCAAAGTAGTCGAATTAAATTCTAGTTGAGAATCTCGACAAAAAGATTGACACGCCCTGACGACAAAGACAAGAGATCGATATTAATTTCTTTCTTCCTTCCTCTCTTCTTTCTTCGTCGGACAGCATAAAGAAACGTGAACGTTGCATTGTTGTAGATCGAAAGAGTGCGACGTGGTCCACGGCGAGTGCACGCAGACGTACGTGCCGTATCTGTTTCTGGTGATCCCGCTTGGGCCGGTGACCTTGACCGGTCAAGATTACGTTCTGGTGGAGAGCGGTTGCGTGTGCAAGCCGAGAAATTCGGCGAGCGCCACGCCGGAGCCACCGGCCGTTCCAACATTTTAAACGTTCGTCGAACCCTACACAGTGATCAACATCGAGCGTCACCGGTGTGCATCTCGGCGTCGAACGTGACGAATCGGTGGAAGGTGACCCCACAGCTCGAACAACCTCGCCGAAGAAACCTAGTAACCTCTTTGACGGACCTAGCAAAAGAATGCTGAAACCAGTATTGAAGTCGCTGGAGAATTGATTTCTCGGGAGAAATCTGCTGTACGAACGATCTTCCCTGCGAACTCGCCGCGATGGCGCACGACTCTCTCGCACGACGGGGTTGTAATAACGTCGAACATGGGCCGGTCAGCTTTTCCAATTCGTTCGAAGTGTCGTTCCTCAATTACCGCGAGAGCAGAGGCTGGAAGGAACTCCTCCATTCGCTGCGATCACGAATTTCTTTGGAAATTCTCCATATATGGCTCCGAGAGTCGACGTATAGATAATTTAGGCTTCTCGTCATAACTCTTCTATCACAAACTCGAATTCATTGAACTGTTATGCGTCGATTTGTTTGCAAAAGGGGACGAGACTTCGAAAAAAGACATCGGTAATTGTGGCGCGCTTCACGGTCGTATAGTGGCGCGTCGGCTCTTTTGTCGTCGTTTTTCTTATGTCGTCGTGCGAGAAAAGAAAAAAAAAAAAGAAAGAAAGAAAGAAAGACGAGTGTAAAAAACGAAGAATAAATAAGTTAGAAGAAGTTATTTCAGCGTGAAAAAACAAATCGGAGCAGCGGCGGTCGTTTCGCGGAATCCGGTCTCGGAATCCAATCGAGTTCACTAGACCTGCTCACGAGCCGGTTTCGAGCAGGTGTATAGAACAGCTTGTAACAGTGCTCCGCGAGAAGTATAGGCGAGAAATTCTTTCAAAAGGTATCGTAAAAGTTATATCATTCGGATCAACCGCGTCGTTATGAGGCGGAAACGTCGTTAATCCGCTCTCCGGCTCTTCAACTCGGCATCGTTACGTCGTTCGTTCTGTATCGTTTCTTACAAGATAATCCAGTGGAATTAGTTCAATTTATTACGTCAATTTAATCTAGTGCAAAACGCAGACAAATGGAGGCGATCATTAAACGAACGAAAGTTCCAATCTCGACTTTATTTTCCGCTACGTATTATAACGTATCGCGGATACGTATATTATGAAAAAAAAAAAAAAAAAAAGAAAGTATTCTCTCATCATTGCGCAGAACGAAGAAACTAATTCCACAGCGGTAGAGTTATAGGTTCCATACGTTGGAGACCGTAGAAAGTCGCGCGATCTTCATTCGCGCGTTACAAAGCGAGATCTTTGAAAGGATCATGCTTATTCCCGTATTGGAGTCGGTTGAATCGCTGCTAACATACGTCACTGGCCTGTTTATGCTTCTCAGAACCGGACTCTGAAAGCTCGCGTTGGAATCGTACCGACAAACAGGATGGACGTGCAGTCGCGGTACGAATGGACCGTACCATGAATTCCGATGAGTATAATGTACCGTTACACGCTTTGCGGGACCCTTCACCTCGATTTACTTCAGTTGGTTATTTCATAGGCGAGATCCACGTAGCATCCAAAACTAGCCGACTCGTATCGCTCATTCATGCCGCTCCACTTAATTATCCGTAGTTCTTCTGATGTATTCCTTCGATCGGCTATTCATTTTTCTACGGTGCTTTGTGAGTTTCCTACGCAATTGTTTTACAACATCGTGCCAATTCTGAAATTCAAATATCTCAGTTGAAATACACATAACGATTCTCCTACGTAATGTTAATTGTCGATCGATGATTTTTCTTAATACAACGGAGGTATAAATTGAATACGAGTCACGAATTCGTAAATAATTCTGTGCCAGTGCCGTACGGGGAAAAGTGATAAATCAAGAAACACCGGAATATGAAGAACGAACAATTCTTTCATATCACATGTCATCTCTTGTATTTATAGTTGTAATATGCAAGTATATATTTATAATTTATTACTAAATTACAACGAGTCGTGCAAACGAATCTTTCCTCCAACCGTACACTTTGGTTATCCTTTGTATCCATCTGTTAAAAACAAGGGAACAATTTCGAATCGGCGTACGGTTCGTTTAAAAGAAACAGGTATAAATAATACGTACCTTTGAAATCTATTTTCAGCGACTAACGGTACTAAAAACGTAAACATGGCTAACAGCCGGTTAAAAACCCGGATGAAATAAGCAAGTATATATGATTGAAGAAAACATCCATCAGTAAAATAGTCTTAGTCAATAGTCTTCCGTCAAAACGGAAGTATTTGAATTGTTTCCCTCCCTACTTTGAAAACGCGCTATGAAATACTTATTGAAACGCACATGCACGACGAAAGTTGCGCCAATTTGTATCTCAACTTTCTATTGAGTTTTTTTCACGTACTAGAACCAAACTATTCTTCCGTTATATTACCGATAGATACTGAATCGTTTAACTTTTAAAATACGACGATACAATTGAAATCGGAATGGAATCACACGAAGATGGCAACATTTACGAGTGGCAGCACTGTTTATTCCTAGGCAACTTCAACTTCCTGTTTCAACGGGATCGTCGCCATGTTGGTGGATTGGTCTATTATGCGTCCGCGTTCGTTCTAACGTTTGATACTTGTACATACAAAACTATACAAGATTTTACAAATAGAAAAGAACGCAGAATTCAACGACGTGTTGCTGTGATTTATATTCTCTCAATTATTGTAGGAGAAAGAAAGTGAAGAGTCGTCAGTCAACGTTGAATATCGTGCAAATATTTGCCTTTTGCACATTATCAAGATGATGTACACGGTAAATTCAGCCTTTGGTTCATAAAAACATCATGTCTCGAGCTATCTTTAATTATGATTTTTCGATATTTTCCAAATTTCAATTGCTGAACTACAGGGGACTACCGCGTCACAGGACACGAGGTTCAGTGATAAGGAGAAGAAACTTCTTAAACAAATGAAGTTTGGAGATTCCCTAACGCAGAAAGTAAATATTTAAAGTTCGATATTTGGTTATGTTAGCTGACTTTAGCTTTCATGCTCATGTACGAGGTATACTTTATTCTCAGGTTGATATGAGCAAAGTCAAGCTGGATGTTATTAAGCCATGGATAACTACGAAGATTACTCAGATTTTAGGGATGGAAGATGATGTAGTGGTAGAATTTGTGTATAATCAACTGGAAGAAAAGGTAAGAAGTTTGTTACACTAAATCAATCTAAATATAATTAGGTTTAAGAGATTGTGAATTATTAATATAGAGTATGAAACGCGTTCACTTGGCTTTTTCCCCTCATCATAGGAAATCGATAAATACACATTATTTCAGCACAATGTTTTGTACCAGTTACAAATACTATCATCCAAAATCTGCACAATGTGCTGACTTTGGAGATGAAAAGCAAGGAGGCAGAAACCATAAATAGTCATATTTGCCTCATTGTTTTTTCTTTTTCTTTTTTTTTTTTTTTTTCTCAAATTTTGATAATACATCATTGTACCTCTACGTCCTGTGTATCCTATTTTTATTGATCTTAAGTATCCATTCCAAGCTATATCCTATATCAACGAAAAATCTGATGTAGCTGATCCTGCAACATTGTAACATTTAAAATGAATGTTTTATCATATATGTTTGAATTCCCCGTTAGTATAAGTAGAGACCGTTGGTGGGGCTCAACCCTATTGTCCAAATGGCATTCGGATGTGCTCCTCTCTGCATCCGATTGGCCGCCTTTCTATCAGCCGTCAACGCTAGCTGATGCCAGCTGGTATGTCAACGTCGTCTTAGAACACTGCTGAAACTTCAGCGTCAGCAGTTCAGCCAGCTCCGACTCATCGTCGCCAGAGGAGCCGGCATATTCGCAATAATCTCGTCGCATCGTCCTGTTCCTGCTCTTCTCACCTTTGTATGGAGCTTCTACCCGCCTACCATCTACCATTCTACAGTTGTCTTCGTTGCTGCAACTGCATCATCTACTGTCTGCGCTGATCATCATTTTCGCCTCTGCCTCGCGACTACTTCGTGATTGCTTCGTGACTGCCTCGTTTGAGGTGGTTACTCTCCAAACTACGAAAGCTGCGCCGTTGCTTTCGATTCCTGGGGGTCTACCGATAATCGACACTTCGAACTGAAGTGGAAGGGATTCTTCACGCTGTCTGCCAAGATGCTGCGGTCTTCTCACGCAAGGACGAGCGACGCACGTGGTGGATATTCCCGTGATGCAGGTTTCTTCGTTTTTCGAGCCTCCCATCAACATTCCGAGGGATGGAGGATCGTTACACGCCATGCAGGTCTGTTCTCCAGTTAATGATTCTTCAGACATACAGTCAATGCCGGAGATGTGATTGACGATCGTGGACGATGCCGGAGGTATCTCTACTCGGTTTGACACTCTTTGTCAACATCACAGGTTGGTGGAACGGTGTTCCTTCTATTCCAAATTAATCCTTTCATTTTCAGCTAACACTTTCAACATATTTCTATAGGAATTTCAGCATCTACTTTAGTGCTATTATTAAATTGAGAAGGTATCAATGTATCTGTGCTACGTGTGCGTTTATCGATGAGTATAATACTTTTTTTTTCTTCTTAGCATATTACATATTAGTGCAGACGTGAAGCGAGCTATTTACTGTTGATGGTAAGGTAAATTAGAAATATAAATATCTGCTTTTTCGAGGGGGAAAAGCAGTTAGTATCGACGTAGAGAGACGGATGTTGTAATGTTTAATCTCGTGTCGAAATTATATAGAACTCAATTTCTACCCAATCGTGATGATCAAATTACATCTGAGCAGAAAAATAAAAAGAGATACTGTATGTTTTACAGTTTCCTGACCCCCGAAAAATGCAGATCAACCTCACAGGTTTCCTGAATGGAAGGAATGCTCGATCTTTCATGGGTGAATTATGGGACCTTTTGGTCTCTGCTCAGGAAAGTGTAACGGGCATTCCAGAGGCTTTCTTGCAACAAAAAAAAGATCAAATTAAAAAACGTTTGGTAATTATCAATTTTTATATTCTCAGTACTGTGTGAATTAGTCTGACGATTGTAAAACAGTTGAGTAACTAGATTTTGACGTTCAGTAGAATGTTCAATTGAATGAATGCTTCTAATGCATGCAATTCAGTTTACATGTTTTATGCTTATCTATAAGTAAGTGATTTGTGTAATTAGGAAGAGCAAGAGAAACTCCAAGCTTCTTTAGCGGAGAAAGAGAAGGAAAAGGAGAGGGAGAAGGAGAAAGATGAAGCAGAAAATAAGATAAAAAAAGAAGAAAAGGAACGTGGTTCTTCGAAGGAGCGTCGGAGAGATCGAAGTAGAGATCGTGATAGAGACAGGTATTTCCTTGAGTTCATAAAATATTACTGTTGCGTAACATTAAGGATGTCTGGAAAAATGCACGTATTTACTACTTGTAGAAAAAGAAGTCGATCAAGAGATCGACACAGAGATCGTGACAGATCGAGCCGCAAAAGACGATCTTCTTCGAGATCGCCTAGTAAAAATTCGCTTAAGGACAACGGGAAAGATATGTCCGAGATTAAAGTAGAGCGGGAAGATTCACCTCAACCTGAAAATGCTATACCGCTTATGCCAGTCAAGACAAAACCGTAAGTATTTGTATTTTATGATTGAAGGCAAACTCTCTAAAGATTATTTATCAAGGTGTTTCAACAGGGAAGCCGCTGTTGCGATATCTCGATTACAAGCTAAATTAATGAGCATTGCTGACGGAAAAAAGAAAAACAATCGTACTCCATCTCCCGAGACCCTGGAGAAAGCGAAGAAATCTAGATCTAGATCAAAATCACCCATAAGCCGCTCCAAAAAATCTAGATCCAAATCACCAAGTCGAGATTCAAAGACACGTCGTTCTCGATCACCCGCATCAAAATCTAGGCGATCTCGATCCAAGTCAAGATCAAGACGATCCAGATCTCGATCAAAATCCAGATCGCAAGATCGCTCGAAATCGAGACGTACGAAGTCCAAGTCTCCGAGGTCCCACTCGAGATCTCGATCACGATCCAAAAAATCAAGATCGAAGAGTAACGACAGAAGTAAGTCTAGAAAATCGAGATCCGAATCGAGTGACTCCAGGTCGTCAAAGTCTCGGTCAAAATCGCCCGATAAGAGAAAGGATAATCTCGATTCCAACAGGAAACGAGATGCAAGTTCAAGCAGTAGTTCCGAATCGGAGGAAGACAAAGGAGCAAAAGATAAAAACGATTTCGAAATTAGAAAGAAGAAGGACGGAGTACAGGCAAAAAGATCGTACCGAAAGACAAATAAAGATGACAGTGGCAGTGACAGTGACTCGAGTCGAGAAAGGAAATCAGTTCCTAAACGAAGAAGTCCGACACCGCGAAAAGACAGAGGTCGGTCTAAGGACAGAGATAGATCGCGAGATAGATCACGGGATAGATCACGAGATAGGTCTCGGGATAGATCTCGAGATAGGAATAGAAGGTGAATATAAATGTTATGTATTATGTAACATACACACAAGTATTTATTACAATAGTGTGAATTCCGAACTAATTTCTGTTTGTAGGAGATCCATAGATAGAGAACGCGAAAGAAGAAGAGAACGCGAGCGAGAAAGGGAACGAGAGAGATTGGACAGATACAGCGGTAGTCGCAGCATGCGACCTCCGTCAGTGCGTAGAGCACCTAGTAGGCGAAGGTAAGATAAAAATTATGTTTGTTGGTAATAAATCGTAGAACTATAGATAAATAAATGTCAATATATCCACAAATTCGTAATTGTTACAGGAGCCCTCCTCGAAGAAGTCCGGCAAGATATCGTCGCAGATCACCAAGCCCTGGAGATAGGCGCCGAAGAAGATCTCTTGATCGAAGACGAAGATCATCGGAAAGAAGAGACAGACGTCGATCTCCAGATCGTCGTGACAGCAGACGTCGTTCGCCAGACGGACGGGACCGTTCCCTCAGGTACGATAGATCTTCCTCTCGTGACAGATCGAGTAGGCGGGACCGTTCCAGAGACAGGGACAGAAGGGATAGAGATAGAAGATCTAGAACTAGGGATCGTAGATCGAGATCGAAAGATCAAAGGTCATCGGTGGATCGTTCGAGAGATGGAAAACGATCTCCCGATCGCTCAAGAGATGCTAAGGAGAAGATGAAGGACAAGAAAGTGGATGAAAAAATTAAAAGATCAACTGATACGGGATCGCGAAAAGAATTACGAAACGGAAGGTCTAAGTCAAGTAGCTCGGAAAGTAGCGAAAGTAGTTCCTCTAGCAATGAGGATGAAGTGACCAGGTGAGTAAACGAATTATCTCATACTTCCACGTTTTGTTACAGACCTTACGATTGTCGGAGCGTAAAGCAGCTACGTTGTGTTTCCTGCTTAGCAGTGAACGTTCTTACTCTTTCTTTAATAATAATTTTTGCTGTCTATGTGCAGAAAGTCACTTGAGCGGAAATCGTCTCAGGAAAAACGAGACCGCGAGAGAGATCGTGAACACGCCGATGACAAACGTAAAGAAAAAGAGAAGCCTGTCAAGGAGGAATCCGTCAAACGACCCGAAAAGGACGTCAAGAAAACTGAACCTGCAAGCATCAAGAAACCAGATCCCAGCGTTTCTCCTAAAAAACTTCAATCTGCTACTCTTCCTGTAACTAGACACAGAGTAAGTTCAAGACAATTATTCGCTTAAAATACGTTTATGCGTTTGTAGCTGTTCGTATTGGTAACTTTTCCCGTTATTCTAGTTTTCAAAGAGTTTATCAAGAACCCCATCCCCGTTTAAAAAGACTGAAGACATTATAGCAGCAGTTAAAGTTAAACAACCATCAAAGTAAGTTTAAACTATTATATTGTTTAATACATATCAAGAAAATCGGTCACTTTAAACGTCTATTACTTGTTATCTTTAGAGAAGATAATAAAGAAGGATCACCGAAAGAAGAATCGAGCTTTTCATCCGCAGATACGTTCCCGTTAAAGAAAGATGACAAGTCGATCAAATCGATCAAAACTGCATCCGAGGATAAGAAATCAGGGCAAAAATCGTCGGAACCAGTTCTCTTGAAAAAACCAACAGAAGTAGCAAAGAAATCAAAGCGAGAAAAACGTGATGGTTCTTCAGATTCAAATGATACTGAAAGCGAAGGTAGGAAGAAGTTAAACACGCAATGGCTGTGTTTCTTTAATAATTTACATTGTTTCTGATTGTAGGAAAGAAGAAATCAAGAAAATTAGAAAAGTCCAGGAAATCTAGGAAAGCTTCTACGGATGAAGAAAAATCAGACAAAGGTTCAAGCTCGGATTCTGAAGAAGAAAGGAAGCACGTGGAAAAAGGCAAAAAGACTAGAGACTCGAATCGAGGAGGTAAATTTTTAATATTTTAATTTAACAATACTGATTTTAAAACCTTGGTAATTTCCACAGATTCGTTAGACGAACGAGCAAAAGATAGAAAAGATAGTAGGAAACGAGAAATCAATGAAAATGAATCTCGTAAGCGGCCGAAAAAAGAATTAGAAGAAGAAACGAAGAAATCAAAAAGATCTAGGAAAGATTCATCTTCGGGGGATGAAGATCAAAAGGTAAAAAGAAATAAAACTGAAGACGATAGATCAAGATTACGGAAATCTAAAAAAGATTCAAGTTCGGATGACGAACCGAAAAAAACAAGAAAGCGAAGAGATAGCTCTTCGGAAGATGAAAAATCAAGAACAAGAAAATCAAGAAAGGATTCTACAAGTGAAGACGAAGGAAAAGTACGACTGAGAAAATCTAAACGGGACTCTAGTACAGACGATGAGGATGTCGGCGAAAAAGATACAAAAAAAAAGAAAAAAGCGGATGACAGTTCAGATGAGGAAAAAGTGAAGAAGAAACGTAAAAAGAAGACTAAAACTAGCACCAGTGAATCAGAGGTAACTGTTCATTTTATCAAGACTTGATTTTTGCGAAATGTGGATTCATTTTTATTACTGCAATTTGCATTTATAGGAAAGTGAAGTAGAAGAAAAAAAAAAGAAAAAGGATAAAAAGCACAAGAAACATAAGAAGCATAAAAAGCATAGAAAACATAAAAAGAAGAAGGTTGCAGATTCTGACGAATCTGATGTAAGTGAAGGTAATACAGAAGAATTAGAAAAAAAACTTCGCGAAAAAGCATTAAAATCGATGAAAAAAGGACATAGCATAGAGGCAAGTGATTAAGAACTTGTGAAATTTATCAAGGGTATGTCACATGTGTACCTCTATTACACTGCACATGCATCACGGATACGTTTCAGTTCATTATTTTATCGACAAATAGGATTTTATCGTGTCACAGTTTTTGTGTAAAACAAGATATTGATCTGATATTCAACAAACTTGTTTTTTAGGTCAGAAAATTTAATTTCAACTTTAAATATTAAAATTACAAAATTGAGTACAATAGCTGTACTTTTGAATTAGCAAACAAAAGTAGTATACTTTTGTCTTACCATGGAACAGTAATTTTTTTATGCCACTTCTATGTATGATTTTTACATTTTTCAAAGTTAACACAATTGAGCAAAAACATGGTATCTTTTTGTAGTTTATAAGTTTACGAATTAATGTTCATTTTACAGCGTAATGATGGATTTAATTTGTACATCTAATTTGTGTAAAAATAATTTTTGTTTATATTAAATTAAGAAAATATAAATTACGTCTTGGAGAAAAATGCGTACTTCACAAGAAATCACAATGTTAAGATATTCATTCACATAAATTATATAATAAACCTTATTTTACAACTATTGTAAATTTATTTAGATTTATGAATTACTACTGGATTTGTACGTGACATGATTTTCACGTATATACTGTATTAACGAAAATACATGATTTTCAAAAAAATCTGATTTCGTATATTAAATACAAATATAATTTATTACATTCACGTATAAAAGATTTACGGGGAAAAGAGAGCATATCAATTTTAATAATATTCTTCGATGTGTGCTTTTTATCATTGGCTATATCGCATTGAGAACATGAGAAGAATATAAGAATAAAATTTTCTAAATTATTTTAAAAATATGAAGTTATAATGTTTGAATTATTTTGAAAAATAAATTTTCTAAAAAAGGTTAAAATTTCTCCCTTCTTCCTGTAAACGCTTTATATAATCTACATAATAAAGAATATATAATAAAAATCTATTCATATTAAAAATTGATTTACAGTTTAGCCAACATTGACTCCCAGTCAGGCGTACATAAAAGCATACTGCTAACTGGACCTAGGTTAATTAAATCGCCGACTAAATTTTCAGTATCCAATTTTGCGGCAATAAGATCCTGCAATGGATATTATTAAAGTTATATCATCTAATATTTACATTTACTATTTAAATACGTACCTGCCGAAATGTAAGATGTGATCCAACATCAACAACTAAATTATTTTCTCCTAATAACAAACGTGTTTTACCCGATTTCAAGATTTGTAATTTTCCTAAAATACCAGGTTTTAAGCTGTTTAAAGTACAAAATGCCGTTTGGGGTTTATTTTCATTTTCTTTTTCATAATTTGAGATATTTGACCGACCAGGTCTAGTGTTTTCTGCACCATTTACTAGACCTGGTAAACAATCTGGAAACTATATTAATCATTTAGTGAAAATGAATAACATTTTATTTTTAATAGAAATCGTTACCTGCATTAAGATATACGAGTTTGCTTTATTTTCAACAATATTAGGTATATTATCTAGGAATTCATCTTTCGTTTCACCAGATTTGACTGTCTTAATTTTAGGTTCCTTCTTTGGTGATAATACTAGAAGTATTATTATCATGAAATTATCATAAAAAAATCAACAAAGAAAAAGAAATATTACGCTTACCCTCTCCATTTTCTAAAATAATTGGCTTCCTATCTTCTATTTCGTCTTGCTCTTCTTCAACTTGTACTTTACTTTCTTTGTATAACTTTGCTACAGTAGATAAAAATTGATAGTATTTAAATTATAGTTTATAGTAAAAATTATAGTATGATTTATTTTTAGAATAATTATTAATGATATAGCAATAAAAACCTTCTTTGATTAGTGGTAGAAGAACTGGTGCATTTTTAATGTTTAGAGAATCTCCATCATCGATAAAATCATCTCTTAGTAACAATTTAACTTTTTCTTCCTCTTCAGCTTTATCAACACTACGATTCAGATCTAATTTTGGTTTTTCTAAACATACTTGAGGGCTCCTATCACTGTCTCTAGAACTACTACTGCTACTGCGTTTTACTGGTGTATTCACTATCCCAGTGGACCAGATACCACTAGACTATAAACACATCTTTATATAAAATTTTGCAAGATAATGTTATATTTATAATTGATTTAAAGATATTTCTAATATACTTGAATCAAATTGCTGGATCCCCTTCCATGTCCTCTGTCACGTCCTCTATCAATACTACGTCCTCTATTGTGATCTTTTTCTGAAGACTTTACAGGATTTACTGTTACATTCCTAAAAGTTAAATATCATTTGATTAATTCACATACTTGATTACATACTCATCAGTTCCTTTTGTCAAGTTCACTTACTCCTTTTTCTTTATTCTTTGAGCATTTAAATTTGGTATATACACTTTCTTAGGTTTCTCAGTTTTAATGTTACCTCCTAACGTCAAATCTCTTGGTAAACGAAAAGAAGTTAATCTAGTCGTGGCTGGTAAACCAGGTTCTGTCTTAATATTTTGTATAGCTACGGGCAAGGAGGTGCCAGGTTCTACCTTTATTATTTGACATGTTAAGTGAATTCTTGCTTAGCTAGTTTAAGTAGCCATGTCAATTTAGGTCTGTCTAATATTTGTAGCTACGGTAAGTGAATTAACCTTGATTGACATTTGATGGAAGTGAATTCCTTGCATTGCCAGATTTATTAGAAGACATTGTCAATTATAGTTCAACTAAAAACTAAAACCAAATATGTGTTGATTATCGATGAAAACAATACACTTAAATGTAAATACACACATTCTTACTGCGATAACGTTTACGAAGAGTTTTCCTACAATAATATTTAAGCACAGTATATAACCTCTTACGTACACAACAATCACAAATTTCGTAAAATGTCTCTCGTTAGGATACACAAATATTAATGAAACGATTCGGCATTGCAATAAAAAATCTTATTATACATGCCTTGCAATGTAATTTATAAATCTTTTGGATCCACTCACACACGTCATACTGTGACGCTTACCGATCGCACGTGTCTTACCATACTATTCTACTTTGATTAGCGTATAACGTTTAAAATACATATTTATTTCCGCATGAATTATGAATTACGAATGCAATTATTTAAATTATAAAATTACGAATATTATGTATGTAATATATTATGCATTACGTTTTCGATATTGTGTACACTCTATATTTATAATTTAAAAGACGTTGCTTCCTTTCATATGGAACAAAACCATAAAGATAAGAATTTCAATTTCGTGTTAAACAAAATTTTATAATTTTCGATACGTTTGACATTAAGCCTTTAAAATAATAAGCTTTTTAAGATAATTAATAAACCTTTTCAAATAATATCTCGTGTGTTTATACTGTGTGTCAAGCGTTGCATCGAAATGGGCAGGAAAGGCGGGTATTTTAAAAATTATCACGAAACATCGAAAAACACGCGCGATTTCGTATAATTGATATCCTGATTTTTTTTTCCTCTTGCAGGATATTTCAAATAAGAAGAGGATGTTCCAAATAAACACGAACAGTAGCGTCTAGGAGATGACGGAGGTTACGATGTTTCCAGGATGGCTAGTAGTGACACGGACAGGAGAACAGACTTCGTGTGATGAGGTCATCGTATGGTTTTTTAGTCGTACCGGCAATCGCGACGCGGACCGCTTGAACGCCGGCTGCTATGTATAATCCTGCGGCAGTGACATGTTTGCCATGTGCTTGTTCACGACGTTTCTCCGATCGCGAGTGTAACGTGTCTGTTTTCCTTTTCGGTCCGTTCGTGCGCGAACACGTTCACCTTCCTTTTAATTTGTGTACGTTACGACTTCGCCGGCTCCATCATTGATTACAGTTTTCAGTGAGTTTCGAGACCTCCCGAGTCAGCAGCCACGGAGTGCCTGATTTCGAATCGATGTAACTTCCACCGGCTGGATAGATGACCGATTTAAAAGGCGACCGGTCAACCACGGCTCTTAAACCTGTTTTTCTCCCCCTTGGACGTGGAACACGTCGAGTTTTCGAGTAGCCTGCCTCCGTGATACATACCCGTGATAACTTTCGGCTCTGAGATCCTTCTGGTATTCGATCTGACGAAAATTTACGCCGCAAGCACGGCCGTTCGTCCGCAAAACGTACACAGTACGAGCGAGTGAGTTTCTACAAGTCCGAGATTGTTTGTTTTCAATCGATCTCACCGCTGATACAGGTCGAATGCTCTTTACGTCTTGCGTTGCATATTCAAAACTTTTATGTACGCCGCGACAAGTTGGAAGGGGGCGGTGCTTCGAAGGATACCACGTGTTTCGGGGTACGTGACGAGTAAAATATTGTGGCGCAGGCGCGAACTATGATACTCGGTCGCCGAGTTTCAAATCTCTCTTATCGCAGACTGCGAAGCGTGCTTCTCCATGAAACGGTGCCGCGTTTTGTCCATAGGACCGTGAACGTCGCGTTCTCTCGCGCGTCGTCTGCGTGATGCTGCCAGACGTGCCGAGTGTTGAATCCGAGATTCATCGCAGAGACCGAGAGCCAATCCGCTACCAAAAATCACTTCGGAACGTTCAGAATAAAAAAAAAAAAAAAACATTGATTCTCCGACAGACCGCACAAACCGAATGTCCTTCATTAATAATCATTTCGTTGTTCACGGTCGACCTCGTTCCGATGTAATCGCACTTCGACGGTAAGATCGCAAATAAGCGATTGTTAATAAAACCAATTTGCATCGCGCAGATTTATTTCTTTCGTCGGCACAGCATTGACCGATCTCTTGCTTAGTTATTGTTTACGTCGCTTTTCTCATCGTTGCACATTGCTCGAGTCGAGCTAAACAGAAAAAGAAAAAAAAAAAAAGAAAAAAGAAGAAGAGAAGAAACGCTTGAATTTGCGAAAGACGCTTAAATGCCTTTCAGTTGTCGCGCGCACGTGTACGGGGACGTGTCGATGCGACTCCTAGTTCCTGCGAGTTTAAACTTTTGACTCGCGTCCGCGCGTGTCGGTGTTTCGCGCGTGATCTTCTCATTCGTCGCGGCGAGGACTCGCGCTTCGTTTGAGTGCCATTTTTGAGAGTGCCGCGACACCAAGGACCATCGTCGACAATCGAGCTACTTCGGTCAAGATGAACGGCATGCAACGAATGTCCAAATTCGACACCGAGGTGAGATTACAATTTATTCATTCAATTAACATATCCCCCGACATCGCGGACTTATGTGCACAGTGGACTCGTGCAAATATCCATTTAACACCGTGCAGCATTCCTCGGTGATTAAATATTGTTACGAATTCATCTGAATAGCGTTAAGTAGCGACGCGCCTTGAGCAGCGAGTCACCGCGTGGGCATGATGTAGCCAGCGTTAGCACGTATAAAGACGCACGCGACATTATCCAAAAGAATGAGAGATGCAAAAAAGGAATGCAACGCGGTCTACTTCAAATGTGTCTCGATTTACGAGGTTATCGCTGGTCGATGAAGTAAACCGAGCCGGCTGTAAGGCTTATTTAAAAAGCATCGTTCGACATGTGTACACGTAATCGAGTCGACCTTGGCCCGCGTAACCCAGTACATACGACGCCCTTGAACAGGGTCGTTACTTCTCGTAGGAGCTATACACGGTTTCTGTCGTCGTCGTCGTCGTCGTCGTCGCGCCCCAATGGGCGCGTTCTCACGTTGAATATATTTTTCTTCGTCTCCTTCCGCAATGCGACTCTTCGTCCTTTGCTAACGTTTCTCTCTTTTGTCTTCTTTTGTCTTCCTTCCGCCAAATTTATCGCTATCAGTTTGTATCAATGCCTGGGATCGATTTTTACTGGGTTCGTTCGCCCCATCTCTGTTTCAAACACAAATCTATAGCAAAGGAGCGAGAAATTGATCGTCAAGTTCTCGGTCCTACTCGAGGAAACGGAGTGTCCTCGGGAATGGTTACCAAGAGTAGATCGATCGCGCCTGCATTTATACCGTGTAACCTCGCGTGTTGCTTTTTTCTCACGAAACGCTCGCTGCGTTTCCTCGCGAGCAACGTTTCATGGCGCTTTCGATTATTTCGATTGAACAACAGTCCGCGAGTCGTTGCCGATTTTGCGAAAAACACGTGAAATCGCGATCCACCATCGCGTTTCGCTCATCCAAGATCGTATTCCCTATCGATCAACTCCTAGTGATCAACAGAACCGAAACTTTACTCTTTGGTACGCGCTCGAGTAATTAATCGGCGAATTTATCAACGAACTTGGATGAAGAACGATTTCAAACAATGAAAACGGAGAGATCTATGGTTTTCTCGTGGTAAATACGAGCGAGGTTCGTCCAAGACAGCCACTGGAAGAACATTATTCGGTATGGGGCTTCGCAGGTGTGCATACGCGCGCAACTATAACGTGCAATTAGGTGTCTTAACGCCGAGGCTGGTAACGCGATACTTACACTGGTCTACGGGCAATGCGACTCCATCGAGCTGCGAGTTTTGATTCGAGCTGGCCGACACGCTAGAGTCGATTTCAACCCTCCAGGCTTGTCTCGTTGCCAGCCAGCGTTTAGGAATACTCCTTCGAGATCTCGGTGTCTCAGGGTCGTTTCAACCCTTTGGAAACGCACGGGACGTTTCTTTAACTCGTGGATTTAAGGATACAAACGCAAAGATATTATAGAACATTTGTAGGCCACGGTAAAATGTATAAAATATTCAAACACGTAAAAGGCTTGCACAGTTTTTCATTCATTTTTCATAGAAATATAAATATGCACGACAACAGTATATGTATATATATAATAGATCTGACATCCCATATTAGTTCGATTCGATTAGTTTGGGGCCGGTATCTAAAGATATTTGTTTCGTTAACAAACGGATCTCAACACGATTGAAAGAGTTCAGGTGGCCCAGTCTAATTAGAATGAAACGAGAAGACGGAGAAAGGACACAGTACAGTGTCTCTGTGTGTAACAGACGAGTTGGACGATAAGACGTTACCCCTAGTGGAGAGGAAGTTGGTGTAACCGATATAAATAGCGTTGACGAATGCCGTACAATCTCGTAACGCGATCGCCTCGCAATTTCTTGCGCTTTTTCACTGTTCGTTTCGCCAGCCGAATAATAAGCTCCGTTCGAGGCACTTGGTCGGTGAGGATTGGACAGCTCGGACAGAAGCGATCTAAGTCCATTACGTCGCAACCATAGATCTGTAGCTTTAAAGTCACGACCGTGTAACGCATTGCACAAGCCACGGGTTTATCTGCCAGCCGGTAATCGGTAAAAAAAAGAAGGCACACGATACCGTTGACTCACTCCGTTTAAATCCACCAAGACGATCGCGCGTGCTTTTTGTGGATCCTCTTAAAAAGCCAACATTTTGCGATTCTTCTCCAAACGAATGGAAAAATCGCTCGGTGGAACTCTCGAAATTAAAGTTTAAAGAAGTTCCTTAAAGAAGGAACGGTTCCCACGCGCTCGTTTTTTGCTAGACGGCTAGACAATTGAATAACGAAACGAGGGAATAAAATTTCACAGTTTGTAGCCTAACTGTACCGTAGAGACACGGTTCGTTCAGCTGAAAGATCTCCGACGCAAAAGTGGACAGGCGTGTGCGTCTAAAGCTTTAAAGGAAATTGTACCTTAGACTACGTAGCGCCAGTTTACGACTTGTTCCAGCAAATGGTAATAATTGACCTAATTGCGGCAAATGAGCCGTTCGCTTAAATACACCGTGTATCCCGCGATTTGCGGCTGCAGGTTTGCGAAATAAGATTAATAGCGGCCTGTCCGAGGGAAACCGATGATCGATCGCGTGTTTTTATCGCATTTAATTTCGTAATCGGGTAACAATAGGTCCCGATGTTTTTTAACGAGAACCGCAACTGATTTTGCCGCGGACAGATCGCGACGAAAACTCGAACATTCGGCGCGGCACAGTTTCCTCGAGCGATACAGCTCGATGATTTTTCGATTTTAGTCACGTAAGTCCGGTTTTACTCGCAAGCACACGGCTACGTGAAAGTTCTGGCGGTTAATGCGAAACTGAAGTCCGATTGAAAAAATCGCCAACAGGGAAAAAGGAAGAAAAAAAAGAAAAAAAGAAAAATAGCGGCGAGCGAATGGGTTCCCGTTGCTTTCACTCGAGCTTCAAGATAGAGCAGCCTTCGAGCGTGGCCGTAGCACGCGCGACTGGTTTATTGCATCTTAATAACAAGCAAGACCTTGTTTAACCACCGGTATAAGACGTCTATGCGAAATATCGAAACGGGATCGTTCGACGTGCCCGTTTCAATTAGCGACACGACCGACGAGCCAGAGTGCTCGCGAATCGTTGCGAAATCGACGCATCGCACAGTGGCCAAATTTTTACAAAATTTTCTGATATTGTTTCAGTGTTCATATTTCTATTTGCTCGACGTCGGAGAAACGACGTGAATACGATTCGTCAAATCGACAGGAAAAATTCGTCCACCTGTAACACGTTCGACGGCTGGTTCCTGAACTGAAAGAGTCACGTTTTTCACGAGTCGCCGCGTCCTCGCGCCTCGCCGTGCGTTCATTCTTACGGTGATTATCCACGTTCTTAATTATCGCGTCGTATCGCCACGTTTCGCGACGCGACTCGCTAAAAGAAAAATCGCTGAGCAGAGGCGGATGATGCGTCGCGACCAAGTTCCGCGGTATTGCGACCTCATAACTTCCGCCGCGCGTACGCCAGCGAAAGTAGGATAGCTCGCCGACGCGTCGTCGCGTGTAACGTTTCCTTCTCTTTTGTTTCTGCGCCCATGTATGTAGCTAAACGTGGAAAAGAAAGAAAAAGAAAAAGAAAGAAAAAGAAGGAGAGCGGCGAGATAATGCCGATTCGCGCATTCGAGCGTTGTCTTTACACTCTAGACGAATTGCTCTATTTCAACGAAAAGCGCGTACGCGATGGCCTCGAGTGTCCAAGACTGTCTTGGTGGCTTTCAATGCCTGCTGCAAACAAGTTGTCTAGCGAAAGAACGAGCGAGCCGACGATTTTACGATCTACTACGCTACCATTTTTGGCGGCGAATTCTGATTGAACCAGCGTATCCACGTGAATCCAATTCAGTTTCGAAAGATTCCAACGAGACAGAGAAAGAGAGAGAGAGAGACGGTGAGAATCGTGGCAATGTTGTTGCGCGTCGTGTTTTCATTTACGGTTAAACAAGTTCTCGGGCGACGAACATGGTTATCAAAATGACTAGAGAGAATCGATCGGTACGAAACGATCGTCGCGACGATCGCCTTTCGAAACTGGGTCTGGTCAATTATTTCATAGCGGCTGCAAACCCGCGGCCGATAATTTTCCTGTAAATTATCAGCTGCACGCGCGACGCGCGTAATTCTTTCCTCCATTCTCGCGATTTACGCGATTTACGACTTTATCTTTTCGTCATCGCGCGTACCATCGCTCGAAAGACTTTTAGGACAAATATCGTAGCTATTCGTTTTGAACGCTAAAACTACCAAGACCGATCAAAATGACGAATTTCGATAACTTTTGTTGGATATTTTTCAGATGTAAGACAGTGTATTTTTAGAAATTTAGATGATTTTTCGTAAACAAACAAAAAGTACTTCGTTGTATCATGAAGTTTCTCCATCTTTTTTCTTTGAAATTCTTGTCTCTGACAAAATCGTCGTAATAGGCTTAAAATAGGCGTTAAACGATACTTTGTTGTTGAGAAAGAAATGTACATGCGATTTAGAAATTTTACTACCTACGGCAGAGCAACGTTGAAAATAAAAAGTCTTTTAGTACACAGTACATTGAAATGGCCATTAGATAGGTTACGTTTCGTAAGTAGATCGGCGTGTACTCTTTTTTTTTTTTTTTCTTTTTTCCTGTCGACGTTGCAAATTAGCGTCTCGAAACGCGTCACCATAGACCGTTTGGCGTCACCGGGATAGCCGGTTAGAATTATCCATAGAATTTCAGCGAGTATTGCCGCATTAGTCGAACCTTCCAAGACGTTATCGTATCAACGGAGAAACTGCTGATTTATTAGAGACAGAAACAGTTGAGGCAGAAAACGGCCAGTTCGACGACGTAGGACCTGTGTGTGGGTGATTACACGTGTATTTCGCCGTATCGAACAGATTTCAATTAACGGTCTGACTGACGATCGACCGGGGCAAACGAAGTAATTACCGGTAATAAAGCAACCTCAGCCTTTTTGTCCCGACTTGAAACGAGCGTCTCGTTTCGCGGCTCGTTTCAAGTTAAACGGTTTCGCTTGTTAATTTCCCGTAAAGGTTTGGTCCCGCGATCGGCGACGAGTGTCGCAACCGCGATCGAATTTTGCGTGACAGATGCAACGAAAAAAAAATCGGATTCGCAAGTGGGATCCCAGTTCCAAAGTAAATGAATCCAGATCTCAATCCGTGATCTCTCGACGCTCACGTGCTTTTGTGTTTAAATATACGCTTAAAAGTCTTGGAAGAAATATAGAGTGGGCCAAACAATTTCTTCCCGCTTATTTTCTTTTCTCTTTTTTTTTGAAATAAAACATCGAGATATAAGGAAAAATTAATTTTGTTAATTTTAAATTAAATTCACGTCCGAACGTGATTTTTTTCATCGCGTTTTAAAAATTATTTCTTGCAAAAAATTGCGGATTTATTTCAGTAGAAAATGACTCTTGGCCTCAGTACTATGTTTGTTTCAAAATTGGAAATATCGAGTCTCCCTTTTTAAGAAAGAATTCACGCAATCAAGATTTAATCCACGAGTATTGGATATTAAGAATAAAAAAATGCCTCAAGATGTTTGAACGAGCGTGACGCGATTGAACATTGACAAATCACGGATAGAAGTGACGACAGTATCTCTGTTCCGCTAAAAAAACATTCTCAGCCAGAAGACACGTACTCACGTACAAAATTTCTACTAAAAAGGTCTGTATATAAATACATAAGAAACGCACGCGCGCTTCTGAACGAGATTTCACGTGGCGCACGTTCGAGGTGGCCGATTTCCAAAGTATATTTCAAAGGAGAGAAGCCAGGCGACATCGACGGAAAATAGAAACCGCTTTGAGGCGACGCAACGGCAATGGTCGCGTGTCTGTCGGCAATTGAGCTCCCGCGGGAGTCGCGTGACTCCCGTGGGATGCTTGCTTAATGTTCGAGGTGAATTTATAATGTAACGTGGCCAACGTTGACCAAGTCCCACAGCCACGTAACGTGGCTGTGCCTTTACAAACAGGACACCGGCAACTCCCACGAGAGACGTGTTTATAAGAGAACGAGATGGATGACTGTCGTGCTCGAGGAGCGGCCGGTTAATTCATTGGCATATGTTGCGAATGGCAGCAGGCTATCAAGTACGTACGTACATATTTCGTGCTGGCGAAAAATTCGAATCGGTAGAGTTTGAGAATTGTTGAAAAAGTGTTGGCACGTCTCGATAATTTCGAAGATTTTGAAAGCACACGCTCCCCAGTTTGCGCTGGCAGCTGATTGCGGACCATAACGAGTGACCGAACAATAATTCGTCGCTTTCTTTCTCTTTTGAACTCGTCGATATGATATCACCGGATAGAAAATGATCGAGACGTAATAGATTTATTATTTGTTTTGCCTGTTGTACTTAAATACACTTAGAACTGAGAAAATACCGCAACTTTGGAACAAAGAATTCTCGACGTGCGTTACGCACGCCGTTTCAGCGCAGGTGGTTAAGGTGTCTGGCAAATATTTATTTCCCGCGTAATTAACGCCGACTCGCGCAACTGATACATGAAAGGCGAACGCTTAGTAATCGTGTAAATTGCACGCGATCGGGACGATTGATAACATATTAACAATTACGCGTCGATTTTACGAGTGGCCTGTTATCTGATCTGTGGATCAACCGATGATAACCGCGATTTTTCTTTTTCAATTTCTCATTTTTCCCTTCCCTCTTCTCTCTCTCTCTCTCTCTCTCTCTCTCTCTCTCTCGAAGAATAGAACTTTGCCCCGATGGTTTGGTCGTTTATTCGATGAGTCACCGGTAACGATCACCGATTATCGTATTTTCATTTCGCCGAGTGTTCACGACCGGCAATGCAAACTCGCGTGCGAATCGTTTCCCGTTCGCTCGCTCGCGGGATCTCGCGTTGAATTGGATGACTGGCAATTACCCGATTCGTTTCATAATTTCATGGTCCAACGACGAGTGGTTTTACAATTTCGTCTTGCCTTCGGCCTTTATTCCTCGCGTAGATACGTGGTTTTTGTGTCGAACGTCGATATCGACATTCCGTTCACTCTGCCGGTGATTTAAAACGCGAATTAAAAGGACGGTCTCGTCCGGCTCCGTGGATCATTTATCGGGTATTTAGCCGAGATTCCACTTCTCCACTTCGCGCGTTATTATTCCCCCGATATTCCAAGGACAAGATGTTGCAATGAAGAAAGTAGTCGCGGAAGAGAAAGAAACGGGCGAAAGTCGAACGGAAACGCGCGGCCACAACACAATGCCGCGCTCTGCACGCGGATCTAAACGTTCCCCGATAATAAGTATCGAGTTTCGAGCGCGATTAATCGGATCGAAAACGTTTCGAGAGAATGTCAACGTCAATTTGAAAAAACAGGTGAGCACATCCTTCGCCCCGATATACACACCGGCTGTAATCAACCACGCCCTCTCGGATCTTATCTGGGCTGCACCCTTCCATCCTTTTCATCCCCTCTCGCGCACTCCCCCGACCCGTTATCCAAAAGGTTAGCCACGTGCAGGAAATCCTGTGAGACGAATGGACGATATCGCGGAGAAAAAATTGAAACAATCCTGTTCCTTCAAACTGCGTGTCGGTGCAACATGTTTGGAGCGTCGTCTGATTTGTAACACATTCGTGAACAACAGGTACGAGTGACGTTACTCAGTTCGCCGAGAAGCGAAACGTCGATTGGCGAAATTTTTTCAGCGAGTGTATTTTACAATTTATCCGAGAGTAGAAATGTTCAAATTGAAAACGCTCGCTTGAGCCTATAGCTGTCGAAAGAAATCCTCGAATTATTCTTCCACTTCAGTTTCATTTACCGCATCACAGAGATCGTCTTCGTTGCGGCGACGTTACGAAACCTGCTCGTGCTTACTGCTCCCGCTTTGATACGCTCGGAGAAAATCTACAAGAGGCTGAACAAGTGCCGCTCGCTCAAGGAGATTGATAAGCAGTAATTTCGTCGGAGGAATCGCGTAGTCGTATGCCGTCGTGTGCCACGAGTTACATGTCGGCACACCGGTAAACCGGATTCGTTACCGAATCGATCATTCGATTGGAAACCTTCCGTTCGAACTGAATTTCACGTAATAGTTAATTTATCGAATCGCGTAACGCCGAGGGGCTCCATTCCCGGAGCCAAGTTCGGGACAACAGTGCCGATCTCTCCATACGGTTTCCGTGATCAAGGCTGAACTGCGTTCGAGGACAAGGAGAACGTTCGTGTCTGGTAATACTTTGTTTCACGCGTGTGAACGAATAGCAAACGAATCGTCATATCGAAGACCCCTCCCCTAATTACTTCCTTTTCAATTAAACCGAAACCACAGGCAGCTTTTACTTTGTCCGCTCACTGCGGATAGCGGTTGTTTTTTTCAAATGGCACCGAAACGATTAAGATTCACGTTCGAACACGTGACTTTGAATTCGAACGCCATCGCTGGCGGCGCAGCGTCCTTGGACGCGATATTTAGCCAGGACATCGATAATAGAGAAATCGGGGTCGGTGTGTGTTACAATATGTGGAACAATACTCGGGAGAACTCGGTGCAGAGCGTGTTTCGCGACCAGATTGGAGCACGTGTCATAGCTAACGGCCATTCGGCCTGATTTACATCCGACTACTAGGTTTCCCTTTTTGGTGATCACCGAGCGGCCACAGAGTGAGAGAAAGAGAGAGAAGAACGAGCCTTTCGGGCGTCTTTGCGCTGCCGGATGAATGCCAGGCTGTGAACGCCGAGACACCGAAAGAAAACGAGTCCGTTGAACAGAACCGTCTGAAAGAACAGAAGCCTTCTTTTTTCTTTTTTTTTTTTTTCACCCGTAATCGTTTCACGTGCCATTCCTATCTTTCGAATAATGTTTCCACCGCAGCATGAAAATTGTACACCGTCCGCCTTCTGAGAAACGACGCGGAGAGAACCGGCCGCGATAGAAGCGGATGTGGCTAACGTTCGACAGGTTATCTCTTACTTTTAACGGAGACGTGAGAACGAGCCTAGCTTTTCTCCTTTTTTTTCTTTTTTTTCAAACTCGATACTTGTACTACGCGCGTTACACGTAGCCGCGGTGTCTGGTTATCGCTGAACGACGCGTTTAAGGGGAAGCCTCCACTTTGTGCCGCGTTTCCCTCGACGAGATATCATCGTACGGCCCGGTGGAGCGTGCTCTGCCGCGATTTAGAATCCGCCGCGTTCACAGAAGTCGCCGGCGATCAATTTTTGGGTCGTTGTTCCTGCAGAACTTCGGTTGCACATTCCTCGCCGAGGCGCGACAACTCGATAAGCTCGACCCACACGTTCATTGTCCCCCTTGGCGAAGGCAATTTTTATCCGACTGCACATCAGCTGAAAAGTTTTCTTAACGCTGCTCCAAGCGTTCCGCTTGCTTGTGACTTGTAACACGAATACATTTGTATAGAGATGGTGGGTCACCGCATATTGCCATCTAGATTTACGTCGTTATTATCACGCTTGGCGAAAAATGTTTCGTACGAAGTTGAAAGGGGTTTCGAGAGGGGCACATTTTGACGATACTAGTTTTGTAGGTGGACGTATAGAGGGCATATAAAGGTCAATGTTTTTTTTAAATGGAATCATATTTTTTATTGCATCAGTCGATGCACCTTGATGTTCTTTACAAAAAAAAAAAAAAAGTATTAATAGTATTTATGTACGTTAAAAATTCGTTAGTTTAGGAGCTATTTTAATTTCAATGTTGTTAAGAAATCGTGACTCTCTCGTCAATATCATGAATCAAAATAATATTTAAAATATTAAAATATCTTCTAAACTAATGATTTTTTTAACATAAATGAATAGGTTAATACTTGTATATCATGCAATAAAAAATATATGATTTCATTTAAAGAAAAACTTTAATGTCCTCTACACGTCCACCTATGAGAAAACTAGTCATCGTCAAAATGCGCCCCTCTCGAAACCATTCAACTTCGTCCGAAACATTTTTCGTCACACGTGATAACAACGACGTGAATCTAAATGACAGTATGTGGTAACCCATCCTGTATAGTAGGCAGAGCGTATTTAAAGAGAGTTGGGCATTACGATGGGAACCATGATCTTTAGGAACGGTTTACCAACCGGTTTAACCGGGCAAGGGTTTATTAATCGCGAGGGGAAGCGCGTTATTAAATTACGTTATTTGTCCAGCCGGTGGGATTGACCGTGGTTCCTGGTTGTGTCAAGGTCGTATCAGTTGATTTAATAAGGGTTAATTGCCCTTCGGTCAACTCGTGCTAGTACGCCATTGTATAATTTATGAATTACGGGCCCGTTTCGCTCTTACTCGGTGAGTTACACCGCGCCACGTGTACTCCTAAATATTCGTCGCCCCAACGCGACACGTCTTAAAAGTTAATCCCTCTGTTCGTTGTTTCCGTCACCGGTAAATCTGTTCGCCGAGATTTACGTTGCCTACGAAGTACTCGAGCCGAGCACTTTTACGTATGTACATAACTCACCCGTGTCCTTTGCCTTCTCATCGACGAGACACGCTCGTTCCCTTCTTTCTTGCTTTCCTTTAATTTACGTCTGACAGTGTAATCTTACGTCTCAAATATGTGTATTTTTTTCTTCGAACATTAAAAGTAACAAAATTTTGAAGAGAAAAAGAGGGAATGAAACAAGTGACGTTTTCGTTTAAATATTTGACAAGCTTCGTTTTTATAAAGGCGAGTGGCGAACGTGAGAAAAAGAAATTTAAATAGACGCCGAGAGAATTGGCTGACGTGTTCTACAATCCTCTCTGTCAGATTTATAGATGACGAGTCCAAGTGGAGGAAAGTCAAAGTTGAGACAACACGTATGCACGACTATCGATTAACTTGACGTTGGAAACTACAGACGACTTGTATCGATGAAATTCAAGTGCAAGAGATGGAAAAACAAGGTCTATAACGTAAAGAGTACAAACTTTTATTTAGAAAATGCATATTTACAATATGCATTTGTAACTATCACAAATAGTATTCTCTATAACATTCGTGTTATTGCAGAAACACGTCGTTCTCTCGTTTAAAGTGTTGAGCGACTGCATGTTAAAACGATATAGAACAAAGTCGTAGTTGTGATTAAGACGGGTCATAGAGTTCCCAGACTCGTACGCTGGCGTTCTCAGAAACATTATGCCAGATCCTTTCAAGAACAAACGATTGTCTATCAAAAAATGAGGCGAATCCCTGCGCCACGACGCTTTTCACAAGAATTGGAGTTTTCGACGACTTTCACCTTTATTTCTCTGATAGTGGAAAAAAATCTTTCATACCGAGAATTACAATGCCACCTTGCCATTCTCTTGTCGCGTTTATCACGCTGGACACGATCGATGAAATTCCTCGCTGCATGCCCGATATTCGTAATCCACGGCTTCGTCACGCATGTCCAGAACTCATTCTCCATCGATGCTCGTTACCGTCGGTTCTCCGCGATCGCGCGCGACCGTCCCGTATATGTATTGTCGCGTGTTCAATTAAAACTCGCGCGTACGGTATAAAGTATCTGATAGTCTGACTAGATCAGAAGTCAGAGAAGCCGCACGCAACGGCGCGGCGGCACGCGCGAAAGTTCAACGACGCGAGTTTGAAAAAAAAAAAAGAAAAAAAGAGAAGAAAAAAAGAAATCTGCACGAGCGACGCTCGGGAGCACGATAATGTCAGTCGTCAAGGCGAGAGAGTGAAACGCGCCGATATCGAGCACACACGGCCGGAAATACGGAAACGCGGCGAGAGTAGGCGGCTCCCTCGTTTCAAAAACGAGTCTAATTAAATCGCATCGAGCGATGCCGCGTGCGCGACATTCTCGCGCGAGAGGTCACACGTACCAGCTCCTCCCTTCAGAAATGGGAAAAAATAGAAAAAAAAAAAAAAAGGAAAGGAAACTATAGAGATATTTCGGAACAGCGTGACAGACACGTGAGAGCGAGCACAGGTGACAGTGACCAGACACAGAGAGGCCGAGCCCTGAGCTCTCGGTGCCGGACGAAAACGCATCGGAAGCCTATAAACACGCGTGACACAATCGTTGGGGAATGTCAGTGTCGGAGGGCCATAGGTCCTCTCTCGGTCTCTCGTCCTCTCTCGTTCGCGATCCAGTCGGCCAACGCAATTTCTTGTACGAGAAAACGGCCGGCGATCGGTTGAATAAAGGCACGAATGGAAACACCCGTGAAATTGCACATCGGTTTTCCGTCGAGTGTACAACTTTGAGAGTTCGACGCGATTGGTGCGAGGGTTGCTATAATTTTCTAACATCTGCTACTGATGCAGTTGTGGGTCATTTTATCTTATATTAGTTATTAACGTTCTCCTGTGAGAAAAATAACTTGGATCAGAAATAAAATCACTTTTATTAGCGATAGCGAAAGTTTCTTCCTTTCTTCTGGTTTTGAATTAAGCTTAGCGTTCCTTCTTCAAGACTACAAGATTACCAGAGGCTAGATTAATAGATATTGTAAGCGTTCTTTCCATTTGCATTTTGTTTTGGCGATGGATTATTAGATTATTAGGATAGATTAAATAAGATTACCAGAATACTAGTTCCTACCGCGATTGATAGATTAGAGTAAGAAAATAGGTGTAAATGTAGCCCACCGTACAGCGAAAAGACAAAGATGTAAATTGGAAGTCATCCTAAGTCTAGTAGGCAAGGATTCACTTTTATTTCAATTTTATTAAAATATACAGAAAGAACGGGATTAGATGTTACAAGTTCTTGGATCCTTAACGCGTGCACCTGGGTCTTGCTTTTTTACACGGATTCACAGTCAACAGATTTTATAGTTAGATACAATGAAAATTTTGCATAAAAATTACAGTAAAATATCAGCTTTCACTATTGAGATATTAATGAGTAACGCTGTGGTTGATGAAGAAAAAGTCGATGTAAGTAGCCGTAGATATCCTATTGTACAGAAAACAACGTTGACAAAGATATTTGAATTGAAAGACTACGGATCAGCTAGATAAATTAGAACGTCACTTCATTGTCAATAATCCTTCATCTAATATCGAGCAATCTGCACGATTTCCAAGTAACTTGAAAAATCGAAGCGCTACTGAAAGAAAAAGTAAGAGCGACTTTTCATTAAAAATAGTAAAAAGAAGACAAACTCATCGTGTTGCACAGAACGGTGACGAATGAAATTCGGATCTCTTAAAAAGATATTAATTCACATTTCGTTTTTCTTGTTTTATTGACTATTTTCTTTTACCTCCGCAAAACGAGGGCCGGGTATTATTTTACGCCTTCGACACTGCGATCTCTACTTTTGACCGGTGTTCGCGAGTACGCGGTCGAAAGCGGCCGCGCTCGCCTCGAAATATCGGCGAAGGATTAAACCGGCGGGACCTGATCGACACAGTTCCTTTACTTTACGTCATCCCTCGGCTCTTTGCAACGAGGGCTTTCCCTTTCTTGCTCGCGCGTCGCCTTCGAGCGCGACGGCGATCGGCCCCGTGATTCACCGAGAGCCGTCAGCCCAAGCCGCCTCGAGATTTGTTAACAAAGCGCTTCGAAAGTATTTCAATTAGCATTTCTTTCTTACATTATTCATAAAAGCGACCTACGATCAACGACGGGATACCTCGCGATATTAACAGTCGCATGCCTCGGTAAAAAAAAAAAAAAAAAAAAAAAAAAAAACGATCTACACGACTATGACCAATTTCTCTCTACGATTCCCTTTTTTCATTACAACGAGATATTGCGAGATCTTCTACTGTCATCTGCTTTTCCTTGTCTCTTCAAACGTATCGTTCCATCTGAAATCTTAATCATTTGCGCTGGCAACTGATTGCGGACCATAACGAGTGACCGAAACCGTATACAATAATTCTTCTTGAATCTCGTCGGTACGATATCACTGGAATTGAAATTATTGAGAAGTAATAAATTTATTATTTGT
Source organism: Tetragonisca angustula (assembly GCA_036937485.2). Taxonomy (NCBI): domain Eukaryota; kingdom Metazoa; phylum Arthropoda; class Insecta; order Hymenoptera; family Apidae; genus Tetragonisca; species Tetragonisca angustula. The sequence continues at coordinate 1,001,436 of JAWNGG020000035.1, read as the reverse complement.
TTCGCCTGGGTTGTACTTAAAACTGAGAAAATGTTGCAACTTTGGGACAAAAGAACTCTCGACGTGCACGTCATTTCAGCGCAAGAGGTTAAACACTTGCGTTGGCAACTGATTCGCGGACCATAACGAGTGACCGAAACCGTATATAATAATTCGTCGCTTTCCTCTTGAATTTCGTCGGTATGATATCGCCGGATAGAAATTATTGAGAAGTAATAAATTTATTATTTGTTTCGCCTGGGTTGTACTTAAAACTGAGAAAATATTGCAACTTTGGGAGTACAAAAAAACTCTCGACGTGCACGTCATTCCAGCGCACGAGGTTAAACGGAGACAATGCTGGGAAACGATGAACGATTCTTTCGGTCGAAGGAAGCACTGTTTCGTGTTCAAAATTAGACTATACAAAAAGATTACTGAGATTTGGATTCGTTTGCTACACTCGTACCTGTGTGAGAGACCGGGGTCTCTAGTCAAAAGTGAACGGAAGGAAACGAGAGCGGAGAGCAAGGAGAGCGAGGCGCGAGCGAGTCACGTAGATTAAAAAGACGGTCGTAAAAACCGATCGAAGAAAAATGCTGTAACGGTGCAGTAGTTGGCACGTCGCCATTCTCTCTTCTATCCCTTTTGCTCGATTTTTCTCCCTTCGGCTCGTCCGAGTGGGCTTGCAACGCACGCTGAAAAGTATCAATACCCGCGCGAATGGAATTCTTATCTCTTGCGGCCGTGGTATCGGCCGCTATCGGGAAATGCCTTGGCTCCGTCACTCTCTCTCTCTCTTTTTTTTTTACGACGTCCCTGTATTCCTTTGTTTATCTATATTACACTTGGCCGTGTTCTCTGGTTGAATTGCTCGGAGATTTCACGGAGATTCGCAAGCTGATCGTCGAGTCTGGAGAATGGAGAGTGTTCGATCGATTTCGCTCTCGATCGTGGAACGAAGAGATGTTCGAAGGAGCGGATTGTCATGCCGCGAGCGTACGAGTGAAATATAAAGGTTGTCGCGCGACCATACGCGAATGATTTATGCCTGAAATTGAGCGGCCAAGTGACGCCACTTCCGCGCGCGTGACATCATTCGCTCAATGTCATTTCTGCACCGGTTCCTCGCGAATATTTCGCGGAATCTTTTCGGTGGAGACAGAGGAAAAAGAAGAAAAAAGAAAGAAAAAAAGGAGAGAAATAGGAAAGAAAAGAAAAACGAACATTTAACGATTTAGCTAAGATTGTCTTGGCGCGAATTGCGCTCGGCTCTTATCTCGAGTGCAGGAATGCAATCGTAACCGCAACTACGCAACTCGATGACATCTGTCGTCCGTCTGTTTCCAAGTGTGCGTCGCCGGGTTGCGTATTAACGTACGAAAACATGTTGTTCGATTACGAGGAGAGAAGCCACTCGGCGAAATATCAAGCAGTTGATCAGAAACACGGGGGGCTGGAAATAGGTGGTAACTTCACCACAGCTTGACGCTCGTTTCCCGTACTCGTTCCTCTGGCAACTTCTGGTGGCAGAACCACCAACAATCTTGCGGCTCTCCTCGTCCCGTCTCGCCTCTCTGCGCGCAACACATCGGGCCCGAACGTACGTTTGCGTAATTTCAATCGAGATGCACATTATGCCGAATCGAGGTCGTTATCGAATTTCGATAATTCGCACCATTAGGACGATTCACTTTCAGCGGCTATCCTTTTCAAAGAGCAAGGCTATCGCGATGACGTATGATTTTTCGTCCGCACGAAAATTGACCATCGATTGGTGTTTTTTTTTTTTTTTTTTTTTTATTTTTTATCTCGCGGACAGAGAAAGAACGAGGTTGACCTTTTTCTCCAAAGTTGCAAGTTCGAATAGATTCCCGGGACAGCGAGTATTTTTACGCATAAGGATAGTACCGTCTTTATTATTCTTTCATTAAACATTTCGCTTTCTGAAAAGAATGACGTTCAATTCAGTGCACCAATATTGAGAAATATTAAAAATTTGATTGACCGACTGGAGAGAATTGAAAATAAATTTTGTGCGCTAACCTTGACTTTTAACGAGCATAATAATCGAATGGATCTTGCGTCGTCGATCGAAATTCAAAAGTTGTTCTAGCTCGTAACAATTAAAAAAAGAGAACGGCGATACGAACGATGAAAAAACTACGAAATATTTATTGTTACATCAATTCGTAGCTTTGATACCGAGGAATATTAAAATAATCTGATTGGAGAGAATTCAAAATAAATTGTTGCATCAGCGTTCTTTAATGATCGAATGGATCCACGCGTCGTCGATCGAAAACGCCGTGAATTGAAGTTCAAAACGTTGCAGATCCCTGCAACACCGGCCTGGGATACTGTCGATGCTCATCGAAACGGTCTTGCAATCACCGGACGATGTCGCCGTCGGATTAAGCGACGATGATCGATTGATTTAGAGACGGCGCGCGCTACGGAATACGAAATTGGATCGTCATGGTTTGGTTCGTCGTCTTCCACTGTTACGTACATGTTAGCTTCGCGGATACTACGGACGACGCGTAAACATCTCTGATCTCAAGATCGACGTCAAGTTTTTTTCGCAACGCAAACGAGTAACGGAACGGCGATGAAAAAGCAGCAAGCCAGCGAAGTTGAATAGCTAGACTTCCAGGCGATCTCCTCAGTTCTTCCCCTACGACCTGGAACATATTTATCAATCACTGTCTCGTGGGCGAAGCTTCGCCAGGACGGGAGTAACGTACTCGTTTGAGAAAAAAAAAAAAAAAGAAAAGAACTCGCAAACGGTCTGTCTCGCGATTTCGCAATTAGCCGAGGCGCTAGAGTGATCCAGATGATCTTGGAACTTTGCTTTTCGACCGAGAATGCGTCCGTCCAACGGTCCAGTAGAACGAGAACGGTACACAGGTCCGAATGACTCACCGGAACGCGTTACTATCGCTCGTTGAACAATTGCGACACGCACCGCTAAATGCCTAACGGTATCCTGCTTAAATCCAATTAGAACACTGTCTGTCCTCTCCTTGTTCGGTCGTCGGAGATTTGCTCTCGAACTTACATGTGACGGACAGTTACAATAGTAAATGACGATAATTCCTCTGCACAGTTTTTACGGTCATGGTTTGTTTCTTATGCAAAACGTCGCTCGGGCTTTGGTGTTCGAAGTGTGGTCTTTGGTATATCTCGACGCAAATGTCAGATCCACGTAAATGTCTCCTCGATACGAGATCGAATTCGAGTTCGAGTTCCGTTTTGTGCAACGGGGTCTAGGCCAGCCGATCTATGGATCGACGGAACGGCGTAGGTTAGACGAGCGAGCTCGGATCGGTCGCGTTTTAACGCGCATCGATAAACACATCGTACGGGATCGATTGCAAATCGTCGTTCGATCGGCCTGGTATTTCTTCGCATTCGTTTCATGATACAGGGGGAGACGTGCGAACGCGCGCGCCTTAAAAATCGATCGGTGCTCGCGACACGGCCGCCCTTGAATCCGACAGATACGTAAGGCATCGCGTGCCACACGCCCGCATCTATCTATCGCCCGATTAAGCCCGTTTTTTTACCTGTGCCACCGTGGCCGAGGCACGTTTCGACGCGGTTTCACCGCGTTTCGACGACCGTCGTGAAGTAATAAGTTTCCACGATCGATACGGGCAGGCAAGATTTTATCCCTCAGTTTGTCTGTCGATCGTTGGATTATTCGCGCGAGCGAGGAGCGATCGAGCCTCTCCGTGACACAGATAATCGAGAGGAGCAAACCGTCGATTCGACGGATACCCTCGGTCTCGCCATTTCGGGCGAAAAGGTCGATACGCGCGCGCGCGCGTGCTCGTAAGGCCCCGTTCACCGAGCAGCGGTTAGACCTCTCTGGTGCAAAACGGCGGGGGCGTTGTGACAGGACCTTGTCGCGGCCCACACACAGGGCTGTAACCAGCGAGTTCCACGAAAAACTCCTCTCTCGCCGCGACATTTCGATTCGCGTGAAAAAAGCATCTAACACCGACCACGAGCCATCGACTGATACTCGGTGGTCCTTTCTTGAGCGTTCTCGTGTGCGTTTTGTTCTTTTTCCCTTTTCTTTTTACAACGGTAGATACATTGTACTCTAGAAATAAAATATACACGTTGTTCGCAAACGTAATTATCGATGCTCGACACCAATTGTCCAACATCGAGATACGTCGGGCGGATCGATATTTCGGCGTCGTTTCCGAGAAGGTATGCCGTTTCGAAACTTCGTCGTCTTTGCCGTTCGAGCGTTGGACGTTTATCGAGCGTACGTACGTTCGTGCGCGGGCTGGCAGAGGCAAGGATATTTAATTATCGATCTTCGACCGACTTTTTCAAAGGATCACGCGTAGGAGGAAGCAGGAGATGAGGCGTGGGTATACAGTCGTTTCCGTTGGCCATCGAAGAAGATGCATAAAGCGGCGGCCTTGATTTCTCGTGCATGCGTACGAAAAAGATCGTTCGTGAAATCGATCGCGCTCATAGCCTTTAGCCTAGATAACCAACTCCGATATGCTCCTCCTCTTTTTAATGGCAGGTTTCTTTCTCTCAGTCTCTCTCTCTCTCTCTCTCTCTCTCTCTCGCTTGCTCTCTTTTTCTCCGGCCTCTTAATGCCGCCGAGCACTTTTACCACAGCTCGTCCAAACGAAACGAAACAAACTCGTGGAAATCGACCGAACGCGATTTCCAATGGAAGCGAGGACTCTCGTTGGCTCTTCCTCGAGACGATCCACCAGCGTCTTGGTTCGCAGCTTTTTCGCGGTTGGGAATTCATCGAACAAGTACGGAATTAATCGCGCGTGCGTTTACGGTACCTGGATCCGTTAAGGAGTTGTCGTGTTCTGGTTAGAATTGACTCGCGAATCCACCTCGAGCTCGGTGATGCGCAAAGTAACGAGTTTAACAGGAAACAATGTGCAACTTATATACACCCGTTCCTCCACGTGGAATGAAAATCGCGTAAATGGAGTCTGTCAGTGCAAAAAAAAAAAAAAAAAAGAAATATTGGAAAGAAAAGTTGGTATAAGTTGGTATAGATTGGTAAAGATAGAAGAAGTTTTCGCTTCGAATTCAATATTTTGATATTGTTTTAACTTTTACCGCTGTCTCGACGTAGAATTTGACATTTTTAAACGAGTGTCGACTACTGTTGCAAATTTTGCTCAGATTTCGTCAATTTTGTATTAATTCCATTAACACGGCGTGGCGGTTAACGATTCCTAGGGACTTTTTCTTTAAAATCTAAGCAATCGTCGTTACATTCGACTTTTACCCCTGTCTCGACGTAGAATTTGACATTTTTGAACGAGTATCGATTATTATTGCAGATTTCACTCAGATTTCGTCAGTTCTGCATTAGCCACCACGCCAATTCCTAGGGATTTTTGCTTTGAAGTTTAGGCAATCGTTGTCACATTTGACTTTTACCCCTGACTCGACGTAGAATTTGACATTTTTGAACGAGTATCGACTATTATTGCAGATTTCACTCAGATTTCGTCAATTTTGTATTAATTCCATTAACACGTTAACCACCACGCCGGTTTCTAGGGATTTTTGCTTTGACGTTTAAGCAATCGTCGTCACATTTGATCTTTACTGCTGTCTCAACGTAGAATCTGACATTTTTGAACGAGAGTATCGACTACTGTTGCAAATTTTACTGTAAGGTTTCGTCAGTTCTGTATCGATTCCATTGACACGTTAACTGCCACGCCGGTCCCTAGGGACTTTTCCTTTAACGTTTAAACAGTCGTCGTCACATTCGACTCTTACTTTCGTAGAATTTAACATTTAACATTTTTGAATAAGTATCAACTATTATTGCAGATTTCATTCAGATTTCGTTAGTTCTGTAATGATTTATGATTGACCGTTCGAGTTTGCGACGTCGTCGAGCAACATTTGCTTCGACTTTAAAGTTCCCTAGGTGCTCGGCGTGGCGTTAAGAATAATTCTACGTGGTGCGCCCCGAACCTATGCGACTGTCCGGCCAAGATCGGCCGAGATATCAGCGTGCCGTTGTCGTAAGTCATATTCTAAACGAGAGAGGTACGCGATACGCGAGCCACGGGCGATTGTTCAGTTACGTGGCGTAACAGCGACAGCCCACTTAGGGGATCCGATACCCGCGATAGGCGAAAGCGCTTTCAGCCGGCGCGGCGCGTTTAAAACCCCCCCGATCGAAAATTATCTGTCTGTGTCAATTTACAATCGCCACCGTCGCCCACGCGCGATAAATCCCACCCCGTTGTAAATTATAACGCCGGTTCTAATCGACGCGTCGTCATACTTTAACTCCCCCCCTCCTCCTCCGCGCTATCATTCCTCCTGGTTAGGTCCTGACGTTGTCACGGGCCTAACGAGACGGCTGCCTCGTTTAAGTGAAATTATCCCGTCTCATTAAGCAGGGCTCGACACGTTGCTCGCTCGAGGGAGCACGAAACGAGGGTTGCAACGAACCAACGAGTGCTGTGCGATCCATCGGCTCGAACCCGCGTCCGAGAACTTGTTAGACGCGCACGGACGAGCCCGTGTCGTGCGAGCAAACGTCACTCGCCAAGCATCACTCGTGGACTTTGCTCGTCTGGGTGACTCTCTCTCTTTCTCTCTGTGTTTTCGATGTTTGGTGAAAAAAAATACTTGGCGTCATTTCTCAGATTTTTTCGTTATTTCTGTATCGTGTGTCATTCGTGAATCATCCGACGAAATTTTCGTCATTTTGGTCTTGACCAGATGATTGGAGCGACTGTAACCGTACCTCTTTTTCTTGGATCCTATGTCCACGGCTCCGTTTCGACCGGAAATTGTCATCTCTCTGCAACAACGGTCGTTGCACGTCAGAACTTTGTCGAAACGAAAGTACACGTGTGTTTTAAACATCATTCATTCTGTACTTGTTCATCCGTAAACGACGCCGGCCGGTGAAATCGAAGTCCACTCAAGATCTCTCGATCGCCCGATTACTCGTCGTACTTTGTACAAAGGACTCGACTGAGTGAGTCAAGCGCAGGTTACGCTTGTCTCTGTCCACGCTTTTCAGCTGTCATTCCCAAGCAAACCAGATGGGGACGATCTTGCCCCCGTTTTCTTGCCTAACGCGGTATTAAACGACGATGGCGCCTGCCGATCCTCGCCATCGCGAGTGTCGGGTTCAATCGCGACGCACCGTCATTAGGAACTGGTGCGGTCGGTGACGGTGTTCCTCCACTCTTTTCTTGCCTGGCCTCTTTCGTTTCCAGCCAGAACTGGCAAAACAACGCCGAGAACCGTTCGCCGACGAGAAAAAGAGAGAGAGAGAGAGAGAGAGAGAGAGAGAGACTTAATACTGTCGAAACGACTGTGATTAGACAAAAGCTCTCCTCGAACAGAGTTGAGAAGAATCGTCACGCAAACGCTTGTAATATTCGATCGTAGCGCGTGCTACGAAGAAAAGAAATGACTGGAGAGGGGAGAAAATCGGGAGAACGAAATGGAAAAGCTCGCCGGGAGGAGGAGAAGAAGAGTCCCAGAATCCCGGTGAACTCGAGCGAGGTCGAGCTCACGTGGTTGGTGTGGTGTCGCGGCGGCAGTGGACGAGGATGAGGATGAGGAGGCGGACGACGGCAGAGAGGAGCCGGATTAACGGGAGAATCGAGTGGTCCGCGCCTCACCTCGAAGAGGACCGCAGGACGGAGGACGGAGGACGGAGGACGGAGGACAGCGAGGCGGCTGAAGGTGAGGAGGACGCGGAGGGACGTGGCAGCGAACGGAGGAAGGGGGACGTGGTCGGCGGAGAGCGTGGCATCCAAGAGGAGGAAGGTGGTGGACAGGACGAGGAGGGGGAGAGGAGCAACACGCTCTCCTCTCCGGTGCACACTCTCGCGGTGACTTCGACTGGCAAAGTGCTGCTCGCGTTCGTGAAAGTCCACAGACGACTTTCAGGGTCGTCTGCTCCGCTCGTTCGGCCAAAGCCGGCTTCGTCTCGCGAAAAGAAGCCACCGAAATCGCCGGAACCAAAGATATAACTGGCTGTTGCGACGAGAAGAGCTTGTCCTCTGTTTCTCTCTCTCTCTCTCTCTCTCTCTCTCTCTCTTTCTCTCTCGATCACGATTGTGATTCGTTATCAAAGGATCGATGAGACATCGAGTCCGCGACGCGCGTTTTTCTCTCTCAATCTCCTTCCCATCGTCGTCGTCGTCGTCGTCGTCATCGTCGTCGTCGTTGTTTTTGTGCTGCAGCGATCGAAACCATCGCACCGAGTTCCTTGACCGACTACCGATGTCACTCGCTTTTGAATCCTCCTCCTCGGTAGTCGCGACCGGACGATCTCGCTCCGCGGACTGCGCCGTCGATACGTGACTCAAGCTGTGGTGATCTCTCTGCTGACGAGTGGACGAGGATATTCGCGACGCACGGATCGAGAAAGGCGGCCGTAAAGGACACGCGTAGAACCGAATCTTGAAGAGTTTTCAACTGTGACGTGAAGTACGATCGGTTCTAGTGAGTAATAATAATAATAATAACAACAATCGATCGTGTCTAGCGACCATGTCTCGTCTTCGTGGCTCGTCGTCGATCAAGGAAGGCACGAAAGTGTCCTCGTTCTCCATGGATCGTTTCCACCACGAGCAGCCGGATCGCGCGTCAAAGTCGTGCAACAGCAAGTCGAATCGCTACCATTTCGGTATGACGAGGCAACCGAACGACGAGGTGAGCAAGAACGGTCGTGACTATAAGGAGCATGTGAACGCGAACGCCGACTTGTTGTACAAAAAGAGCAAGCAGCACTTTGGCGCCTGGGACATCAAGGACATCGTTCAGGACGAGAGTGCCGGGCCGAGGAAGCAGACGGTGGATCGATACGAAGGTAACGATGCCCGATTGATCAACGGACGATCGAGAGGCGATCGCGCGAGAACGCGTACTGGATCTGTCGATCGTGAGCAGGACGGACCGCACGGGTCGAGAAGGAAAGAGAACTGGGAAAATTCGAAGCTGAGACGATCGAACAACGACGACGACGACGACGATGACGATCAGAGAAACGACGAGAGGGAACAGCTTTTGAGGGAGATCGAGAACTTGGCCATCGATGGAAGATCGCCGGATCGGAAGATCAGGGCGATGATCGATCGGTTCAAGTCTCGGGAGGACGACAAGCTCAAGTCTCGGATAGAGCGCGAGTGCTCGCGCAGTCCGGAGAAGATTCGAGCGGACCGTGTCAACGAGCCTAAATCGCGGGACCACGAAAGATACGAGCAGGAGAACGACGGCAGAAATCGAAAGACGGAGAGATCCAACGACGCGTTCGCGGAGAGAACTCACCGACGATCGAGCAGAGAAGCGGACGACGAGGTTTCGCGAAGGAGAAGAAGCAATCCGGAGGAATTCGACGTGCGTATACAGAGGTACGAGAGAGCCGTCGTGGAGCCCAGAAGAGACGTGGAATCGTTTAGGCGCGTTTCGTTGAGAGAATCGACCGCCGACTTGGGCAGGAAGGACTCGTTGAGGGATCACGATCGACGAGTGACGAGGAAGAGTTCGTTCGAGGTGTCCGGCGACGCGAGGAGGAGTCACTCTCGAGACAGAGAGTCCAGCCTCAGCAGAAAAACGTCCCTGGAAAAGGGCCAGGAGAACGATCCGTGCAGAAAGAACTCGTTCAGGAGCCAGGACGCGCTGGAGAGAAAGTACTTTGGAGGAAGGGACGCGAAACACGTCTCGCGAAGGAGCTCGTCGAAGGAGCAGAATTCGGATTACGGGAGAATTCTGCCGAGGAATCGCGACGACGCCGAACAGGAGAGGAAACGTTCGTTGAAGGGTCACGCGGACGGAGTCAGTAGGATCACTTTCAAACAGCAGGACTTCGATTCGACGGGATCGGCTCGTTCGTGCAGAGATCGGGAGGACGTCGGTCTCAAAGATCGTTCCGATTCGGCCCGAGGGAACTCGTTCAAGGAAAAGACGGTCGAATTTGGCGGGATTTGCTGCAAAGACGGTGTCGACGACGAGTCGAGGAAGAGACAGTCGCCAAATGGACGATACGTCGAGTTGGGCAGTGATGTCGTCTCGTTTCGTAGCCAAGGCGACGAGGAGATTCGAACGAGGAGTCCGCCGAACGATTCGGAGAAGAGGCGACTCCGGTCTCCGAGGTGGAGGAATCAGGATGCCGTGGAGAAACGATCGGACAGACACTCGAGAGCGTTGACACCGCCGAAACGGGACGAGCTGCGGGTCGAGTGTCGGCCAGAGGACACGAGCAACGGCCGCGAGCCGGAATTCGACAGCAAGTCGTGGCACGAGAGCAACCGGATATTCGCCGCCAGGTACTTCCGCGAGAACAGCAGCAGATACCGCGCGAATCCGGACGGTCGTTCGGAGATCGATCGAGATCCGTCGCCGGAAACGCGAGGATACCGCTCGACGGAGATGGACAGCGGGTCGAGACGCGGCCGCGCGAAATTGGAGACGCACGGCGACTCGAATCGAGACTCGGAGAGCAGATGCACGTCGACGACGCACGAGAGAAACGGCGCGACCATCATCAGGATTCGGACGAGCCCGGAGACGCCTGTCGAGAGGAGACGTCGGCGTCGATGTCCTCTGCAGGACACGCACGCCGGAAGGAGAGCACGGCGTTACGAGGCGGAGAACGAAGCGGACAGCGACGAGGAAGACGAAGAGGACGAGGAACGGGAGGATCGTCGACAGAGAGGATCGTGTCGCGGTGAGGATCGAGACGGTTCGCTAGCGTCGGGAAGAGGCGTTTCCACACCTTCGAGAAGAGTCTGGAACTACCGCGAAGGGGTATGGCATTTTCATGAGTCAATTGCGTACGATCGGTCCTTTATGGTTCAGAAGCGGGAGGCTATATTCATAAATCGATGGAGAAGATGAGAACGAGACGAGAGTCTCGATGAAAGTTTTCACGAGAACCGTGGCGAATCGCGCGCACCATGAAATTTCGTTTCACTGATTTTCACCCGGGCGGCACACGCCGTTGGACCAAGTCACGCGCGTACATGCACGCGACGAGTGTGTGTTGGTGTAATCGTTGCAAAGGTGCGAAATGGTTTTCTCGCCGCGTTTCACGCGACTTGCTCGCGTTGCCGATCGGTCGTTAGCCGATGGCTCTCGCTCCTGCCACGGGCTTTTCTACAGCGATTTCTTTTCGTCCAGCGCGGCCAGCGATAACTACGCGGTGCTATTATCCCCGCTGTTACTCAGCTGGCGCAGCCAGTTATACACTTTTATCGCGTCCAGCCAGCACGAGAGCTTTAAGGAACACGTATGAAGCAAGTGAAAGTAATTACGAGAGTTAATATCATCGTGAGACTTGTCTTTAACTAGGATTATCAGATGCGTGATTGCAATGTAGAAAGTTTTCATTAAATTTCTCAGTTGACCAGTGAAACGTTTTGATTCAAATCCAACCCTGATGCGTCGTACTTTGTACAATGCGAATTTTGTATATTCGGAACCAGCCGATTCCAGACACCGTGGTCGCCATCGTGACGAGTAACGAACGAACAACATCGAATAAAGGGTGAAAGCAACCTGTCACCGTGTTGATTTATCCTCGTCGACGCTCGTTGATACTTCGATTAATTAATTCCACTCGTTGCTCCGCCGTTTAGCCTCTTTCATCGAGCGCGGACACCGGTCAGCCGCGAACTTTCTCGAGCGAACTCGCTCGGTTCTTCACTCCCCTTTGGCGAGTCGAAGTTGGTCAAATCCCGTGACGTTTGAAATTTGTTCGCGCGCTCGGTTTGATCTGTATCCGTCCGATCCGGTATCAGGTTCGAGAGAGGGTTAACAGTTCGTCATAGCAGTCGGCTTTAACGCAAATTTTCAACGTCCTTGCGCAATTCCACCATCTGTTGGCCAACGCGTCATGGAAATGTCAGCGAACCGCCTACAAGCGGAATGGTCGCGCCGCGTGTAGGACACGTACTGTCTTCTCTTCTCGGCGCGTGCGTGTTCGCAACCGCCACCGCGTACGAGAAAAGGCAGGCCTTTGTCCGTGTGATCGACGATCGTCGATCATCGTCGTGAATAACGCGAGTCGAAGGAACCGCGACGACCGAGCATCGCGTCGACAAAATCGCGACAATGTGCGCACGTGACGTTAACGAGGGATGGACGATCGCTAAGAAAGAGAGAGAGAGAGAGAGAGAGAGAGAGAGAGTCTCGTGTTTTTACACTCGTCGAAAGTAAACGTCATTCGAGGAATGATCCAATCGTCGTCTTGGCGTATGATTCAACAATGGGAAACTCGAAACGACTCGAAGCGAGCTGCACGGGATTAAAATGTCCGGGATTGATGTTTGAAAGAACACGGCTGACGCAAGTCAAACACGGCGAGGTATTTCCAGGTGATTGCCAGCTGGTAGCGGCGAGCGCCAGAGAGGGGAAAACGTGAGGGAAAAAAAAAATGAAAAGAAGGGGTCCTTTCACTCGTGAGTCAGTTCAGACGAAAAATATGTTAATTAGGCGACGCGAGGCTCGCTCGCGGTTCATTATTCAAGATCTCTATATATAGACAGCTAGAGACACGCATCGGCTCACATATTTTTCCGCGGCGTGTTGCTTGTCTACTCGATATTTGGCGATGCCAGTGCCGCGACCTGTTCCACGTGGGCGGACACCGACCATATATGCCGTCCGGAAGGTTCTTGAACGCATCCAACGCGCCACGAGCCTTCCATCCTTTTTGCTGCTTTCCTTTATCGCTGCTCGCCGCGCGTTTCGAAGCTGCTCCACGCCAAAATGTCCAAACGTCACCGGGCGATCCTTCAACCTCTCGCGCTGAAATGACGTGCCACGCACGTCGAGAATTTTTTCTCACAAATTGCAACATTTTCTCAGTTCTGAGTATATTTGAATGTAACACGGGCGAAACAAATGATGAGTTTATTATTTCTTAATAATTTCTATCCAGTGACGTCATACCGACGAGTTTAAAAAGAAAAAAGAAAGCGACGAATTATTGTGTACGGTTCGGTCACTCGTTACGGTCCGCAATCAGTCTGCCAGCGCAAGAAGTTAAAATAAATAATATTTCGAACAAACTAAGCTTCTTAGCATACGAAATACTATCGAATACTATCAAATAGCGTTGAATTAATATTTTAAACAAACTATCCTTTTTAGGATGTATGAAATACAAATGTCGAAATAATTAACACGTTGAGAATTTTTTTCTCCCAAATTGCAACATTTTCTCAGTTCTGAGTATATTTAAATGTAACACGGGCGAAATAAATGATAAGTTTATTATTTCTTAATAATTTCTATTTAGTGACGTCATACCGATGAATTTAAAAGGGAAAGAAAGCGACGAATTATTTTATACGGTCCGCAATCAGTCTGCCAGCGCAAAGGATTAAAATGAATAATATTTTGAATAAACTATACTTGTTAGCATACGAAATACTATCAAATACCATTGAATTAATATTTTAAACAAACTACGTTCGGTTGAAATAAATATTATTTCAAACAAACTATCCTTTTTAGAATGTATGAAATACAAATATCGAAATAATTAACCCCTTGTGCCACGCACGTCGAGAGTTTTTTTATGCCAAATTGCAACATTTTCTCAGTTCTAAGTATATTTTAATGTAACACAGGCGAAACAAATGATAAGTTTATTACTTTTTAATAATTTCTATCCAATGATGTTATACCGACGAGTTTAAAAGAAAAGGAAAGCGACGAATTATTGTGTACGGTTCGGTCACTCGTTACGGTCCGCAATCAGTCTGCCAGCGCAAGGGGTTAAACGACGATCGCGTGCACGCGAGTCTCTCTGAAAAGGAGAAGCTTCCTTCGAAGGATCCTTCGTTTCTTTGGAATGCGTGGATTCGTTGTTACTATGCATACGAACGATTTGCCACCGTGCAACGAGCTGTACGACCAAAGTTTTGCCAATTACAGGGTAGACTGGCGACTTCGACCT